>JZKD02S0613522.1:152370-182075 GCA_000966675.3 Picea glauca
TAATATGCCCCAATTAAGGGGTAATGAGACAATATTAGGGCTTAACAAGTTCCTTAGGGAGGGGAACGAGTTCCAAGTGGAGAGGAATGTGCTCCTGGAGAGCCAAGTGTCATCCAAGATGCATGCAGATTTAGGGAGGGGATTCTCACCATTCATACCATGCTAGCCATCCCTTACCGTGACTCACTAATACATTGAGAAAGTATGCAGTGAGCCAATCCACCATTGTCAAATTCTAAGACATTGAACCTCTGCTACAAGCTTAAATGGTTACCCTTGCGGCACCTTGTTGACGGGTGAAATTGACCGTCCGTCAACTGAGAGAGTGGAACCGGTCCGGGGTTGTCTAATAACCCAAGACGTTTGGAATGAACCACCCTGACGGGTTTAGTGGCTCCGTTAGCCGATCTAAGGTCCTAAGAAAACGAAAAAAAACTAATCTAAACTAACTAATCTAATCTAAAATAAATAAAACAAACTAAAATAAAAATAACTAATAAACTAATATAATTAAAACTAACTATTAAACAAACTAAAATAAAACTAATTATTAAAACAAACTAAACTAATCTAACTATTCTATAATTCAATCTACTAACTAATACTATACTAACTGTTAACTGAAATATAACTTATTCACAAAATATACAATCTTGACAATTTACAGATTTAATTAAAACCTGAAAAAACTCAATGATATTCTGCCCTAAGACAAAGGAAATTATTTTTTGATTTTTTATAATTTTATGAATAGAAATAAGACAGAAAAATAACTAAACTAAATCACTAATCTAAACTACAGATATGTCTAATCAAATTAACGAAAATAATCGCAAACTAACCTGGATAAACGCTCCATATTTGCCCTGTGTATGATGACTATGCTAGCAGATCAGAGGAAGGAAACTCGCACCGAATAATACATAAGCTTATCGTAAACGATAGTTGCAATGCTCTTTAAGTTTGTTTACAAGACAAACAAGACATAAAAATCATAACAATTATATGATTTATAAATCTCTACAATTAGGTAAACCTATTATGCAAAGACTTATACAGAATAATCCAATTGATGAAGAAGAGAAATCTGTCATTCATAAACTGAATCAAGTAATTGCTATGTTTTTAAATACTGGAAGAAATCAGATATGGATCATATTAATCAATTCATATCATTTGCAAAAGACTAATATAGCTAAAGTAGTCATTAATCAGATGCAAACTGATAACATAAACATGAAACAAAAGATTGATATTATGAAAAGCTAAAGTTGTAGCAGAACATCAATTTATGTCTCAGTCTGTATTAAAATTCCATATCCTTGTTCTCCCATGAATGAGGATCATCCTTATTACAAAAAATAATAAGTATTTATAAGTTTTTCCACAGGGTAAAACCTCCCCGTGGAAGTTATAAAACTGTTTACATAAGATCTGGGAAGATATCCCAAAGTTGTCTAAACTAGGAAAGTAAAATAAAAATAAAACATCCAAATATCCTCTAGTCTGTCCATCAAATCCCATGCAATTCGAATTCACCTGAAAATGACAAAAAATGAACAAATTAGAATGATCTTTTATTAATAAATGATAGAAAATTTAATTCTATAGACTAGCTACAGAATCCTCTGATTCTGTAGCTAGTCTAAATAAAGATACAGAATCAGAATTGAAATTAATTGAAAATATTTTAAGGAGATTTAATTCAATTATCATCCAATATCCATTTGAAAACGATTTATTCAATTAGAGTTTGATAAACCATTTGAAATCAAAACAAAATCATAAAATCATTCAGCTCTGTTCGTCTAATCACCATAGAATTAGATCTAAAAGAATCATAATCAAATAGTTGAGAAACCGTTTGATATCCAATGCAATCAATAAAAACAAATCTTATGCATTTGTTATGTCGTTTTACCAATAGGAGATATGATCGAATCGAACAGGATCGTTTACAATTCGTTATGGTTGTGTTGACACAGTACATGAAAACGTAACAAAGTGTAACAGAATGCATATGAGATATCTGATCATTCATTTTTGCAAAAAGGGGTAAGCAAGATCGATTACATTCAAACAAATCAAAACCGGATTTGGTAAAAATAACACAGTCAATTAATTCCTTTCATAACCAATCGAATCCAACAGTTGTGAAATCGTTTTGATATCAATTGAAATGATTATAATAAAAAAAAATGGCAAGCAACTATTACGCTGCCTTGTCAACAGGGAACATGACTTCGACAAGATCATTCTAAATGTTATGACTGAGTTGACACAGCAAACAGTTCATGCCATGAATAGATCAATTTAAACTTGGCGCGAAAATCAATTTAAAATAAACTCATAACAGGCTCGATTGATTGGCAATAGAATTCATAATTTGTTATGGCCAATTGGGCAAACAGGGTTGATCGACTTTGATCAAAACGAAATCAGTCCAATCAAATGAATCAATTGGCTGGGTTTTAGCATAGTTGTCACGAATCGAATCCATTCCATGATTTGGGCACACCTGCACAGACTTAAATGAACATATTGTTTTTATAAAAACAGAGTAGTTCGTTTCCCAAATTAAAATCGAACAGAGCAATATCTCAATCTTGAAAATTGTAAGATAGAGAATATTGTAAAAACCAAACTCAATCAAATCGTTTACCAACCATAGCATATAGATCATAACAAAATCAATTACGAACATGATTGTGTTCTAAACGGAGTATGAAAATTTTCCTTTTCAAATCGGATACAAACCAATCCAGTCAAAGACACACTATTAATAAGGCAAACGAATTAATCAAATTCAAACGAGGACCACTCAAATCCAATCCAAATCTATCGATCGCTATACTGGGAATGATCAGATCGTATATCGAATCTAAATTTATTTTTATTCAAAGCAAAGCTATATATAGAATGCACGCATTATAACAGAGTCATTCAGAGCTATTTAAAAACTGAATTCAAATCATTATATCAACCTATATTATTTACGAAAAAAAAATGATGTCAAAACCATACATGTGTAGCGACGAGGCTGCTTGATTATGCCAGTTTGGAATTTACAACAGCCGTGGCTGATTCCACGTTTTTGAACAGGATGGAGCCGGTTGTCTTTTGTTTTTTATCTGTTGTTTGGAGCTTGGCTTTTTTACTGGTTAGCACTGCAATCTGATCTTCCAATGATTGAATCTTCGATTGGAATATAGGAAAATCAATGTAATATCATTCTAACCATGCATTGCATTGGTCACAGGGTGACTGTGTGGGTTTAGACAGAGTAGGCAAGGGTTTGGGCAAATGACTGAGGGTTTCACGAGGCAATTTAATACCCGGGTAGTCAGGGTCGTTCCTTAGGCAGGGGGGAAGGTTTGATACAAAATCATAAGGGGGATCGGCACATAAACCTTGCGAGTAGGAGTACTTGCTGGCCAGAAAACACTCAACATCATAATCAAAATCCTCACTCAGAACTATAGGGTTGGACTCGGCAGAGGGTTTTGGTTTGTTTTTGGCCATTCTTGAAATGAGCCGGGCATTCCTTTTCCCTTTGGCATTAGTAGTAAGGTTTGCCTTGGGATTTTTGCTCATAGGCTTTTTAATAGCCTCTGCACTCTTAGTTACAGTGTCGGGTAAGTCAACGGGAGGGTCGGCCGAGGGTTTAGGCAGTAGGAGATGTAAGGGTACAGGCAGTTCGGCCTTGGTTTCAATTACCACAGGTTTATCAACCTGTATAGGGTCGATGTCCTCAAATCCATTACGGGCGATGAAAGCCCTCCAACTATCACCATGCAAACTCAAATAATAAACAACAATGAGCTTAATAAGCCCATGGTGGAACAGGCTACTGTCAGCTTGTTGCCTTTTATATCTTTTCGACATCTTATACATGGAACGATGAAAGTAGAAAGGCATGTTTAGAGGATACCCTATAAAAATCATCAGCAAATGTAGGTGGTAGAGGAACACAAGTCCGTATCGACCTTCACAGGTCACAAACTTCTTGACTAGAATTAATAATTCATGCCATCGTGGTTTGAGCATAGATATGGGCATACCTCTGTCACAAGAGGTGACTTTGCGCGATTGAAAGAGCAATGTCCATGGCACTTCCTCGACCTTGCAATTCTTAAACCAACGTTGTCCCAAGGCAGGTAACCCTGTAGCTGAACTGATAAACTGCTCATCGATCTCTAACTGTATGTCGCCCACCTTGGCTCGATAGCCATTGAAGGTTATGACAAACTTTTGTGCTACACAAAGGTTAAAACCCTCAAATCATTGTATAAAGGGTAGCCACCCATTTTCCTCCAGGTCACTGCGGGCATTGTCAAACATTAACAGGGCTTGGTGGCCATTGGGCTCAACTTGCACGACTGGTGCCATGGAGCCGAACACATGTTAAGGGAAGGGTTTGTAGTCACCAACACATGCAGGAGCAGAGCTACCCGAGCTAACAGAAATGAACGAGCAAAATGGATAGGCATAAATGCAAGCATGCGAAGGTGGTGGAGTCTGCCATGAAAAATATTGATTATCCAAGTACAACCGCCGATTCACATAGCTGTTCAAATGATAATAGTAGTTGAACCATTAAGTCATGTGTACAACTAATGAAATCCAATGTGTATGTCAATGCGCGCAAGCCTTATGCCATAGTGCTTAAACATCCGATATATAGATCAAAATCCAAAATCAACTATGCGCCAATGTATATAATCAAAAGTTTAACCAAGGTGCCAAACAATATTCATATAGTTGACAAGCCAAAAGATTAACATAAGGATTATATATATATATAAAAAAAAATAATCATAACCCCTATGCATTTTCATAGCATCAATGATCAGGCAAGTCATATAAAGTGCAAATCCAAATGTTAAATGCCTTACAAACTCAATAAAACCAAGTTATACAATCAACCGAAGTATGAGAACTGATTAGAGGATCTTGCCAGTTGTATAATGATCAATAAAAGGTGAAAGCAATAGGCATGATGACAAAAGAGATATTGACAGTTCAGATAATGATCAAAATACGACTTCGAAAGGAGAAGTTTTCACGCTTACAGTCGTGAAAACTTAACGCAAACAAATGTGCAAATGTCGCAAAAATGAAAATGTCATTTATTGAAAATTGCGACGAAAAAAATGATGTTTGTAAAACATTAGTGTAGGCAACTTAATAGACGATAGGAAAAAGTGAGTTGGTTGCCAACACACCTGTAACCTACAGGTTTCCTACGTATTTTTCTGTCATTACCATCCTCCATGTCCAGTTTTTTTTGTTGTCATCACCATGCTCGTCTGTTGAGGAGTGTGAGTGAAGAAGCAGGTTGTCAGGCCTGTGGATAGAAGAAACAGGTTTTCATGCCTCTGAGCAACTCTCTTCAGCTGAGAGAGTGTGTTGAGGAAGTGATTTCTCCTGGAAGAAGTCTAGTAGCATCTACAGAGATCTGAGAATTCTTGATCCGACATGTTGTTGAAGCCTAAGGAAAGGGAGGTCTAGTTGACGATGGACTGTTGGAAAGTGAAGTTGTACACTCCTGGGGTGGGACAAACATGTGGGGAATGTGATTCTGTGAGTTGTGGGTGTAAGTGGATCCTTAGAGGAAAGCCTTCATGTAGACTGGTGCAACTTCTTGTTGTCCTTGCCTAGCCTAGGAAACCATTACTCGGTGAAGTTTAGTCCTAGCTCAGGGGTGACCCACTGTTGAGAGTGATGAGCAGTGTGGTCTATGGTTGGGAGATTCATGAAAGGTTTGCACATATTTGGTGGACTTCTATTAAAAGATAAGTACCACTTCTATGTTCATTTACATGCTGTGTTTTTGTACATGTGTTATAAATGATGAGTAATGCATGCATATGTTGTATGTGTAGGCTTATTGTTATTTTTGTATTAATATGTGTATTAGCAGAATATGTTGTATGTTTATATATATATATATGCAAATGACAATTTTTATTTCTATGAGGTAGCATTTCCTGGACTAGGTGTCTTGGAGGTGTATGATGTTTCCACAAGTATCTTTGTGCAACATAGCCCAGCAGGTTAAGGATGGGTATGATACAAATTGGTATCAGAGATGTTTACTAAGAGACGTTACCCGACCTATGTGGTGGCTAGGGATGTTACATAATGGTATCAGAGAAAAAAAGAGAAGATACTTTTGATTGGGTTTAGATACCCGAAAACGGTTGTAGATCCAGGGACGTTACAAATATGGGAGAATCTCAACATGAACCTGCGATAGAAATTGGCAAGGCCTAAGAAGATCTAAAGCTTAGTGAGTGTGGTTGGAGCTAGAAAGTCACAGATGACTTGGATATTAGTTGGATCAACATGAAAACCATGTGCATCAACAATGTAGCCTAGGTACTGGACCCTGTCCATGCTGAAGGAGCATTTTTCCAAGTTGGCATATAACTTATGTTTCCACAAAGTGTGCAGAACCTGTTGAATATGTTGCAAGTGTTATTCCCAAGTATTTCTATATATGAGGATGTCATCTAGATACACCACCACAAAATAATTAGTGAAAGGCTGCAAGATATATTCCATCATCCTCATGAAAGTTGTTGGAGCATTTTTCAAACCAAAGGGCATGACCAACCATTCAAAAAGACCTTGTTTTGACATGAAGGGATTTTCCCATACATCTGTCTATTAGGACCTGATGGTAGCCAGACTTCAGATCAATCTTATTGAAGTATTTTCCCCCCTTGAGTTGATCAAGGAGATCGTCGATTCAGGGAATCGGGTATCGATTCCTTACTGTGATTTTATTTAGTGCTCAGTAATCAATGCAGAGTCACCAGGTCCCATATTTCTTCTACACTAGCACGATTGGGCTTCCACAAGGTGATGAGATGGGTCAAATGTGTCCCTTGTGGTGAAGTTCTTGGATCTACTGCTTGATCTCCTCATTTTCTAACAGAGAGAGGTGATAGACTAGCTCATTGAGTAACAGTTCACCAGGGGTCATATCAATGGGATGCTTAACCTGACAGTGCAGAGGTACCCAAGTAGATGATGAGAAGATGTCTTTGTATTCTTCCATGACCTTATACACTTGCTTATGCTACATCGAGAGGTCAGTAGTGGAGGCCATGGATGTGGTTGCAACCTTTTTGTCACTCTGAGAGTGAATCATGAAGAATAAAAACTTCATGGTTTAATAAATGACTTTCCCTCATTGCTTGGTAAAGAACAAGGAAATAGCACTAGGTGGGACTACCTCGGGTATCTTGTACAATTTCCTATTCAAAGTAATAATAACACTACGATCCCTAGACTCATATACAACATGATGTTTCCATAAATGAGGTTGGCCCAAAAGAACATCAAAAACTTCAAGGGGAGAAACATCACACAATACCTCATCTTTGATTGTCTTGATGTTGTACGACAAGTGGCACTGCTGGATGACACAAAGATCACTTCCTTGAAGGACCCATTCGATGGTGTAGGGTTGTGGGTTCGGTGTTGTCTGGATGGATAGTCGCTTGACGACCTCATTGAGATGAGGTTATTCTGGCTACCTATATTAATGATGAAGTGTATCATAGTGCCTTTTATCCACATCTATGAATTAAAGAGGTATTCACCTTCCTCTGGGTCATCAGTTTCACTAGGATGGATATTGGTGGTAGCAACGGTGGCATTGGGTTCTACGTCAATGATCTATATCCCCTTTTATGGTTCTGACTTAGAGCCAAAACTTGCATCTAATAAAGAGGCTTTTACCTCAGCCACCAATGACTTCTTTGAGCGGCAATCAACAATGTTATGCCAGGGGCTCTTATGGAAGTCACACCACTTCCCAGTATCTTTCTTCATCTTCCCATTGTCCTTCTTTACTTGTGGCTTGGACTAGTGTTCATGAGGTTTCCCATCTTTACTCTGTCCTTTGTTCTATGGGTTGGGGCTACCCTTTCCCTACTTCTTCTATGAGGATTTCCCAGACCCAAACTACCACGTCTTTTGTTTAAGCTTTTGCTCGATTTTGATGGCATATCGATAAGCCGCGCCCAAGGATGAGATTTCTAAAAAAAAAGATGTTTTCTAGATATATCTATGCAGACCGTAATGGTACTTGAGCACTAGATGTCTCTCGGAATATTTGATACCCAACTTGGTGCGCAAGGTATGGAAAACATTGGTGAACTCTGGCATTGTTTGGTCTCTTTCCTGCTGCAATGTGGTCCATCTTGTATACAAGTCGTCATAACTTCCAATAGGGTAGTATTGTTTCTTAATATCATCCCCGAAGGAACCTCAAGTGGGTGCAATTTCAAATAATGTGGATCCCTCTATTTCATTTTTCTTACATAAAGTCTCCCACCAATATTTTACATGGGGGATGGCCTTGAGGAGCACAAATGTAATATTTTCTCTATCGAAAAAGTTGTGGACAAAAATAAACCCTTCTAGAAGGTTTAACCATTTATCTACAACATCTGCATCTAATTGGCCTTCAAATATAGGAATATCAAAATTTATTTTTACCTTGAAGGGGTTGGCGCCTTCGATTGAGGTGGATGTGTCACTTGTTGGCAGTCATCGAAGGATTTGTGCAAAGTCGTCCATCATCTCGTTCCTCTATAGCTCAAGGGATTCCTCGAGAAACATTTTGAAAATATCTCTTGTCCCTTCTTTTCTATTTTTTCCCTCCATGGAAGGTTTCTTGGGAATGCGAGAGCAATTCTCCTCAAGAGAAACAAGCTCGAGACTCAAATCTTTATACCTTGACCGTGCCGGGGAAATGCATTAAAAAACGACAAGGAGCAGACCACTCTAATACCATTGATTCATATTTATGAGCGTAATGAAACGAAACCATAGGTTTATAATATTAAAATAGAGACACGATGAACAATAACATAGATACAATAAAACTTGACTTCAATTAAATAATAAATATGTTGAAAACTGTAAAATGCAGACTGAAAACAAGGTTTCTAGAATGGTGGCAGCTTATCTTTGAGAAGAGATGTAATGGCTACACTCATTTTCAAGAAGATGAGTACAATGAGGCTATTAAGGCCTTTTCATAATATTTACATGAATGCAAAAACCCTAGACATCTAGAAACCTAACCCTAAGAGATGAAGTGTCAAAAGTCATGTGGACCCTGTTGGGGTAAGTTAGTACATCAATTTTTTGGGGTCTTAACATTTGCATATGATCTCCATTTAGGGTGCACGATATCTCATTGGAAAGGTCTTGAAAAGGATCTTCATTTAGGGGGCCAATGAAATATGTTTTCCACCATTGAGGTGCCCGATCGTGAAAAACTATCGTTTAGGCCCTCAAAATGGCCCCAAAAGTTTGGGACCTGAACAAACTACTAAAAATAGTAAGTTTCCAAAAAAATATTTTGAGCGAGTAGGAAAAGGTGGGTGGCCACCAAGATCCTCCTAGATCAATGGTTTATGGGGTTTGGCCCCGCAACCTACCACACAATGTGCCAACAACTTAACGGTTGTGCCTAAGGCACAATTTTGTTATACAAACCGCCTAACAAATATTTTATGTCGACCATAGATTGTGGAAGGGAGGTTAGGACCACACCCTATTTGATAGAATGCTGACGGGTGGTTAGGTTCATGCCCTATTTAATGGCACGTGCACCAAGGAAAAGGATAGATTCATAATTGTAGAGTACAGTCTTGAAGTTCATGCACGAGGGTAACTAGACTTGGAGGTTGCACCATAATGTGTGCCAAGAGGTTCCTGCATGAATTTTTATGAACTTTATACTCATTTTTCACGATTTTTCACAAATAATCCAATGGTCAACTCTATTTCTGAGTTTGAGCAATGTAGAAAAAAAAATCATTGTAAAACACAAATTTGAGCATTAATACAAAGGTCTCTATTGGAAGCGGACCTGGAGACATAACCCAAATTGGGGGAATATAGTTATCAAAGTTGTGTATGTGATTTCAATATTGTTTTTCTATTTACCCTCAATTATTTGCAAGTTATCCATCCTTAAGGTGTGTTTGGATAGATAAGTTAATTCACATGTAAATTGCAAACAGTTAAGCGATCATTTTTATTTCAAAGATGAAGTATATGTTATTATGTTTTAAAGATTAATAAGCATGTAATAAAAGGATTTTTCGAAACAGTAGGACTTCCCATCCTTGATTAGTCTGTACTAGTTGGCTCTCCACATGAAGATTTCATCCCTCATATACATGTAGGGGATTCCAAATACTACTTCACATACATCAAGGGGTACTAAGTCCAATTCCACTTCATCAATAAAATCAACACTTACAACAAATTTAATCTCACACTATTTTGTTACCTTGATCTATGCATCCCTGTTTACCCATCACAATGGCTATGAGATAGGATGATCTCAAACCTCCAATCCAATCTTATTGACTAGATCTTCTGCTATGATATTAGCCTATGAACCAGAGTCAAACAAGAAATATATCTTGGCCTTCTTGACCTGGATTTTGATATGGAAGAGTTGCGCATCTCTTTCTCTTAAAGGTGATGAAGGTTACTAAAATTCACTTCTTTCTTCACTAATGTGTAGGAAATATTCTCATATGCATCAAAGATGATTTCACCCTGATTTCTCAAATCTGTGGCTAGAAGATTATTTATCTTCGCATCCTTCTTGTGGTTCTTTGGGTTCAACTATGGATGTAGTTTCCAACACTTTTCCTTAGTGTTCCCATCAATATTGAAATGGTTACAATGGTTGTTAGGATCCTTGCACTAATGAGTATTAGCTACCATTTTCTTATCCTTTCCCCCTTCTCACTTTTTCTTCCCCTCCTTCGAATTTGTTTGGTTTTCTTTCACGTGGAACCTCTTAGCTTTCCTTTCTTGTCGCATATGTTTTACAAACATCTTTCCTATACACATGTGTCGTCCAATTTCCTTAGCTTGAAAATCATCACTTTATTTTCGTAGATGGCTATGTAAACCCCCCAAATACTGAAAGAGTACATCTGGGTTCTTGGGAGAGATACCCAACATAATGGCCATGTTCCTGAACTAGTTGGTGTACTCTTGTACACTTTTCACTTGCTTCTCCCTGAAGTAGTGCCACTAGATCCATTGGTCCTCTATGTACCTAATAAGGTAGAATTGGGATTTGATGAGGTTTTTTAAGTCCTCCCACCTAGTTACTAACGAATCATGCTCTATCATAACTATTTTTGTATGCATTTCCCACCATGTTAAATCATGGCCTTCTAACTTTAGTCTAGAAAATGATATCTTGTTTTCTTCATCTATATGGTGAAAACTGAAATAAACTTCTAGTTGTTGCAACTAATGATTCAATTTTAATGCATTGATATCACCATGGTATGACTTTATGTCTACTTTTGCTTCCATATCGAGTAAATAATGTGAAGGGTTTATGGTACTTGAACTCGATTTCTCTTTATTAAGTTATTTTCGTGACTCCTTTTTTGGGTCTTGGATATCCCCCGATTTCCCATCTCATCCGATCTCTTAGTTTGAGCCTCCAACTTCTTTGAATGGTCTAAGCTTACTTGTTGGAGCTACCATGAGGAGGGGAATATTGTGAGATGTATCAAGGACTTTCTCTTCCATCCTTGCAAATATCTCCTTTGGTGGATCTCGAGGATTTTTATGAACAGACTCATCAACTATGGATAGGGTTATGTGACTTTGTTCTTAAATCGATTCATGGATCCACAAATACCCCAAATAAACTCGCTCTGATACCAATATCTATAAGTTGTCGTGGATATTCCACTGAACATTTTGTCACAACATATCTAATAAAATATTAAAACCTTTACTGTGAAGGTTAATTTCCTTTAGATCTCAAATTATTTAATTACAAGTTTTCTACTTAAGATTTATGAAATAGATGAAATGTGAAAAATGGAAAACAAAAATTTATACTCATTGACCATCCACAAAATATAAAAACAATATATAATCTAAGAAACCTAATACAATAGAAAACCCAACTAGAAGGTGACGTCACTTTGCTCTCTTTTCTTTGAATGCAAGTACAAACAAAGAGGCACACTTTTTGGAGTTTCCTTTGACATTGTGGCCTGTATGGATGCTACTGAATCTCTCCTCCTATTTTACGTTGTCAAATACCACTCCTATGTTATTTACTCAAATATGGAACAAATATAATGTTAAAGAACATGAACCCTTCTCCTACTAGTGTTGTGGTATTTAACATTTCCCTATAGCCATCTAGGGGTAGGATTTTTACTTCCTTGACCCTCAATTGTGTTAAGCTTTTGGACCCTCTATAATATTCTTGAAAGTCCATATGTATCTAGCCTCATATGCATGAGTGATGGGGGATGGCATGCCATCCACTCGTACCATGATGGTCAACATGGTAGTCAACTTACGAGAGGCATAAAATTTTCATATGAGCTCCAATTGATGTGATTTTCATGTTGTTGGAAAGGTATTGATTTGTATAATAGTGTCAATGGGTCTAAGACAAAGCTAGGAAATTTTTGACCCAAGACAATGTCGTTTGATGCCTCAAAATGGCTTCGGAAGGTTTGAAACCCTAATTTTCCAAACAAGGACCTACCATTAAAATGACCTTGCAAGTTGATTCCTCTAATTTTTTCCACTCTGAAGGAATCAAGATAGATGAGAAAAAATATATTGACCCAATCCGGATCATCATTAGACTCCTAAAATGCTTCCTCAATCTCTCTTGAAATCTTTCCTCAAATTTCTCATTGAAATGGAAAACATGTCGCATGGTTTGTTGGGTAACAATGGACTAGTTGCGGCCTATTTTTATAATAAAACATAACATGAGTGCATAGACTCTTAGAATAAGACATGCAGTCAAGAATGTGCATGCATTCTTGAAAATACCTATTTGGTGCTAAGTTGGTAGCCTCTTTGGAAGATCAAAGAACATTAAGGCTTCAAGCTCACATACACATGTGCATCCATGTGTGTGTACATTCCTATGCACCCCGTTGCTACTTTTTTTGCCATCAAATTCTTGTGAGCACCCATATAATATAGATAGATAGATAGTATTCGAAGGTAAAATTGTTATCATTCCATCGATACGTTCTTTCTATATCCCATCAAAGTAAAAGATCCATATTAAACCTGAATCTATCAAGCATCGAGAGGGATCAAATTACTTAATGTGTAAATATTTTTATCATTGCATTGAGAAATGATTTCTATACCCAATTATGAGGGAGATGTGCAATTCCTTTTGTGCTCATCATGCTTTCTATACCTGATTATGAGAGCGATGCGCTATATATATATATATATATATATATATATATATATATATATATATATATATATATATTCCATCGTAGGTGTCTTATATATCCTAGTATGAGGGAAATGTGTAATTTGCTTAATGCTTAGCATGGAGTTGACACGTGGTATATGTGTGTGTGTGTGTGTGTGAATTAGCATGGATCCATTTTGACTCTATATTTATCATGCATAGTTAATAATCAATTCCATCTAGATGAAAAAAAAAATTAGATTGAAAAAAATTGAGGAAAAGTTTGCACATCGAGGGATTTGATCCTCTCGGTGCATGATAGATCGAGATTTAAGATGGATCTACATTGATCATATTTCATTTCATCATGTTTACATGAAAATGAATGAGATGCGAGATGGATTATTCAACATGAGTAAGATAATGATACACATGGGAAAATGTGGAGGAATAGTCTTATGAATTTGGTCATCCAACTTTCCTTTAAAATAATTTTTAATGGTGAAGAATTTTGTATTTTCTATGGATTTCTCGCCCAATTATAATTCATTACTTAATGTTATACATGTAATTTTGATGGAGTGTAGTTTATATAATCTCCTATTTGTGTTTTATTTTGAACCTAGACTATGCTTACTCCTTATTTCCTAGATTTCGGTTCTAGTCTAGCATTCTCTCTTCGTACACTACTCGGAGGAGAGGAAAGGATAGAGTCAATCCGACATGCATATAGTTGTTGAGGTTCGGTCACAACTCTCGGATCTTGCAAGATCTTCTCAATCTGTGTCCTTAATGAAATATACCTCATAATACGAGGGTGGACCATTTCAGAATGGACTCTCTCATTAGATAGAGAGAAGATCTCCAAGATCCTACCTATGATCCACTGTCCTATTCCACTTGAACTTGTAGGTAATCGTCAGAATACCTCGTATCAACAGATATGAAGGGAATCTATCTCAATCAATTGAGATGCTCTCGTACGATATTTACCATTGAATTGCTCATTCAATAAGCATGAGCAATATTATGCCTTGAAGAGGACTCGAACCTCCACACTCTTAAGCACGAGATTTTGAGTCTCGCATGTCTACCATTTCACCATCAAGGCATCCCAAAAGTTTAAAACTATTTCTAAAACTATAGTGCTAAATTTATTTTTCCAAAGAAAAATAAAAAATGTATACATGTAGAGAGTTATTTTCTTTAGGAATAGTGACGTGATATCATTATGATATATAGTTCTATCAAAATAAAAAAATGATGCCAATGATTGTATGCAACATATTATGATATGGTATACATCACATCTTGGATTATTTTTCACATCTAAGGTAAAAGGAATTTAAAGTATTTGTCATGGAGCACATTACTTATGTTGTTGATGAGTGATAATACTAATAATGTAAAAGATATAAAATATGGACAAGCAATTTGAGAGTGTTATTGTTAAGTGCTTAAGAAGTTATAGCATTATATGTTAAAATTTGATAAAAAATATCACTGTGTTTGCAAAGTGATTTAGGAGATGCTTACCTAGCTCCAAGACATGTTTGTCTATGAGGACAGAGGCATCCCTCTTCTCCTACATTGAGGTGTTATTCCATTTTTCCAATTTTAAGGATGAAATTAGTGGCTATGTCATGCCCAAAGTTATGGAAATAACCTTTTTGTACTAATGCAGTCTCCTCTTCAAACTTTAAATTTCACCTAGAAAGCAACAACAATAAAAACTATGAACTATTAAGTTGTTTTTAACTTTTCATCCAAGTTCAAGTTTACATTCAAGATAGATAATATTAATGACCACATTGAGATGTTATTCCATTTTTCCAATTTTAAGGATGAATTGGTGGTCATGCCCAAAGCTATGGAAATAACACTTTTACACTAATCTAGTCTCCTCTTCAAACTTTAAATTTCATCTAGAAAACAACAACAATCAAAACTATAAACTCTTAAGTTTTTTTTTTACTTTTCTTCTAAGTCCAAGTTTACATTCAAGATAGCTAATATTAATGGCCAAAGGCATCAATGACTGCCTCCTCTTCAAATTTTAAATTTCACCTAAAAAGCAACAACAATCAAAACTATGAACTATTAAGTTTTTAACTCCATCATGGCCACTTTAAGTACGTTTTGTGTCTGGCGAGCGTTGTGGAGATATGAATATATGCTCCCTAGTGCTTATTTTTGTTTGATATAAGTTCTTTGGTTTGCATAACAATTTGTGATACTATGATACTATGTTGAATTTTATGCACTCTTTGGATAAGTAGCCTGTATCACAAATCGTTATGCAAACCAAAGCACTTATATCAAACAAAAATAAGCATCAGGGAGTATATACGTATAAGATACGATGTAATCCAAATGAAATCGATGGTGAATCATATCGTATAAGATACGATGTAATCCAACACAATCGTAATCGATTTGTTACGGCTGTAACAATGTGCATAAGATTCATGTTGTTTTAATCAAATACCAAGATGGAAAGACTGTTACGATTATAGTCAAATAAAACATTCATAACAGCATCAACCAAACTTCGCCATAGATTTCGATCGCTGAGTGTTACGCAGTCAACACAGGATCAAATTGTGATCACAACCATCAACAGGAGTAATAATCATAAACTGGGCAACAATCGAAGCAAATCGTGACAAAGTTAAAAATAGAGACAAATCGTGTTTCTGGGTATAGTCGCTTTCATTCCTCAAACCAAATTTAAACAGTATATCCATCGCAATATGAGTCAAACTGATAACACGGTGGAGTAAACCAACGAGAATCAACTGGCTGGGTATAACGTTTATGATTCGTATCCATTCAGGATTTGGGCGCATAATCATATTAAACATAATCCAAACTATATTTGAGCTTGGTTGAAAATCATATGTGCATAAAACCGTAACCATATCACAATTATCACCAAACATATACACCATAACTAATTCGAATCGAAACATTTATTGTGTTCAAAATTGAAATACCAGAAACAGCCTGTGTTTAGAAAAGATATTAACAACTTCAATAAGCAATAAAGTATTCAATTCAAACCAAATTAAAACAATCAAATCCATAACACGATCAATCGAATCAAAGCTAAATCCAATCAAAATTAAAACGATAAACGAAATTTGACTAATCAAAACAAAACTATGCATATAGTGCATGCTTATGTGTCAAAGCAAATCCACATTGCAAACAGAGCTATGAGTTTGTCATATAAACAGGTGATAGACATACCAGTGAGGCTGCTTGAGCTATGCCAATTTTGAATTGACGACCGTTGTAGTCGACTCCACATTCTTAAACAAAGTAGAACCTGTTGTACGTTGTTTCTTATCAGTGGATTGCAATTTAGCCTTTTGACTGGTGAGCCTTGCAACTTGATCCTCCAAAGCATGAATTCTGGACTGTAGCATTGGCACATCAAGGTAATACCTTTCTAACCACGAGCCACACTGATCACATGGTGGAGCAGTCGATTGAGATAGAGCAGGAGGGGGTTTTGACGAGTTACCGGGGGTTTCACAAGGCATTTTAATGCCTGGATAACTGGATCGTTTTGCAAGCAAGGTGGTAGGTTTTTCATAAAATCGCATGCAGGTTTGGCACAAAGACCTTCCGAATAGGGATACTCACTTGCCAGGTAACGTTCCACCTCAGAGTCAGAATCTTCACTCACCATGATAGGGTCAGGGTTTCGATTTGTTTCTCGCCATGCGAGAGATTAATCGAGTGTTCTTTTTGCCTTTGGAATTCACAGTAGGTTTGGCTTTAGGTTTCTTACACATGGGTTTAACAGTTTCAACTTCCTTGGTCACAGAGTGGGGTAGGTCAGGGGGTGAGTCGGGTAGGGGTTTAGGCAACAAAACACTGTAGGGTACTGGGGGTACAGACTTGCCCTCGCTCACCACAGGTTTGTCAACCTGTGGTGGGCTTTAATCCTCAAAATTATTGCGAGTAAGAAAATCATTCCAAAAGTCTCGGTGTAACCCCAAATGATAAACAACCATCATTTTAATTAACCCAAAGTGAAAAAGGTTGTTATCGGCCTGATTCCATTTGTATCTTTTAGACATTTTAAACAAGCTCCTATGCAGGTAATATGGAAAATTAAGCTCATAGCCCATGAAAACCATGAGTAAACGAAGATGGTATAAGAAAACAAACCCATACCGACCATCGCAGGTGATAAACTGTTTGGTTATCATCAGCTAGTCATGCCAATGTTGCTTGAGCATATTTGCGGGCAAACCTTTGTCACAGGAGCTCACCCTTCGAGAATGGAAGAGCAATGTCCACAGGACCTCTTCCACTTTGCAATTTTTTGACCATCTCTGTCCAGTGGTAGGCAGACCAGTAGCTAAACTGAGAAATTGCTCGTCAATTTCCAATTGGACATCCCCAACCTTGGCTCGACAGCCATCAAAGGTTAATGCGAATTGTCGAGCCACGCAAGGGTTAAACCCATCAAAATTTTGTATGAACGAGAGCCATCCAAATTCTTCAAGGTCACTGTAAGCACTGTCGAACATCAACAACGCCTGGCTACCATTGGGTTCAGCCCTCACGACCGGAGCCATGGTGCGGGCGCATGGTCAGAGTTTGGATTGAAAACCACAACATGCAGGAGAAAAGTCGTTTGGGCTAACAGCTACGAACGATGAAAGGGGAAGCAAATTAATGTGCGCGTGCGAGGGTGGTGGGATTATCCACCGCCATGTGTAACAGTAATGGCAAAGTACAACGTTGTTCAATCAAGCATAACATCATTCAAACCATAATATTCGGCCAACCCAAACATCAATGCGCCAATGCATTGTTTGAAACCATGAATGTTCAAAGTGAAATCAAACCCAAAGTTAAATATGTGCCATTGTAATAATTCAAACCATTGTCATTCAACGTTAAATCAAAACCCAAATGTTTTGTTTGAAACCATGAATGTTCAAAGTGAAATCAAACCCAAAGTTAAATATGTGCCATTGTAATAATTCAAACCATTGTCATTCAACGTTAAATCAAAACCCAAATGTTTAACCAACGCGCCATTGCATAATTCAACATTCTGATCAAAGGTTTTAAAACATGGTGACAATTGATTTCATGAAATCGATAAGCCAATAGCTCATAAATTTTATCATAAGGATCACATTATATACATAAAAACAAAAATAAACCATGACCCATATATAAATCAATGACTAGGMAAGCYTCCATATGCTCAATKCTTTACCAKTTTAATAAAATCAAGTTGCGCAATCAAAGYAAGAATAGGCAAAGTTTGAAAAATMTTTTCAGCCACATGATGAACCAAAGGTAAAGTGCCACTCAAAATATCAATAAAAGACCATGACAGTTCAAATAACGATAGAGGAGTTTTCACGCTTACARTCATAATAACTAAATCGAGACCAATTTGCAAGTGTCACATGAAATGAAAATATTGTCTMTTTGCAAAATGCGACGATAATTTGAAGTTCAGGGGTGTAGGCAGCTTTTAGGGCAATGGAAAAAATTGAATTGGCTGCCAACACCACCGAGATCCTCCTGATTAAACAAACCACCTAACAAATATTTAATGTCGACCATAGATTGTGGAAGGAAGGTTAGGGCCACGCCCTATTTGATATAATGCTAACGAGAGGTTAGGTTTGTGCCCTATTTAATGGCACGTGCACCGAGGCAAATGATAGACTCATAATTGTAGAGTACAATCTTGAAGTTCGTTCACGAGGGTAACTAGACTTAGAGGTTTCACCGTAATGTGTGCCAAGAGGTTCCTGCACACAATTTTCTGAACTTTACTCATTTTTCACAATTTTTCACAAGTAATCCAATGCTCAAATCTGTTTTTTAGTTTGAGCAATGTAGAAAAAAAATCATTGTACAGCACAAATTTGAGCATTAATAAAGAGGTCTCTATTGGAAGCAGACCTGAAGACATAACCCAATTGGGGGAATATAGTTATCAAAGTTGTGTATGTGATTTCAATATTGTTTTTCTATTTACCCTCAATTATTTGCAAGTTATCCATCCTTAAGGTGTGTTTGGATAGATAAGTTAATTCACATGTAAATTGCAAACAGTTAAGCGATCATTTTTATTTTGAAAAGTATATGTTATTATGTTTTAAAGATTAATAAGCATGTAATAAAAAAAAATCCGAAACAGTAGGACTTCTCATCCTTGATTAGTCTGTACTAGTTAACTCTCCACATGAAGATTTCATCCCTCATATACATGTAGGGGATTCCAAATACTACTTCACATACATCAAAGGGTACTAATTTTAATTCCACTTCATCAATAAAATCAACACTTACAACAAATTTAATCTCACACTATTTGTTACCTTGATCTATGCATCCTTGTTTACCCATCACAATGGCTATGGGATAGGATGATCTCAAACCTCCAATCCAATATTATTGACCAGATCTTCTGCTATGATATTAGCCTATGAACAAGAGTCAAACAAGAAATATATCTTGGTCTTCTTGACCTGGATTTTGATATGGAAGAGTTGGACATCTCTTTCTCTTAAAGGTGATGAAGGTTACTAAAATTCACTTCCTTCTTCACTGATGTGTGTGAAATATTTTCATGTGCATCAAAGATGATTTCAACATGATTTCTCGAATCTATGGCTAGAAGATTATTTATCTTCGCATTCTTCTTGTGGTTCTTTGGGTTCAACTATAGATCTAGTTTCCAACACTTTTCCTTAGTGATCCCATCAATATTGCAATGGTTACAATGGTTGTTAGGATCCTTGCATTAATGTGTATTAGCTACCATTTTCTTATCCTTTCCCCCTTCCCACTTTTTCTTCCCCTCCTTTGAATTTGTTTGGTGCTCTTTCACGTGGAACCGCTTAGCTTCTTTCTTGTCGCATATATTTTACAAACATCTTTCATATACACGTGTCATCCAATTTCCTTAGCTTGAAAATCATCACTTTATTTTCGTAAATGGCTATGTAAACACATCAAATAATGAAAAAGTACATGTGGGTTCTTCGGAGAGATACCCAACATGATGGCCATGTTCCTAAACTAGTTGGTGTACTCCTGTACACTTTTCCTTACTTCTCCCTGAAGTAGTGGCCACTAGATCCATTGGTCCGCTATGTACCTAATAAGGTAGAATTGGAACTTGATGAGGTTTTTTAAGTCCTCCCACCTTGTTACTAACGAATCACACTTTATCCTAACTTTTTTTATATGCATTTCCCACCACGTTAAATCATGGCCTTCTAATTTTAGTCTAGAAAATGATATCTTGCTTTCTTCATCTATATGGTGAAAACTGAAATAAACTTCTAATTGTCGCAACTAATGATTCAATTTTAATGCATTGATATCACCATGGTATGACTTTATGTCTACTTTTGCTTCCATATCGAGTAAAGAATGTGAAGGGTTTATGGTACTTGAACTCAATTTCTCTTTATTAAGTTCTTTTTGTGACTCCTTTTTTGGGTCTTAGATATTTCCCCGATTTCCCATCTGATCCGCTCTCTTAGTTTGAGCCTCCAACTTCTTTGAATGGTCTAAGCTTACTTGTTGGACCTACCATAAGGAGGGGAATATTGTGAGATATATCAAGGATTTTCTCTTCCATCCTTGCAAATATCTCCTTTGGTGGATCTCAAGGATTTTTATGAACAGACTCATCGACCATGGCTAGGGTTATGTGACTTTGTTCTTAAATCGATTCATGGATCCACAAATACCCCCAAAAAACCCGTTATGATATCAATATCTAAAGTTGTCGTGGATATTCCACTGAACGTTTTGTCAAAACATATCTAATAAAATATTAAAACCTTTACTGTGAAGGTTAATTTCCTTTAGATCTCAAATTATTTAATTACGAGTTTTCTACTTAAGATTTATGAAATAGATGAAATGTGAAAAATGGAAAACAAAAATAAATACTCATTGACCATCCACAAAATAAACACAACATATAATATGAAAAACCTAATACAATAGAAAACCCAACTAGAAGGTGACGTCACTTTGCTCTCTTTTCTTTGAATGCAAGTACAAACAAAGAGGCACACTTTTGGAGTTTCCTTTAACATTGTGTCCTATATGGATGCTACTGAATCTCTCCTCCTATTTTATGTTGTCAAATACCACTCCAAGTTTTTTACTCAAATATGGAACAAACATAATGTTAAAGAACATGAACCCTTCTCCTGCTAGCATTGTGGCATTTAACATTTCCCTATATCCATCGAAGGGTAGGATTTTTACTTCCTCGACCCTCAATTGTGTTAAGGTTTTTGACCCTCTATAATATTCTTGAGAGTCCATATGTATCTAGCCTCATATGCATGAGTGATGGGGGATGGCATGCCATCCACTCGTACCATGATGGTCAACATGGTAGGTCAACTTACGAAAGACATAAAATTTTCATATGAGCTCTAATTGATGTGATTTTCATGTTGTTGGAAAGGTATCGATGTGTATAATAGTGTCAATGGGTCTAAAACAAAACTAGAAAAGTTTTGACCCAAGACAATGTCATTTGATGCCTCAAAATGACTTCGAAAGATTTCAAACTCTAATTTTCCAAACAAAAACCTACCATTAAAATGACCCTGCAAGTTGATTCCTCTATTTTTTTCCACTCTGAAGGAATCAAGATAGATGAGAAAAAATATATTGACCCAATCCGGATCATCATTAAACTCCTAAAATGCTTTCTCAATATCTCTTGAAATCTTTCCTCAAATTTCTTATTGAAATGGAAAACATGTCGCATGGTTTTTTGGGTAACAATGCACTGGCTGCAGCCTATTTTTCTAATAAAACATAACATGAGTGCACAGACTCTTAGAATAAGACATGCAGTCAAGAATGTGCATGCATTCTTGAAAATACCTATTTGGTGCTAAGTTGGTAGCCTCTTTGGAAGTTACAAGAACATTAAGGCTTCAAGCTCACATACACATGTGCATCCATGTGTGTGCACATTCCTATGCACCCCATTGCCACTTTTTTTACCATCAAATTCTTGTGAGCCCCCATATAATATAAATAGATAAATAGTATTCGAAGGTAAAATTATATACCCAAATTATGAGAGAGATTTGCAATTCCTTTTGTGTTCATCATGCTTTCTATACCTGATTCTGAGGGAGATGCACAAATATCAACTTTATATATATTCCATCGTAGGTGTCTTATATATCCTAGTATGAGGGAAATGTGTAATTTGCTTAGTGCTTAGCATGGAGTTGACACATGGCATGTGTGTGTGTGTGTGTGTGTGTGTGTGTGTGCGTGTGTGTGAATTGGCGTGGATCCATTTTGACTCTATATTTATCATGCATAGTTAATAATCAATTCCATCAAGGTGAAAACATTTTTTTAGATTGAAAAAAAATGAGGAAAAGTTTGCACATCAAGGGATTTGATCCCTCTCAATACATGATAGATCAAGATTTAAGATGGATCTACATTGATCATATTTCATTTCATCATGTTTACATGAAAATGAATGAAATGCAAGATGGATTATTCAACATGAGTAAGACAATGATATGCATGGAAAAATGTGGAAGAATAGTCTTTATGAATTTGGTCATTCAACTTTCCTTTAAAATACTTTTTAATAATGAAGAATTTTGTATTTTCTATGGATTTCTCACCCAATTATAATTCATTACTTAATTTTATACATGTAATTTTGATAGAGTGTAGTTTATATAATCTCCTATTTGTGTTTTATTTTGAACAAGTTTAAAACTATTTCTAAAACTATAGTGCTAAATTTATTTTTCCAAAGAAAAATAAAAAATGTATACATGTAGAGAGTTATTTTCTTTAGGAATAGTGTTGTGATATCATTATGATATTTAGTTATATCAAAATAAAAAAATGATGTTAATGATTGTATGCAACATGTTATGATATGGTATACATCACATCTGGGATTATTTTTCACATCTAAGGTAAAAGGAATTTAAAGTATTTGTCATGGAGCACATTACTTTTGTTGTTGATGAGTGATGATACTAATAATGTAAAAGATATAAAACATGTGATATCATTATGATATATAGTTCTATCAAAATAAAAAAAATGATGCCAATGATTGTATGCAACATATTATGATATGGTATACATCACATCTTGGATTATTTTTCACATTTATAGTAAAAGAAATTTAAAGTATTTGTCATGGAGCACATTACTTATGTTGTTAATAAGTGATAATACTAATACTGTAAAAGATATAAAATATGAACAAGTAACTTGAGAGTGTAATTGTTGAGTGCTTAAGAAATTATATCATATTTTGATAAAAATTATTATTGTGTTTGCAAAATGATTCATGAGATGTTTACTTGCCTCTTCTCCTATATTGAGGTGTTATTCCATTTTTCCAATTTTAAGGATGAAATTAGTGGCCCTGTCATGCCCAAAGCTATGGAAATAACCTTTTTGTACTATTGCAGTCTCCTCTTCAAACTTTAAATTCCACCTAGAAAGCAACAACAATAAAAACTATGAACTATTAAGTTCTTTTTAACTTTTTTTCCAAGTTCAAGTTTACATTCAAGATAAATAATATTAATGACCACATTGAGGTGTTATTCCATTTTTCCAATTTTAATGAAGAATTGGTGGTCATGCCCAAAGCTATGGAAATAACATTTTTATACTAATCTAGTCTCCTCTTCAAACTTTAAATTTCACCTAGAAAGCACCAACAATCAAAACTATGAACTATTAATTCCTTTTTTACTTTTCTTCCAAGTCCAAGTTTACATTCAAGATAGCTAATATTAATGACCAAAGACACCAGTGACTAACTTCATCCTCTTCAAACTTTAAATTTCACCTAGAAAGCAACAACAATAAAAACTATGAACTATTAAGTTATTTTTAACTTTTCTTCCAAGTCCAAGTTTACATTCAAGATAGATAATATTAATGACCACATTGAGGTGTTATTCCATTTTTCCAATTTTAAGGATGAATTGGTGGTCATGCCCAAAGCTATGGAAATAACATTTTTATACTAATCTAGTCTCCTCTTAAAACTTTAAATTTCACCTAGAAAGCAACAACAATCAAAACTATGAACTATTAAGTTATTTTTTACTTTTCTTCCAAGTCCAAGTTTACATTCAAGATAGCTAATATTAATGACCAAAGACACCAGTGACTGACTGCCTCCTCTTCAAACTTTAAATTTCACCTAGAAAGCAACAACAATCAAAACTATGAACTACTAAGTTTTTTTTTACTTTTCTTCCAAGTCCAAGTTTACATTCAAGATAGCTAATATTAATGACCAAAGACACCAGCGACTGACTGCCTCTTCAAACTTTAAATTTCACCTAGAAAGCAACAACAATCAAAACTATTAACTATTCTTTTTTACTTTCCTTCCAAGTCCAAGTTTACTTTCAAGATAGCTAATATAAATGACCAAAGACACTAGTGACTGACTGCCTCCTCTTCAAACTTTAAATTTCACCTAGAAAGCAACAACAATCAAAACTATGAACTGTTAAAGTTCTTTTTTACTTTTCTTCCGTTTTTTTTTTCTTTTCTTCCAAGTCCAAGTTTACATTCAAGATAGCTAATATTAATGACAAAAGACACCAGTGACTGACTGACTGACTCCTCTTCAAACTTTAAATCTCACCTAGAAAGCAACAACAATCAAAACTATGAACTGTTAAGTTCTTTTTTACTTTTCTTCCAAGTCCAAGTTTACATTCAAGATAGCTAATATTAATGACCAAAGACACCAGTGACTGCCTCCTCTTCAAACTTCAAATTTCACCTAGAAAGCAACAACAATAAAAACTATGAATTATTAAGTTTTTTTTTACTTTTCTTCCAAGTCCAAGTTTACATTCAAGATAGCTAATATTAATGACCAAAAACACCACAGAATACTCCAACCACTCAAATTTGCATGAGAAATCCAAATTACAAACTAAGTTAGATGTAAAATAGAACCATCACTCAAATTTGCATGAAAAATCCAAATTACAAAGTAAGTTAGATGTAAAATACCCTAAGCCCATGGTTCATTTCCTATTAACTTTTAAACCCACAAGATTTTCCATATTAGATAAGAAAGACAATAAACTAACAATTTGTAGAAGTTCGAAAACAATTGGATTGATAATGACCTAAATATGCAAAAAGTAAGGGAGAGTTGATGTAGAATATTTTATTTACCACCTATCACCACATACATGGGATATGATCGGTGGAGGCACAATCCCCCTCCTTATGACCCTTGTGATATTTCAACTCCTGTGTTACCCTTTCCTCTTCTTGGTGTGCACAATATACATGTCGCCATTAACGTCGCCCTCGTAAGGTAAGATAATGTTCCATGGTGCTTTTCACGTTACCCAGCCGAGACTTCTGTGCGCTTTCATGACATCAGTAGCGAATTTTATGCACTCTTTGGATAAGTAGCCTGTATCACAAATCGTTAAGCAAACCAAAGCACTTATATCAAACAAAAATAAGCATCAGGGAGTATATACTCATATCTCCACAGCGCTCGCCAGACACAACGGACTGAACGTGGCCATGATGGAGTTTTCATCACGTCGTGGTGGCCGTGTTGTCATTTGATCCGGTGAAGAGCAGCCCGTCGTGCCGCACGACCACGGTATCGACGGCCTCGCTGTGAGCTCCCATCGTCTCGACAGTTCCCACAACTTCACGCGTAGAGTGAAGGTGTGCGAACTGTGAGATCGGAGCTCACCGCTGACGGGCTTCTCTTCAGCGGATCAGATGATTGCACGGTGAAGGCATCGAGGGAAATACAGCGCGACTCTTTTCAGCAACGATCGTCTCTATATATTGAAATTTGAAGGTCGTCAAGTCTACATCTCTGAAACCCACAGGTCTAATCGAACAGAACGACTACTTATTACTTAATGCCAACTTGTAAGAGGGGTAAAATCTCAGTACTGTTAGGTACTGCCAACTTGTGTTTAGGGCAGCAGTATTTAACCTCGCCAGCTACCTCGAATTGAAGGGTATTCATTAGACTCATGTACGCCTACGCTTGCATGTACTATGTAGTGAAGTTTTCATTTTGTTTTCAAAATTCTTAAACTTATACTTAATTCTTCAAAAGAATCCATGCATGGTTACCAATAACCAATCTACTGCGTAAATTTTAATAACTAACTAATTTCAATAACTAACTTATTGCACAAGTTTTAATATTAAGATGGCTGGTATATATTTATCTTAGTATATATGCTAAAATACATTCCATTATATATATCCCTGTGACAACATTAAAACCTGTACAGTAGACTGGTTATTGATCACCTCCATAGATACATTGGTGGAAGACAAATCAATTTTTAAAAGGACGCTTTATCTATAAGAAAAAGCCCCACATTAATTAAAGATTTTACCTATCTATAATCACTACTTGTGGAGAGACTGGACGGCTGATCGAACAATCTCAGTACAAAAACGTAATGCCAGCATGTGTCTAGGCAAGCAGAATTTAACCTAGCCAAACACGGGGGACTTTAAGGGCATTCATTAGACTCCTGTACGTGGCCGCTTGCATCTATTATGCATTGAAGTTTTCATCGTCTTTTCAGAAGACTCAACTCGTACACGATCCTTGCAAGTCCATCCATTGGTAGAGAACAAATCAATTCCTCTAAGTACGCTTTATCCAACCATGTGCTTTCTGATAAAACCCTAACCCAACCTCTTCCATCTTGTCCTTTTTAATTAAAAATTGAACGAAACAGCTTCACTCATGTCCATGTAGTTTTTTAATAAAATTTAAACCAGATGTAACCCTGAGCTTTCAAGATGAGAATTTAACTTGGAATTCATTCCCACGAATTCATAGTTAAGTTAAAACTCGTGACCTTTCCCCAAACTAAAAAAGTATGCACATGTCTTGCTACCACAACTATATTTTCTTTTTTTTGGAAAATCATTGAAGATAATATGAAATATGATGTCCCATAACTTGTAAGTATATGAATTGGATGTCCCATAATTTGTAAGTATTAGATTAATATGCATGGGATGTACGATGTCGCATAAATCCACACACAAACCTACATTTCTTGCAATATTTCAAGTAAATCGAGATATTTTTTTTATATATTGATCCACCTAAGTTCAAGAATCTCTAACTAATGTTTGAGATTTAAGCAATATTTTCTTTTAACTCAAAACTTATAAACGATGCTAATTTATTTAAGTGAAAACCCAAAATGTTGTATCTATATTAGTCATGTCACCTTTATAAAGCAATGTGTACTTGGTTTATTTTTAATGGAACCTACACATATATTCATTTTTATGTAATGGTTAAACTAAATGTTGAAGCTGTAGAGGTAGTTTATTTAAGTGAAAACCCAAAGTGTTGTGTCTATATTAATCATGTCACAAGTGTCATGCTCATATTTATAAAGCAATGTGTACTTGGTTTATTTTTAATAGAACTTACATATATATTCATTTTTATGTAATGGTTAAACTAAATGTTGAAGTTGTAGAGGTAGATATAAGTCAAATTGGTTCATGTTTTTTTTAAATGAAAACCTTAAAATATTTTAAATATTGTTTGGGTAGATATAAGTCAAATTGGTTCATGTTTTTTTTAAAATGAAAACCTTAAAATATTTTAAATATTGTTTGGGTCCATCCACATTCGTGAATTTTTGATAAGTTTTTGAGATTCAAATTATGTTTTCTTTTAACTCAAAACACATAAATGGTGTTTAAGTAAAGCCTAAAATTGTGTTTTTTGATGTTATTAATGTCACAACTAGCATGTTAGCATTACAAAACCTAAATATATATTTATAATGTACTTAATTGACACCATATTTGCATTATAACCAAAGATATATGTCGTATTTATTCTCCCATGCTTATCATGTTGTAGGAACCCACATTATATATTGTGGTATTATCATGTATGTTTATCTTCATTTGTCATAGAAATCATGCTAGCATTACATACAACGTCGAGATATGTGATGTACCAATCTGATTGATACATGAAACACCCAAAATACTTGGAATGTGAAGAAATTCATTACAAATGAGAAATGAGGATTTTATATATACCCACGCACGGGTGCCCTTTCATGAAGAGACATGACCTTTCATGAGGAAGGTGTCTCTTCATAACAAATTTAGTTATTGAATATTAATTGTTACTATTTAATCATTATTTATTTATATCTATTTGTGTTCGTAACAAGATCTAACAAGTCCTTGTATGCTTTGACACCATGGTGTTCTAAAGTTCAAGAGGATTAAAATGCATTGTTAATAATCCATTGAAAAATAAAAGGCACCCTAATCAAGAGAAGAGGAGAGTATTTTAATTGCATTACATAGTTAGAATGGTCCAAGATAGACTACATATGGTGCTCGTCATTAATGTCTATTCTTGGCATGTGGAAAAAATGGTTTTCCTTGCCACAATCACACCAATCCTACATCTAGATACCAATGATGGCTTCACCATCAACACTTATTTAAATGTAATGGATATTGGGTTGAATCCCTCTTATTTGTTGGTGTTTCTTCAACTCAGATACACAATAAACATGTTTAGATGCTTCTTGCACAACAAATCCAAAACAATTTTCTTCATGGATAATTTTAAGGATGAAAAATTATCATAAAATGTAGACCCCTTGATTAATATTACTAGTCTTTAATATCCAAACTATAAATGTTTGGTGACATTTTTGTAAAAATAATCAAATTTCTAAGGATTTTATGTAGTTTCTATAAAATTTTGGCATTTTTCAATGTAAAGTAATTTTATCTTATAGAATTTGGGTGATTTATTTTTATAAAAATGGAAATTAGTGAATTTGTTTTTGGAAAAAAACATGGAAAAATATCCCATAGGTAAAATTTATCCCCTAAAATTTTCCTCGATTTTCTCATAATGGGGGGAGTATCATATTGGTGATGATGGCTCCCTTAGCATATGGTTTGGGTGGAAAGGAATGAGGTGGATGCCTTCTTACTAAATGGGGAGCCATTCATGCTAGGAATAATGATGAGATGACAATTGGAGTTGGCATGGGTACAACAACGTCCTTATGATGGATTCTACTTTTTCTACAAAAAAATCCAAGGTATTTTGTATTTCCTTATTTACTAGGTCAAGATTATTCTTTTTTGGTTAGAATTCATGAAAATATTGTTTAAAGTAGAGTTGTTTACGAGGGAAACGTCATCTGTTTGTTATATTGATGGAATGCTTAGTTCTAGGGGTGATAATTTATAGGCCAATGTTATTGGTTCAAGTAGCCTTATTTACCAGGTTGACATTATATTATATAAAATGAATTCATGAACTATTTATTTCTAGTGGCCTAATTTATTTACCAAGACATGGGAGAGTGCATTTAAC
>JZKD02S0613522.1:198047-239621 GCA_000966675.3 Picea glauca
TGATTAATTTAATAAATAATCCTAAAAATTAGCTAAACTATAATTAATTATTAAATAACCTTAGCTAATTATCTGTTATTAATTAATTATTTTAGATTATGATTAGTTTAAGTATAATTAACTCTTTAATTAAGGGTTAATGATTAATTTGATTATTAATTAATTAATTGATTAATTAAGTATTAAACAAATGGGTGGATAATAAAATATAATGTTTAATTGGGTTACGTATCCCAAAAGGGATAACATAACCAATACGTTAAGATAAGTAATAAATGAATGGATAAGGCATTAATAAAGGGATAAGGTATTTGGTGGGGGGAGTTAATGGAGGAAGGGTTGTGAAGGAGGAATAAGGGAAGTGGAGAGGGATTATGGAGAGGATTATTCATTCTACGAGGGGAAAGAACTTGGAGCATTAGGACAGAGTGAGTTTATAGTGGAATTTACAGTGCACCGAGGGACTGAGGAGGTTTTGGGCTCAGAGGGCTAGGACATCCATTGATGTCCTAGGGCTAGGCATTACTAGTCGGCAGGGTGGCTAGTTTTGGGGTGTCCTAAGGAGCAGCATCAGGTTCAAGCGAAGGGAGCAAGCTGCTGCGGATAGCATCAGAGTGAGGTATGTAAATTCAAATTCATGGATTGTTACTTAGATTCATTACTTATTGCCAAATTATACTTGCGTAAGTGTTAGTGTAAGTGTTGAGATAATTTGAAATTTTTTTTAAAGTTTACTTCTTTGTAAAGTTTATAGAAATTACAGAAATTATAGTAATTTGGTAGAAATCTACATCTGGTTAATTCAAATCTGGTCTTTACATTGTATATATACATTTATGCATAGATTATTTGTTGTAGAATTGCATAAGTGTGTTCATATGAAAGGCATTTAGTTATTGATGGTATCATAGAGGAAAATTATTGTGTGGTGTGGCTCAACTTGGGGTTGGGGACATTACATTGTGGTATCAGAGCCACATGTTCAATATTGATCCTGCATGGGCCATTTGTCAGCACGTAGAAGCTACATTTGCAGAAATTAAATCTCAGAGGATGTTTGCAACATGTTTTCCAAAGTTACCTCCGTGAAATTGGGAAAATTCATGAGCGAATTTGAGTGGAATTTTTACCCCAAAATGTTATTCAGTCCCACATGGAGGTAACTAGTTGGTTTTGGAACTATAATTGGCTGCAACGAGATTAGTCACATAGTTTCATGGTGGCTCAGGAAGAAACTTCAAAATTATGCATTTTTAGAGAAAATTAGAAAAAATAAAAAAAATTATAACTATGACGTTAGCATGACATGGAGGCCACGTGGCAGTGATGTGGTAGAGACGTCATGGAATGACACGGTGACAAGGTTGGGGTTTCACTATGCATTTGTAGGCCCGATAGGTGACATGGAAACCATGACAAAGGAGGTGGGGAGATCAGTACAATACGTGTTATTGGGAGGTTTAAAGGTGATTTTGTAGAATACCAAAATCCTCTGAAATGGTTGTGGAGTTGTCATGTGTCAAATCAATGGTGTAGTGGTATTGGAGGAAAATACATCAATAATTTTTGTACACTTTGACCTCGAAATCTGTTGATGTTTGGACAACATTGGGAAGACATTCTCTTAGAATAATAATTAATAATATAATTATTGATTATTAAATATCATATATAATAAGTAAATGACAATAATAAATAGTTATTGATTATTCAAGGGATGCATCCTCTCATGGATGGTCACCATATGTTCCCTATATATGGAACACTCATCATTGTAATAATACATCTATCATATCTTATATGAAGAAAAAGAACATGGTATCAGAGTAGGTTGTTTGGGTGTGACTTCCTAAATGGAGAGCGTAGGAATATAAGATTTTTGAGGATGTAGTCCTAAGTGATCTTAGGAGTAAGAGAAAAGATAGTTTTTCTCCTACATTTTGTTTGTTGGTTTCCTTGAGAGGTAAAGGATATTTTTTTCTTCCTTTCTGACATCAACTCACTTGGTTCCAATCGCTAGAATTGCCATAAACTCATCTATTAGTGCTGAAATTTGAAATCCTAGTGCCATTTTTGTGAAGGAACTTCTGTTGCATCTGTCGAAGAGGGAAGATGGTGTAGCACTTCTCATCAAATATTTATTGTTATCTATTGAAAGTATTGATAGGATTGTAAAATCCCTCGGTGAAAGACCTTGTCTCTAAGGTTGTGTATCCCAAACCAAAGAAGTACATAAGCGCTCTATTAACATAAAACAAAATGGCGTGATTTACCCCACAAGTTATCTGTTGGGTGGATCGGTGTGGATAGAATTGATCCCAATGCCATTTATATGGATCTCAAAGCATAGCCCATAATTCTCTGTGCAAAATGAGATGAGAAGAAAAAATTTGGCACCTCCTTTGCAAATCAACCATAGGGATCTATTTATTGGTGTCGAGTTAGAAAGGATCTATGAGGTTTCTTCTTCAGACTGCTCATATTCATAAACTTGAGAGTCTAAATAGGAGACAATGGTATGCATCAATAGATGATACAATGGACTATGAGGTAGAAGATACACAATGTGTAAAATGAAAATTGTGTGCATGTTCGAGACCCTAACTACAAATTCTTGCTTCCCCGTCTCTCAATATGTCTTCCCCTCGTGTTGTGTATCCCATGTTACAGATACCTTTTAATTGTGTTGTATAAAAGGTTCTATGTTTGATTGAATCATAAAGGATCATTGTATGAATGAAGTTTGTAGTTCCTGATTGTGGCAGGTGCGAGGAATTACACTCTCGAGGCAGAAATCATAGCAGAGACTATTGCAACATTGGTTGTTGCCTCCATCATATCTGTACTCATTGACAATCCTTATTTTCGTCGCCTTATTGAAAGATCTAGATTGCTATTTCATTTTGTTGACCAGTACCATAGAACATATGGTGGAGAATGCATTTTATATTACTCATTCTCGGGCTATGGTTTGTTATCCTGTGATTTTTTTTCATGGACTATACTAGAGGCAAGGTTGTCGTGATGACTGACGAGGAACCCAAAGAGACAAGTAATAAAGGTCGATGGGAGGCATTACAGTGGCATGAATTTCTCATCTTGTGAAATTGACCAAGATTTCTTAATGAGTGGGTTACATCCTAAAGTAAAGTAAAATATATAAAAGGTGAGTCAACATCATGTTAATGGGGCATTTAACAAGATTCTCCATGGCCCCCTTGCTACTCATAATCTGCTTGTGTAAAATATTTGATATTGCTAATTGGAGAAATACCTCCAAAGATGGATCATGTGTCATATTGGATTATCAATTTTGTACAATTGAAAGATGAAGTTCTCTATTTTAAGAAGAGGGATTGTGGCAAGAGGATTCTCCTAGAAAAAGGGTGCAACCAATGAGGAAAAATGGACAAGTAGGATTTTCAGCTCCAGAGGGAGAAGTTATTGAGCCACTCTCAATTCCAGATAGAGAAGTTGTAGAGGAAGCAATTGCAGAGAGAGAGTGGAGGATCCAATTCCACATAGATCATTCCTAGAGGAGGGAAGTTGCTCACAAAGTAGAGAAGTTACTCTCAGTCTCAATGTTTAATAGTTACAAAGTCCCAAAGGGAGTAGTTGATGTTCCTAGAGATATTGCAGTAGGTCAGAAGAGACTGCCATACTCTGCAGGAGGAAAAAGGACATGAAACTCCTCGTAGTACCTTCTGAGAGAGAAAGAGACCTCAAAGATATTCGTTCTATGGCGCATATATGAGCCACATCATTCATTTTGAGCCTTCCTATTATGAAGAGGAATCTAGCCAGCAAGTGTGGAGAGATTTCATGATGGAGGAGCATCAATCCATAATAAAGAATGATGTGTGGGATATTGTTTCGAGACCTAAGGGGAAGTCTATAGTGACTTCCAAATGGATCTACAAGATCAAAAACATAGTTGATGAGAGCATCGAGAGGCACAAAACAATATTTTTTGCTAGAGGATTCTCTCATGTGGAGGGAATAGATTATGAGGAGACATTTTCTCCTGTTGCTCGATACACTTATATACAGATGATTATTTCCCCTGTAACATCCATGGGTTAGAGATTACATCATATGGATGTAAAGACAACCTTTCGCAATGGAGAGATTGAGGAAGAAGTATACATCGAGAAGCCAGATGGTTTCGTGATACATGAGAAGAAGTCTCATGTGTGCAGGTTGAAGAAATCCTTGTATGGACTCAAGTAGCCACCTCGATATAGGTATGCGAGGATTGATGGACACCTAATGATTTTTGGGATTCAACAAAAGTGTTGTCAATCCCAACATGTAATGTAAGACTGTTAATGGTGAGTCCTTTATTTTGGTCCTCTACGTTGATAATTTATTCCTCACTGGTATAGAGAGTCTTATTTTTTATTGCAAATATGCGTTGGCCTCTAATTTTGAGATGAAGGACCTTGTTATGATGCACTACTTCTTGGGACTAAAAATGTGGCAGAGAACTGATGAGATATTCCTGAGTTAGGGGAAGTACACAGTTGATATATTGAAGAATTTTGGGATGTTGAACTTGAAGCCCATGGCTACACCAAGATGTTGAACTTAAATCCCATGGCTACACTAATGGTGACAAATCTAAAGAAACTAAGTGTGTCTTCTTCCCAAAATGACGAAATTGATCTGAATCTGAACATATAGATAATTGGACCATTGATGTATATGGTTAACACCAAACCAAATATTTTCTATGCAGTGAGTGCACTTAGCCAGTTTATGAGTCAGTCGAGATAAACACACTGGATTGTTGAGAAGCATGTGTTGAGATACCTATGAGCCACAGTTGGACATGATATGAGATATACTTCCAGTATTGATATGATATGGCAGGAATATATTGAATCTGATTGGGTAGGGAGCACAGTGGACAGAAATAACACCTTCCGGTGTTGCTTCACTTTGGGATCTTCCATGATTTCCTGGTGTAGAAGGAAACAAAATTTTGTGGCTTTGAGCACAAAAAATGCATAGTACATTGCATTAAGTATGTTAGTCCGTGAAGTAGTGTGGCTTCGCAAGATCCTTGCATATTTATCCGAACATGTGTTGGATTCCACCATTATTCATTATGGTAACCAAAGTTGTGTGAAGATCTCAGAGAATCTAGTGTTTCATGACAAATAAAACCACATTGAGATCAATTACCATTACATCCAAGACATGGTGCAGAGGAAGGAAGTACTGGTGTTTTACCTTCCTAAAGATGAGCAGGTTGTTGATGTTCTTACCAAACCAGGACAAAGTTCAAGTACTTCCGTGACAAACTTGGTGTGGCAGAGAATGCCTCCCTCGCTGAGAGGGAGTGTTTATGTTTGCATATTCCTGAGACATTCTCCAGATCGTACTCCTCTATGACTAAGTTAAGTTGATCTGTGATGACACTTATTCGAGAAGGGATAAGTGAGACACTTATTCTAGAAGGGATAAGTGAGACACTTATTCGAGAAGGGATAAGTGTGTTTTGGCTTATATCCCAACGTCCCTTGTGGAGAGCACATGAGGACATGTCCCATTTGGAGATCACATAAGGACATGTCAGGGGAGTTGATCGTTGACGTCACACACTATGGGAATTGAACTTAGTGTTTCTAGAGGGAGTATCCTCTAGAATTCCACATGGGAGTGCCATGTGTGAAAAAATTCTCCAAATCATACTCCTTTGTGAATTGAGTTGAGTTGATATGTGAGGACACTTATTCGAGAAGGGATAAGTGGGACACTTATCCGAGAAGGGATAAGTGCATTTGGGCTTATATCCCAACGTCCCTTGTGGAGAGCACATGAGGACATGTCAAGGGAGTTGACCTTGACATCACACACTATGGGGATTTGACCTTGATGTCACACACTATGGGGAGTTGACCCTAAGTGTTCCTAGAGGGACTAGCCTCTAGAATTTCACGTAGGAGTGCCATGTATGAAAAACCTTTTGCTACTATGGTGGTTGTGTACAACTGGTGGAGATTGTGCGTCTCTGGACAATAGTTGTGTACTACTATAGAAAGATACCTCCATAGCTAAGAGGGAGTGTTGATGTTTCAAAATCGGGCGGACCTTCTCCTAGATTGGACTGCAGACCAAGAGAGATAGGATACATTTATCATAAAGGTTCACTTGTGGTAAATGGGCCCATACATAGTACTTCCATGATCATGAAAATAAATAATATGGACTCAAGGTGCTTGAAGTGCTTTCCATGCGTCATTTAGCATCAGGTTGAAATTCATTCACAGGTATGTACTTGTGGTGAAAGATCTTGGTGTGGTCTTTGTCCTAGTCATGGTGATTTGACAAGGAATAATAAAGACTCAAGATGATATATGCTATTACTTGCAAACCCAGAGTGAGCCTGATCTTAGAGAGAGATAATTGGCTCAGAGGGAGAGCTGCATAAGGATTTTCTCCTCGGTTCAGGTGGGAGAGAGACATCTCCCAGACAAGTGTCATGAGTCTAGGGTGAAGTTTGTATAATTCAAAGACAAGATTGGAATGATGCAGAATGTTTCCCTCATTGAGAGGGAGTGTTGATGGTTGGACAACATCGAGAAGCCATTCTCTTAGAATAATAATTAATAATATAATTATTGATTATTAAATATAAAATATAATAGTTAAATGATAATAATAAATAGTTATTGAGTATTCAAGGGACGCATCCTCTCATGGATGGTCACCATATGTTCCCTATATATGGAAAAATCATCATTGTAATAATACATCGATCATATCTTATATGAATAAAAAACAACAAAATCAACATGAGTTGTCAATATTTCTTTGATTGTGGTTGTCTGATTGAAGAAATAGGAAAGTTGTGCACACAAAGGAAAAGGGTGCAGAATGGGTGGGTCTTATCCTCAAAACCAATAAAATGAATCCCAATGGATACCTAACAGAAGAGGTGGGATCCCTATCCCATTTGTGGTTTGAAAAGGTACCAGGTGGACGACTAGGTATGGTGGGCCCGAAAGATAAAGGTAAAATAATTTAAAGAAAAGGAATAAAGAGGAGATAAAAGAGTGAGAAGGTATTGAACACTGATGCAGTAAGGCCAAGTTGGGAAGGAGGTTGAAATGGATTCATATGGGGGTCTCAGGTAGATCCAAAATTTCATATCAGTCACCAAGTCAGCAGAAATCAGTCAAATTCCTTAGAAATTTACAATGTTTTTCAAGTCATAAAATTGTAGGGAATTTTTTAAAGTTTAAACAGTGTTTTTAGGAGACCTCATTTTTTAGACTATAAGTGTCGTAGGAATAACATATAATCCATGTAAATTAGATAAAATAGCTCGAGGGGATATTTCCAACGACCTATTATGCTCTCAAAATCGAGCTCGTATGAGGAAGTTACGGTGGAAACAATGCAAGGTAAAATTTCGATGCCAATTGACTTCCAAAGGGCATAACTTCCTGCTCATAATTTAGATTGGAGAACAAGAGAAGCCTATGAAAATACCATCAACTATAGAAGACATCTATGGATCCATATTGGTAATTTGGGTACCTAAAATTGTGCAAGAATACAAAGAAGACACTTGTAGCATACAAGGTAAAAGGGGGAAAACAATGAAAACTTCAGCAGGTTGTAACTAACGACCTGGAGCCAAGATGAAGGTGAAATTTGGAAATATTTCTCAAAATGAAAGAATTAAGAAACCCAATTGATTTACTGTCAAAAACCCAAAGGCGTTGGTGTAAGGATTCTTGAACATGGCTAAATTGTTAATCCAAGAGAAAGTGCAAAAAGAACAAAGTTGTCATTTCCATATTGTTGTAGTTTTTTACTAGAGCATCAGGTTGATAATCTATGGGTTGTTGTGAATTCCTTTTCATCATTATTATCTATTCCTCATACATTTTTTTCCCAATAACCTGGCATATTTACTTCTACAAGTAATAGAAGTTGGTGTCTCGGATAAATTGCACTAGAATGAAAAGTGTACAAAGGGAGAAAATGAGTAATAATTAGAGGACTATAACTTGTTTCTCAGAACTAAGAATTGAGCAAGAAGATAGATATTAGAAAGGTCTTGGATAGAGGAATCCAAATATGCACCCAAAAATATGAATTGAGAAATAAAATTCCAAAGGAATAAGGAACAAGATTTATGGTGCATTAAAGAGAAAATTTGTGCATAATTTTACAAAATTGTTGCATTATTTTGTCTAACAAATTATGTTGCATGCACATTTTGAAAAATTAAGGGAAAAACAGAAAAAAATTGAGTCACGAGAGAGACCAAAGATAGGAAGATGCACAAATAACCTACAACCATTAGGAATAATTTATAAGGTTGTATGTAAGTTTGGGTAATACGAAACAAAATCAAATGGGCATAGAGAAGGGAAAGAAGAAAGCATAAATTTACTGGAGACAATGACGAGTCTGCAAAGAGATGCGTTGAGCTATAATGCTGGTACTGAGAAGCTTATGACAACTCAGGAGAAGCAAAATGACATCAACATCAATATGTTGCAGAGTTTGGATAGAATAGAGAAGAAGGTGGATAACAAGACATATTCAAATAAGTCAAAGAGTCATATATCTCATGCCAAAAAAGAAGAATATAGGAGTTATAGTAGACAACATCATCACTCACCAAGACATTTAGTTATAAGAGCATAAAGTAGTGCAAGTTTATCTCATGTCAGAAACATAAGAGGAGGTTTGGAGTGGATGAATTGCAGGGGTAGTTCAAGAAGGTAAAAACTCCTACCTTTAATGGTGAACGCAGGAAGGATGGGGATGGAGAAGCATGGTTTCTAGGCATGAGGAAATATTTCCAATTGAATAATTATTCCTTTCAGGAATAAGGTATAATTGCAGTTTACCATCTCAAGGGAAAATGATCCATGTCGTGGGACAAATTTGTGAAAGTAAAGCACATTGATGAGAACAAGATTAGTTGGAGGTAGTTCAAAGAGTATTTTCAGAAGAAATACTTATACAAGCGTCACTATGATAGGAATATGAAGGATTTCTTTGAACCCAATCTTGGGAATATGACCATGGATGAGTATGAGAGAAGATTCTTAAAATTGTTGAGGTATGTTGACTTCATCAAATATGAACAAGTCAAGATTCAAATGTTCCTAAATGGGTTACCTTCAATATTTAGTGATAATATAAAATATGATGATACCAAGACATTGGAGGAAGCAATAAGGAGAGACAAGTGCATTTATGATCAACATAGAGGAAGATCGACTTTCCAAAAGAGTTGGTAAGACAAGAAGAAAGGTAAAATGGAGTAGAAGAAGAAAGGGTACAAACCACCATTCTTCAGAAATAGTTCTCAAGGGAAGCCAACTCAAAATGAGCCTAGAATGAAAGAAACATTGGAAAAAATGCCAAGGAAATAGCCTATTTAATGTTTGGGTTGTGAGGGAGATCACATGTAGAAAGATTTCCCTCATAGAGGTGAAAGAGTGAACATTGTTCACAATGTACAACAATATGATACAATTGAGAACATGGGAAGAATAATTCCAAGGATCTACATAGCCTTAGACAATAAGAAAGATGAATTTGAGTCTCATATGATTGAAGTGTAAGGTAAGATCAGTGATCAACCTATAGATATTTTAATTGATTCAGGAGCTAGTGATAGTTACATAGATCCTAATATTGTTGAAATATTTCACTTGAAAAGAAGCAAGCTTGGGAAATATTTGCTAGTTCAACTAGCTACATGAGCTAAAAGAAGAATCAATGACTTGGTTAAGGATTTTCCAATGGAGATGAATGGATTGAATATAATAGAAGATTTAAATATCATACCTTTGGGTTCATATGATTTCCTAATTGGTATGGATTGGTTGGACATGCATCATGCTATCTCAGATTGCTACAACAAAGCATTCACTTGTTTACATGAAGAAGGTAACTTGAGAAAAATTCAAGGTATTCCAAGGGAAATATCAATCAGAGAAATTTCAGCCTTGCAGCTGAAAAGAAGCTTAAGGAAAGGATGTAAAATATTTGCAGTGCATGTGGAAGACGAAAATAAGAATAAAGTGCCAAGTCTTGAGGATCATTTAGTATTGATAGAATTTGAAGATGTTTTTAAAGAGATACCAGGGTTTCCACCAAACAGGGATATAGATTTCTCCTTTAATCTGATGCCTAGAGTTGCCCCAGTGTAATACCCTAGTTTTGAGTTCCTAGATTAAATAATGTATTTTGTTTATTTGATGAAAGGTCAGAGCACCCAAAAAATAAAAATAGGCCAGACTACCTAAGAAATGTAATACTTTGATCATTATTAATAATAAAATACATCGTTGGTTGCAAGACATATAGGGACAATAGTTATAGGGGGATATGATTCCATGAGAGAGGGGGATAAAGGGGCTAAGTCTTTTTAAATTATTTTATTTTACCCACCTTGATATTTTATAGAGAAAGAAGTGGTTACATGAGCTTCTTTGGGATAAATCCATGTGGTTCTTGATTTTCCACGTAAATATAAAAACCCCTCTTTTGGGTTGTTTGGGGGTTTCTCGTCATTTGGTTCATCATTCATTCACTCTTATTTCTCATTCTTATGGTTGCTTGGGAAAAAAATGAATTTTTGACTATGAGAAGTCATGGTTGGTTGGTTGTAGTAATTATTGGTGTATTTCAGCCCTGAATTGGTGCATGTATTCCTGAGATGAATTAGCATGTGCTAAACCTTGTTCACATCTATGAATCTTGAGAGTCCCATCATGGATATTCTTAACCAAATGCATTGAAGCCTTGGAAAAAAGTGGATGACTTGAGAAATTGTGTGGAAGTGAAGGGGGTTCACTGTCTTTGGGTGGTGTAGGCTAGAGAGAAGAGAGCTAGTGTATTTTGGATTGTTGTGTGTAGAGAAACCTGTGAGAGATTGAGTGTTGATTGGTTTGGGAAGATGAGTGTCTCTCTAGAACCCATCCTTGTGGATACATAGCCCTAGATCGGGGTTGACCTATGGTTGAGACTTGGAAAAATAGTTTCTAAGGTTGGGTGTAACATCCTTGGTCTGCAACCAATTGGTGATTGGTTTTATTAAAGAAAAGTTCTCTCTATCATGAGTTTCTCTCCTTGTATATTTATTTCCATTGTGTATTAATTATTATCTTTGAGATATGTAATTTTAATGAGCTTGCTTGCTTGTTATGGTTGTTCATGGCATGATTAAGAATTATTTTTAAGTCTAGCATGAATCTTGATTATTGCATGTGTGATTATTGCATTTCTTTCATATCGCTTTATTGATTAATTTTTATTAGAATTCGAAATAGTTTTTTGAAGTGTTATTTGAAGTAGTGAGGCCAACCTGTTGGTGGATTAGTATGTTACAATTGATATAGCTCAACACATATATTTATCAGGTTCATATTCTCTCATCATCATATTCATCAAGTCTCAACATATATTATTTCATGGGTGCCAATCTCCACTATTAATAAGGTAACTCGAGGTAGTAAGAAATTTTAGATTCTTTGGTTTATTAAAATAATGGAAGTTATAGTAACAACACATCTAAGATTGACTCCTATATTTCTAAACCTATAATACATTTGTACCTATGACACATTCCTACTTAAAATTCCTACAATTCATTCCCTAACTATACCACCTTTCTTCGCCACATTTTTTAATGATATAAACCTACCATTTGACTCTATCACTAATCCCATAACATGATATTATTACCCACGATATTTTGGATCACTTTACTATGCAATACTTTCATTATGATTGTTATACATGCATGCATATGAAATTGCTTATTCGACCACTCGTTATCATAATCACCTTATTTTGAATCACTTACATGACTCAAAATAAGACATAACTTGAATTCCATTCAAACCTTACCTCGCCATTTCTTCACCTACCTATGCCATTTATTTGTTGATGGTGTCAATTGCTCAAAAGTAGAGTGTCCAACATAGTTCTCCATATATAGGCCTTGTTGTCATGGGGAAGCAAGGTGTTGTCCGATCGGAACCCTTGCCAATGAAGGTATTAGAAGGATACCCTGAATTCAACGAAAGTAAATTTGTATTTCGAGTTGCAGGGTGATATCCATTCTTTAAGAAATTTTAGGGACATAATGACCAGTTTACTCAGGAATTCACAAAAGGATTCAATGGTAGGGTGGCACGAATTGGAGATTTAGTGATGGAATCCTACGAAAGTTTAGTGACCCAAGTCACTGGCCTCCCTTAGGCAGGGGATACATGTTTCAAGAACAAACATATTGAGCAGGGTGTCTGGTCGTGTTTCCTATGTTCTACTGAGAAGAGCTCCAATTGGGCCAAGGGCATACCCAAAGCATGGATCAAGGAAGAGTGGTGAAATGTGTTCTTGGAATTTCAAAAATAAATCACATGTGAGGGGAGGTATGGAATCACATTCCTATACCACATTCATTTTCTCTTACATTTTGAGGTCGATGATTAGGTCAATTTTCCCATAAGCCCCTGAAAATGCCAAAAATGAGTGAAACATGTCACCTCCTCATGTTTTCACGTGTCACCTCCTCATGATTCCATGTGTCCCTACTGATGTCATCATGACGTCACCTTTCATACTGATGACATCGACAATATGGCCTATTTGACTTTAACCAGTTGACTTTTTTTGCCTGTTTGGGAAATCGATCAGAATGCGATAACTTTCATATACGGAGTCCATTTTTGGAAAAACATTATATGGAAGGAATCGACATGACGATCCCAACACAATGGTTTTGGTTTTTTCCTAATCTGATAACTTTGATTTTTAGGCCTTCTTGGATCCATTTTGGATCACTAGATCTTTTTCCGAGGAAATGAATGAGTCCCTCCATGTAGATATTTTAGAGGGGGGGATTCTACCTACCCTTTCATCCTTCCAAAAGTGCAAGAGTCTTGGGTATGATAGTCCTACCATTGAATTTTTCCTAGGATTCTTCGATTTGATAAAAAATGATTTACTAAAAGCGGTTCAAGAATCTCAAAGATCGAGTATGAGCTCTTTTAATGCTTGCAACTTTTATTTCCTTAATTAAGAGGGATAAATAAGCTTCCTCTTTGAGGATTTCATACCCATTTCTTGTTGTAACGTGATTTACAAGATTATTTCCAAGATCATAGCGAATAGACTCAAGCCCATCCTAAGTGATATTATATCTGAGAAGCGATTCAACTTTCTCTACAAGAGACAAATCCATGATGCAATTGTATTGGCTCAAGAAGCTTTGAGCTCTATCAAAACCCAAAAGATTCCCTCGATAGTCATGAAACTAGATATTTCAAAAGCTAATGATAAAGTAAGTTAGGTTTTTATCAGGCTTGTCTTGATTCAAATGGGGATGAACCTGGTTAAGTACTGTCAATTGGATAATGGGTTGTATAGAGTCAACTTCTTTTGTTGTCCTTATAAATGGCTCTCCATTCTCTTTGTTTCTCTCTTTGAGAGGAATTCATGAGGGATGTCGATGTCTCTGTTACTTTTTCTTATTGTTGTTGAGGGACTATGCAAGTTAATTGAGAATTTTAGGAGAAAAGGGATCCTAAAGGGAATAAAAATCACTTTGGACGAATTTCTTTCTCATTTTCTTTTCATTGACAATGTTTTAATCCTTTATGTAGGGTTGGTATAGGAATTTCAAGCTCTTAGAGATATTTTGGATCTCGTTCAACCAAATAAATGCAGATCAATATGGCAAAGTCCAATTTGTTACTCAGTTCACTAGGGACAAAGTTCTTGTTCATATGGACAATATTTTTCCTTCTCTCACAAAAAGTATCGAAGTTGGGATTAAATATCTTGGTTTTGAGCTGAAACCAAACACTTACTCATTTGAAAATTGGATGTGGCTCTTCAAAAAAATTCAAGCGAGAATATCTCTACGAGTTCATCATGGCTTATTAAGAGGAGGTCATGTTCTCCTTCAATGAGTTCTCAGTAGAAATCTAGTCTATTGGGCTTCCATTGTACAATTTCCTAAATGAATTTTAACTAAAATTAGAAAATCATGCTTCTACTTCCTATGGTTGGGTAGAAAGGAAGTTGATAATATTCCTCTCATCAAGTGGTCTTGCATCACAATGTCTAAGGATTTGGGGGGATGGGGGATAAAGAACATATAATTATTCACAACAAAATTCTTTGGGGTAGAGTGATGATTTATAAGTATTTAGCTGGCATGCCGATTGTAGAATAGTTCTATATGCCAAGGAAGTCAGTGATAGATAGTTCAATTGTTTGGAAGGCTCTGGTGGATGCTTTCCCCCTTGTCGGGGATTGGATAGTGTGGAGAATAGGAAATGGAAAAATAATAAGAATTAGCAAGGATCCATGGGAAGGTTTGGCAAGTGTCTTTAAATTATTTGATGATCTTGTGTGAGCTTTGCACAACCATGGAATCTTCTCATTTTAGGGAGAGAAGGACCAATTTCATGATAATGGTGGGTGTAGCGAATGGTTGTTGGTGACAAACCTGGTGATAGAAGGTAAAAAAGTGGTGGAAGGGAATTATTATGTCATAAATTTGAGATAAAATTTATTATCCTTCACGATGAGGATGAAGACTCATTTTTTGGTCAAAGAATGCACATATAGGAAAATTTAAGGCTAAGCTGAGATATATAACCACTGCAGAAGAACCCTTATCGGGAGAGATGAAGTGGTGGTGGTCTACAGTATGGATCATGTGTGGGATGCTCAAGCTGAAGGTATTCATGTGGTTGGCTCTCGATGATAAATTCTTAACTTGGGAAAATGGTCTTAGAAGAGGATGGGTTGGACCCAACGAATGTTCTCTATACAGGCAGGATGCTAAATCGGTTCTCCATTTGTTCGTCATTTGTTTCTATGTACAACAAGTTTGGTTGGTAGTCTCACCTCAGTACAAAGTAAGTGTGCATACTCTTAGCAATAGTCTAGTGGATTGGCTCTCATTTTGAAAGGCTGGTCCGACAAGTAAAGGACCTCAACTCTGTTCCGTATTTCTTTGCATATTTCATTCGGTGGGAACGAAATTTGTACATTTTCCAAGATAAATTTATTCGTCCTAAGGTTGTGGTGGTGTTGTGGCCACAACAAATCCCTCTTTTATTTTGTTTTTATAAATGAAAGGAAAGGGACCCATACTAAAACTTGAACTCTAATGCCTAATCCTCTACTACTATGAGCCTAATGATTATTCTTTACCTACCTTGAGAGATTTGGGGGGGTTGGATATCTATTGAGGATTGTCCTTGATGGAGGTTTGTCAATATTTTTTATCCTATAATTTCAAATGTTCTTCATGATGCTTTTTGACTTATGATGCTTTATTGACATTTGTATGATGAAATTGATGAGTTAACTTTGGGACCTTTTGTAGATTTTGAAATATTTAATGTTTCTGTGATGCTTTGTTTTATTTTCTTCTCGCCTTTCTTTGGGAGATGTGTGTGGAATATAAGAAACCGATTAGCATTCAAAGATAAACAAATTAGAGTGGAATAGAGGGTAACTCTCACCTAAATTTATTTTTATTTAGATTTGATAAATATTTAAAGGAATTGAAAAATAGAGATATTTAAGATAGTTAATAAATATTTAAAGAAATTGAAATATAGAGGTATAATTATTTTATTTGGAAAAAAAATTATGTTGAGTTTTTTATTATAAAATTTTATTTTTAATTTAATTATATAATTTTTTATGTTTAAAGATTTAAATTAAGATTTTTTTTTTATTATATTTTATGATTATTTTAATTTTAATTTTATTTTTTTATTATTATTATAGTAAATTATTTTTACTTTTTCCTTGACCATGTATACAATTTTTGAATAGCAATTATAATATGTAATTGTCTACCTCTCCAGCTAAATTTTTATGAATAAATTTGTGCAAATATAAAATATCATCATAATATGTAATTGTCCACACCTCCAACTTAATTTTTATCAATAAATTTGTGCAAATAAAATATATCATATATCATTATAATGATCTTAGAAACATAAAGCATAGTTTTTTATACTTTGAAAATATCTGAATAATCTTTGAATACAAATTTAATGTTCTTTCTTGATTTAATCATAAAGATTGTTATTATTTTATTTTAATTAATGTTCTTATATATATGTCAATAAACACTAAATTTATTTATGTTGATAGGCGTATACTTATTGAGAATGGTAAAAAATAATGGGCTTATAATCACACAATGGATTTTAATAGATATGCTTTCATATGCTCCAAATATTATTCGTTGTCATAATAAATGAAAGGTTATGATTTCAAGCATTAAATTCTTTGCATAACAAAAGATGTTTGTTTGTCATTAAAAAGGGGATTAAGGTGATTAACATAAAAATGGTGGTTCACTTTAGATTTAGATGTTTTACTGAATTTAAATTTTTACATAACTTTGATATTTTACTACATTTACTACTTTTAGGTTTTTTCACATAGGCTGCCCACTTCTCTTTTTACCCGGTGTTAGGTTTTAGTTGTTTGTGGTTGAGTGGGCCTCTGATCCGAATTTTAATTGGGTATATGGTCTAAATTCGAATGCAAAAGTGATAAAGATATAAAGAGAATAGATTTCCCATATGGATCAAGAAGATGCCCACCTCCTCATTAATTAATTGGGATAATAGGTTGCCCATATGGGTCAAAGAGAGTCCCACCTTTCCATTATTGTATTGGGTTTTATTTTTCACTAATTAGTTAGTTGGGTAATTTTATCTATTATTATAATAATGGAGACTCATTTAACGAGCTCTTTTCATTATTGTATCAAGTTTTATTTTCCACTGCTTAGTTAGCTATGTAGTTAGATCTATTATATTAATAATAGAGACTCATTTAATGAACTCTTTTTTAATTTGTCCAATGGACCATTTTGTAATGATATATAAAGGCCTAGAAATCCTTCTCATAATATCAAGTTACTCATTTTGGTTTCTCTAATATTTTCTATTGTTCATTGTGATATTAATTATCTCTGAGTTATTTACTAGTAATTAGTTTTAGAGGCGAGGCTCATTGAGCCTCACCTCCCGAGTACTTCATTTACATGTTTTTTTCCATTCTTATTTTCATGCAATATTGACATGTATAAGCTCCTCTTCTCTCGGTATTCAAGTCATCCAGATCTCAGTCCCTGAGATCTAGATAACTGGTATCAGAGCGGGTACAAACTGCATCAGAACAAGAGTTTGAAACATGTTGCGGATTCAAACATTTGCAGCAATCACCAACCTCCTTTTGGTACTATCGGAATCCATTTGTTAGGCCATACACTGTAAGCATCATAGTTGCTCCACATGCACTACTAGGCTTTGTTTTTACCCTAGTATCTTCGTTCACCATTATAAGGAGAACCATACATGGATTCACTACATCCATTGGTATGGAACATTTTCAACAGATTTGTAGGGTGTCCATGTTGTCCACAAAGGTTCCACAACCTGTACAACAACCCATGTTGCACTACAAACACTTGACATCCTTTGTGTCCCTCTACACTCAACCAACTTAAAATAGGTGATGTGAACTATACAAAACATTTGAAAGGGTCTACCATATCGCATGGGAAATATCTCTTCAATATCACAAATGGGTATTTCACGGAATCTCATTTGGCTTCCTGGTATGAGAGATATCATTGATTGAATCTCAACATGTATTTGATCCAAGGAGCCCACGAGTACCACCATATTTAACGAGATTTTTCTCCCTTCTCAAGAAATTACAGAAGGAGTTCCACATATGGTTGGAAATATATCCTCAATATCTCAAACGAGTATTTCATGGAATCTCATTTTTCTTATTGGTTTGAGAGATATCGTTGATTGAATCTCAACATTTATTTGACCCAAAGAGGCCATGCGTACCTCCATATTCAATGGGATTTTTATCCCTGCTCAAGAATCTACAGAAGGAGTTACACATATGGATAGAAATATCTCTTCAATATCTCAAATGGGTATTTTAGAGAATCTCATTTGGCTTCCTAGTTTGAAAGATATCATCGATTGAATCTTAGCATGTATTTGACCCAAGGAGGTCACGCGTACCACCATATTCAAAGGTTCATTTTTCCCTGCTCAGGAAACTACAAAAGAAGTGACACATATTAATAGAAACATCTTTTCAATATCTCAAATGGGTATTTTGCAGAATTTGATTTCGTTGTTTGGTTTATGAGATATCTTTGTTTGAAGCAGTACATGTCTGCAACCAGTGTGGCCATACGCCCTTCAAATTAGGCCTAGTTTTTCTCACTCCATGGGCCACTTCCAAACAATTTCCATATACCGATGGAAAAATTTCCTTAGTAGCTCAAATGGGTCTTCGATGGAATTGGATTTCATCACTTATAGCAGAAGTTATGAAGATTTGCATAAGGATGTTTACAACCCATAAAGTCAGGATTTTTCCATATTATTTTTTAAAATTTTTGGATTTTATTAAAATTTATTTATTTTTCTACCCATGTACAATGTCATTGTCAACTAGGTTATGGGTCAACCACAAACCCACGGTTATGAGTCAACCACACAAAACCCTTCTCTTCATTGGGTATTTTAACATTGTAATCATAATGGTACAATAATGGGGTTTCTCTTTTTAACATGGGTGAAATGATGGGGACCATCATTTTCTAAGGGGGGAGGAATTATCTGAATTTTAAGGGGGTATGTGGTATAAATTCAGATGCAAAAGTCATAAATCTATAAAGCTAATAGATTGTCCGTGTGGATCAAGGAGATTCTCACCTCCTCATTAATTAATTGGGATGACAGGTTGTCCATATGGGTTAAAGAGAGTCCCACCTCTCCATTATTGTATTGAATTTTATTTCCCACTAATTAGTTAGTTGGGTAGTTAGATCTATTATTATAATAATAGAGACTCATTTAATGAGCTCTTTTCATTATTGTATCGTGTTTTATTTTCCATTACTTAGTTAGCTATGTAGTTAAATCTATTATACTAATAATAGAGACTCATTTAATGATCTCTTTTTGACTTTGTCCTATGGACCATTTTTAAATGATATATAAAGGCCTAGAAAACCTTCTCATAAGATCAAGTTACTCATTTTGGCTTTTCATATTTTCTACTGTTCATTGTGAGATTAATTAACTCTGAGTGATTTACTAGTAATTAGTTTTAGAGATGAGGCTCCTCTTTGAGCCTCACCTCCCGAGTACCTCATTTACATGTTTTTTTCCATGCTTCTTTTCATGCAATATTGACATATATAAGCTCCTCCTCTCTCATCATTCAATCCATCCAAATCTCATCCCATGAGATCCAGATCAGTCTCCATGTGACCTTCTTTACCAACTTACCTACATGTGTTTTTAAAAATAATGTCACCTCTTCCTAGTGGGGAGTTTGCTTCCTCTACTCCGCACACAATACATTTCCTTCTCATGTGTAATGGTCTTTCAAGGGATTTATTTGAACAAATTTCCATCGTGTTAGGTGTTAGTTGTTCGTGGGTGAGTGGGGCTCCACACAAACTTATTTACCAATGTACCAACTTGAGTTTTTAAAATAATGTTTCCTCTTCCTAATGGGGGGTTTGCTTGCTCTAATCCACACACAGTATTGTTCCTTCTCCCATGTAATCGTCTTTCAAGGGATTTATTTGAACGATTTCTCATTATATGATGGGATGATAGATGAAAATAACTTGAGTTTGATTAGTTCTCTAAGCCAGGCTGAAAATGGAGCACAAATAGTTCTAAAAAACATAAAATTTTAATATGTACAAGAAACTTGGATTTGGGGATTCTAGACACCATATATTCCTCTTGACGAACCATTACATGGTTTGATTTCAAAAAAAAGAGTTGTTATATTATCATGTCTATATATATATCTCGACATGTATTCCTTTTTATGCTAAATTTTGTATAGATGTATAGATTTTTTTTTCCTTTTAACCCTGCAGGTTACCATCCTTTTGTTGATGATTGCAGCTATGTGAGACATTCTCCAGCTTACAAACCTGTGAGATGTGGATCATTGCATCTATGTGAGTCTTTCTCTCAGCTTACAAACTTGAGATAAATCCTCTAAGAAGGGTATGTGGTTCCTGCCTGAGATTGAGCTGGAATGTAGAGATTACCTCCTCCATTCAGAGAGTTGAGAAGAACTCCAGATGATTATCCAATGGGAAAGGCAATTTGTTGAGTTAGACGTGCCTGTGGTTGAGCACAAGGTGAACGTGTGAAACCCCAAAGTGTTGGGTGCATCGTCATGTAAACATAAATGAATATGATGAATTAGCCTCCTCTGAGCAGCATAGTTGACAAGAAAAACCCAGATGATTCTCCTATGTGAGGCAATGGGAAAGAATATTTGTAGAGTGGGTGTGTCTGTGGACGAGCACAGGTGAATGTGTGAAGATTGGGTTCTCTTGTGTAATGCAGTGATCCAGAGATATGTACATCCCTATGGATGTGCCCCTAGTGGATGAAAATTAGTGGACCTGTATCAGATCCTTTGTTATATTGTACAAGAGTCAGACCTGCCTGTAACCCGAATTATAATGTAAAGGGTACAGGTAGGCCCTACCTTAATGTAACTAGTAATTAATGTAAAAGATAATTAATCTGATTAATATTAATTATATTATAAGCTAAGTGAGGTCGGCCATGTTGTGCCAATAGAAACTTCTGTTGATAGGATTAGGTTAGTATAAGTAAAGGTAAAATCCCCTTTGAGGAAACATATCTTTCATGAGAGTTTGGACATTTCAGCAAGTACACTTCTTTGGGAAAAGTGCGCACCTCTCTTGGGCACTAGAGTTATAGGGTTTGAGCACCCTCTTGTGTGCTAGGGTTTATCTTGGTGGTGAAGGTATTTCTCTTGAAAAATATAGCAAAGGATTTGGCTAGGTTTCCTTCCCTTGTTGAGAAGGGTTTCCTAGGATACTTCTTGTGTTCTTGTGCATGGTGCTTCTTCTTATGATCTTGGTTGCTACAACATTTATGGTTATGATTAAATGCTAAAAATGAAATGAACATCATGCTTAACCTAGATTATTGAAAGTTCAACACCTTTAACCCTGGAGGTTACCATCGAGATTTAATTTAATTCAAGGGTGCACTATGATAGGATGCTCAACTTGTTTTATACTGCATAGTGGGGGCCTCAGCACAGGAAAACTTGAAGTGAGCATCCTAAACCCTAACCCTAAGTATGGCCTCCTAAACCCTAAACCTAAGCTTAATTGTTTACAATATTCTAAGATCATTTTAATTTATTATCGAATATGAAATGACCTTCATATGACAAGGCATGCCACATTTAAACACATTCCATCTTTAACCTCAAATTATTGGTTGGATTTCCTTAGATGAGAGAAGCATGCATGTTTACTATAATTTAAGATTGTAAAAATGACTAATGGTAGCTTTCTTCACGTATGTTACCTTGTATACAAGGCCAAAGCCTCCCTCTCCAAGCTTGTTATCATCATGAAATTTTTTCTTAGTAGTTAGTAATTTTCCATTGTAAATACTATTTGTGGATTATGACCGAATAATACAAATTTAAAATTATATTAAAAAATACAAAGACAAAAATTGAAATAGGATAAGAAGTTTATTACACTGAGGGACTCGGGGGACATGAGTGTCTTTATCCTGACCGAATTTCGAGTGGCTACTAAGAATGCGTTAAACAAATTGTCAGGTGAAGCATCACCTAAAAAAAAACGATCTACATTCGATACAACTCTATACTCGTTCTCTCAAATAATTTAGAGTCTGGTCCAACGCACCAGAGATTAAATATTCACATCTAATCCAACTACATGAGTTCAATATTTGATTTGAAGTTGCATACTTCATTATGAAATGATAATCTAATAGTACACAAATCAAATCTTCACACAACAGAACACACATAATTTTAGGTGTTGTGCATGGATCGGTTCTCCTCTTAATCATATGCACGTTTGCAACTGGGAGAAGACTAAAGTCCGCCATATTTTGAAGGGGGATACCGCTAGCGAGGAAAATCCCCCTATTACTATACCAGGGTCAAAGTATAGGCAGAGCTATGATCTCCCTTAAAATACAATCTAATTCCTAAACTTCCCCAAACACTCTAAAAAGATGAAGAAAAAGAGATACAAAAGTAGGTAAGAAGTAGTACCCTTAATCCAACGTTCGATGTAGACCACATACATATTTGTAGCTCTGAGGATGCAAGTCTCCTCCCAAAGTTGAACTGCAAGAGTACTTAGGCAAACAACACTACAAATATTTTATTTCTACTCATCAATATTAGGGTTAGATATAAATCATTATGCATATATCAAATGAAAGACATAAATATATCATTTGGGACGGGAAAAAGATTCTTTTATTCAAATACAAAGATCAAAAATTACAACCTTTGTAGGTCAACGCTCTGCCAACCTAGTCTAATCTCCTCTTGATGTTTCTCCAAGTGCACTTATCCCAATGTTTTGTCTCAAAACAAGTTGATCACTTCAAGGGAAGGGAAGAGATTGTATAGGAGAAAAGGATAAAGAGGGAATGTTGAGGCAAGAACTCATAAGGGGTTGAAAATACTTGGGAAAGGAGGGAAAAGGGATTTGGGTAGAGTTTCACCGTTCTAATGCTTGATTTTGGAATGAGAACCAAAGACCTCATTTTATATGAAAAAAGGATAGTTATTCAGTTTGGGGACGGACTACAATGGGTGAATTAGTTGGGAAACTAACTATAGCCTGTAAAATCCACCAAATTCCTTGCAAATTTTGGAGGTAAACGTGGGTTGTTTATTATGCCGCTAGCATATGTATGTGGGTTGTAGTGCAGAAGCTAGAGTACGTACGTGGGAAGTAGTGCAAAAACTAGAGTACGTACGTGGGAAGTAGTGCAATAGGGTGCGTACATGCTCCAAAAAATGGTTTTTTTTAATAGAGTTCCTTAGCAGTGAATTGGCAAATTGTGAAAGTAGAAAGGCCAATGCCATGGATGCATAGGTAGGGAATTTTAAAGATATAACAGATTCCCCCTAATGTGTGAGGTCATAAGAGAAACTGATGGCCGAAATACATTACAATATCTTCACTCGCACGGAGTTGAGTGAGCCTGAGACTAGAGTTCGGGAGGTTCTATATGAAAAACAACAATTATCTCTCCAAGGCGGGCATACCAATTCTCTAAATGAACTAAATCATGGATTCCAATCAAATACACTACGGATCCATGTCATATATAAATATATAAAGTATAGTTGCGAGAAATACACAACAGATCTACATCTCAAAATCATTCGATGATATTCAAGTACAATATAATAATCATCTATAAGACATATAAATGCATGTGGATAGATATGAAAGAACGATAGCTCGAGAAAAAACTTCAAGATATTCAACAACTCAGGTAGGAGTACAATAAGATTGTAAGACTCACTAGTCTGAGGTATTCAACAAGCCATCGGAAAAATACTGGAGGGTCTCGATGATCAGGCAGAGAACTTCATCGATTTTGAATTTGGACTTGACTCGACTCTCGAGAAGGAAGACCTATGAAATTCAAGATACAAACTGCCAAAAAGATAACTTAGGTTGGATAAAACTTCTAGTGGACAAAGCACGAAAGATGATCAGACTCAAGTAGTGTAATATAGACATAAGTTTGTGATGGAGGAGGCACCGCAAAATCTCCATATGTTTGGAAGAGTAACCAAATGGAGGAGGATACAACTCTACCAAATGGAGGAGGACACAACTCTATGTAGCAAGAACAACTTCCTGAGTTCATACTTGATCAAAAATTCTTGATTAACAAACGAAAGGATGTGCTTTGTCCAAGGGAGACTATCTTTGTTGTCGAAAAAATAATGCATATTTCTCGTCCCCTCTTTTTGGAATATTTGATTTTTTTTTGTCTTTTTAAATTTTTAAATGAGCTTGAAAAATAATAAAAGAATGCTACATCACAAAGGAGGAACACGTGTCATGAGCAAGAAAACTATTTCCAAGCTCATGGAACATACTGATGCTCAAGGCAAGGAGACATTTGCAGGATAAGGACACTCGGGGAAAATTCCTCCATGGGTCAAGGTGTCAGATCACAGGGGAAAACAATGTTGCAAGGCTTACGTATAAGGAATGATTTAAAGGTTCAATTGAGAGAAACATGGAGCCGACATTAGGCCAAAGATGAAAAGATGAGACCCGCAATGTGATTAATCATGACACAACAAGACCCCTTCCGTGTAAATTTTGATGATCCCAAAGAAGGTAGGATCAATGGTTTTTTCACATTTAGAGAGCCTAAAAAAATGCTAAAGAAGACTCCAAGGAGTACCTTTTTCACAATTAGTTCAATCGTCTTGAAAAATGGATAAACTTGCACCAAAAGGACATCTTTTCAAAACCGTTTTAAGGAGTGTGACAAAGAAAAAATCACTCGGATATCTTTTTAATTTTAAGGAGTCTGAAAAAAGATTAACTATGAACTCAACTTTTTTTCCAAATTTACTCTCCTTATCCCCCAAAAAATATAAAATATAACTAAGGAGAACTCTCTCGGTGAGACGAATCTCCTGAGGCGTACCTTTTTCCTGAATAATCTACTAGCTGGAAAAAGGGTTAAATTCATGCCAAGTAGTTGTTCTTCTGGACCAATTTAATGAGTGTGAAGGAAAAAGGTCACTCGACGATCTTTTCATATTTAGGGAGTCTTAGAATGGCTTAACTATGGACTCCCGGGGGGTTCCTTTTTCGTAAGTAATCTCTAAGGCCCGAAAAATAGATAAACCAAAACCAAGGAGAATGTTCATTTTTTGAAAATTTTGTCCCTCGAGCCAAAAAAATGGTTAAACTTACACCTGAGAATACTCTTCTAGTAAACCAAAGTTCTTAGAACATACCTTTATTCATAAAATTATCCATCCAGACCGAAAAAGGGGTAAACTACCACCGTAAAGATGTGCCTTGAAATTTGAGTTTGGTGAACGTGAAGGGAAACAAGATTGCTCGACAATATTTTCATTTTTAGAGAGTATGAAAAGGGCTTAAAGAAGACTCAAGGGGGGGATTCTTTTCTCAAGTAATCCATACAAGATTGAAAATAATAAATAAAGTGTCGTTGGATGTTGCTTTCAAAATTTAAGAGAGCTTGAAAGACAAGAAAACATGCTCATTAGGGAGTACCATGGGTAAGGCCAAGAATGATGACTAGAAATAAGAATGAGACTTCAAAACATAATCATGGTGGGACTAACAAGGACTCCCAAACATATATAAAAAACTCAGAGCATGGATGCTAAGAATGCAACAAAGGATCTACCTAGGGCATCGATGTAGAAGTAGGATTTACCACCTAATTATGACACTTCTAAAGTAGGATAGAAGGTTATGTGTCACACTTCAGTGGGGTCGATCCTAAGGCCAAATGAACCAACGAAAAGATAATGAAAAAATGCAAGTAGGTAAAAACCTAACCTATATGCCAGTTTCGAGGTCAATACCTGTCAGAACGGATTGATACGATGAAAAAATGCCAATGCAAAATGTCTCCAAGATCCGGTATATAAGGCCAATAACACTCATCCAGAAGTTAATAAATCCGATATAGATAGAAAATTCATAAAAATAAGAGGTTTTATTGAATACAAAACTTGAAAACAACAAACCTGGACTGTACAATATGTACAAGGTACCGCATAGCCTTACGATTCATGCGTGATAGTAATTCAGGTAGAGCCCATTGTTAGGCTTTGAACAAGAGTCTCTTCAATAGTCAATCTGGAAAGTCTCCCAAAAGGGAAGAAAACACAAACCATGGTGTAAGTCTTCCCATGGTATAGAAACCATAGTCATGGCTTCAAGGATAGCCTCATCCAAAGGAAATTCAAAATCTGATAAATCATGCAAACGAAGAGGGTTGACAGTCCCAAAGGGAGAAATAAAATGACCATATTCCATATGACAATGAAGGTTCTGGCCAGGACTCGATGAGTCTATCAATGAAGAATCATAAGCATGAGGGTTTGAATGTCTGCAAATAATGATATCGGTCTCAAAAGGAGACTCAAGACAACTCAGACCAAGAGGGGGAAGCAATGGCTCCCATGCCCCCATTGGATAATCCAATGGATCAATTGTTGAGACCAAGTATCGAGAAGGAAAACATGAGTGAACAAGTTCCTTCTCAGGAGCAATTAAACACTGAGGATAAGATGCCACATAATTTACCTGTGGTGGGGTAGAGTCTACATGAATACTAGGAATATATAAAGGGGTAGACTGAACTAACGTCGAATTAGGATGGTGATTATTAGGTGTTAGTTGGTCGATAGTGACAATTTTTCCATTTTGAGGGAAATGTATCACTCGTAAAACCGTAGACACCACAACATTCATATCATATACATAATCATGCCCGAGAAACATATTGAAATCTAATGGGCCTTGCACCACTATAACGTCGACAAGGAAAGTCTTTATACATAACGATATAGGTAACTGAGGAAGAATCCCCAAATACTCACTAGGACACCTATCAAAATCCAATAGCTAATGCGAAGCAGACACAAGCTTGGGAGAACCCAAATCTTGCCAAGCCAAGGAGGATAAAATACTTGCGGAGGCTCCTTCATCCACAATACATCGATAAATTTGTTTTGAATTAACTTCAACTATTATTTGAAATGGTGGAGAAGAGGGAATATGAGGTTCAACAAGGTCATTCCAATGAAAGGAAACCATCATAGGACTTGGAGGGGGTATGTTCAAAGTGAGTAGAATTCCCCCTTGTTTTAAAATTATTGAGATGGAAATGCTAAAAACATAGTCGGTAGACACATCACTCCCCATCATAAGTGTCGGATCAGCCAAATATTGCATTGACATGACCACTTCCTCAACCAGTGGCTGAATAGGCCATGATACAACATGGTATAAAGGCGCAACACCCCCCAAAAATAAATGGGATCAACCGAAGATTACATCGACATGACCACTTTCTCCACCACTAGCTGAATAGGCCGCGAGACAACATGGTATAAAGGTGCATCACCCCCCAAAATAGGAGTGGGATCACCTGAATATTTCATCGACATAAACACTTTATCAACCAAAAGATGAATAGACTATGAGGAAACCTCAGAAAACTCAGAATTGGAAGAGATTATAGATAGGGACCACAATCTTCATGCCTCTGGAAGGCCGGGGCATAAATGAGTAAGGTGATATCCCTTGAAAATATTACAAGGGAACTTAGGCTTATGGCCTATGCATCTAGGTTTATCAACATAATCAATGTCCCCAACATGACTAGCAGTGGTTGGTTTCTTGTCCTCAACATGGCTCACAAAGGTTGTTGATGACTCTCTAACATGACTAGTAGAGGTTGGTTGTTGAATTCCAGTATGACTCACAGGGACTAGGCTCGTGCCCCCAGCATGACTTGCAGTGGTTAGTTTTTCACCTCCAACATGACTTGTAGGGATTGGTGATTGAACTCCAGTATGACTTGCAGGGACTAGGTTCATGCCCCCAACATGACTTGCAGTGATTGGTTGCACATTTTCAACATGACTTGTAGAGGTTGGTGATTGGTCGATAACATGACTCTCAGAGGATACAAACCTATCTCCAATATGACTAGAAGTGACTAGACATTTCTCCCCAACATGACTTGCAGAGGCTGGGTGCTGGTCTTCAACATGACTTACTGAGGTTGAGGACCACTCTCTAACATGACTAGCAGAGGTTGGTTGTTTTCCCCCAACATGACTTGTAGAGGTTGGGTTCTGGTCTTCAACATGAATTGCATAGGTTGACGACCTATCTCCAACATGACTCACATAGGTTGGCGTTTTGTTCTTCCTATTCTTCCTCTTTCTATTTCTCTTAGACTTCTGGTTACTAGTAGCTAGACTTTCATGAGAGAAGGCAGAAGGAGGAGGAGAAGACTTTGTTGGCGAAGGAACATCAACATGATGCTGATGACATAAGGTGCTTAACTGAGAAACGTCAAGAGCATTCAGGACATTTGGAATGGTACCCAACCAAACCGGTAGTCCCACATTCAACCCAACAATGTGCAAAGTGGCCATCAAAGGGACACCAACGTTTCCAAAGAAAGGAAAAGCACCAGAATCCCTTTGTGAAGGGGTTCCTTGGTTGGTATCGTCAGAAACTTTTTCCATGAAGATCTTATGCACATGTTCTCCCCTTGCGGGATCATTCAAGTCCATAAAAATCTCACACACCGACTCTGGCGAACCAGTGTTAAAAAAACAACGCCTATAAAGAGGCAGCTCCACGTTTCTAAGAGGAAGACCAAAAATTCCTCATGACCGACGGAGTGGGATGTCTACCACCTTAGGTCAGAGACCCAAAGTAATGACTAACTAACTCACTATGGAAAACTAGGGAGCACAGAGCACACCAGTAAAAGTTCCTAAAGAAAAATCAAGCAGACAACTAACTAGTGGGAAGGACAGTTACATCAGTCGATGCTAGAGAAACTTACCGGTGCATGTGAAAATCGAACATGGAAGCACCCTCCAGGTATACTCTGCAAAGTGTGATCTGATGTCTACCCTAGGTATCGTGGTATACCCCCGCAATCACCTGTGTAAGTCTATAAAAATAGGCAACTAGGTTGCCAACTCACAATCAATCGCCAGGCGGGTACAGTCGATAGTCCAACTTATTGTAATGAGAAGAATAACAAGTATGAAGCCCTTCAAGGGTGCAGAACTAATTGGTCCAGAAGACAACTGAGGATCTCGAACAGATTCGAGGTCCACGAGGCTCCGTAGGAAAATGCAATTAGTATTGTTCCCAAGAAAGACCCTCAATATACAATCCCCACTATGTTTGGTCCAACTTTGGAGGGGTTATCTCCTCTACCTTTCCTCACACGACCTCGTATTTATCCCCTGTGTTAGAGGGGGGTCTCGAATAACTCTTACAATGATGAATTTAGAAACTCCCTATCTCATACTTCGATGTTTGTTTTAAATGGCCTTGAAGAGTTTCCTCTTCACACCTAATTCAAGGCCTTGAAAGCCTAAACTAGTTAGTGAACCCTACAAACAAAAAGTCTAATATATTTTAAGTTACGCATTAATTTTAAGGCTTGATTTACGCAAAGGATGTGGTCGTGCAACTAATGATGTTTTGAAGAGACGAAAAAATGAAGAAAACTTTAGAGCATTTGAAAGAAAAAAGATACTTTGAAATCAAAGAAAAGCTTGTAATTTTTTTTGTAAATATCAACTTTTCAAATTAATGTTTTAAGATCTTATAATTGAAAGTTTCATAAAAAGTGCTTTCGTTTGACTAATAAAAACTACTTATATTTCAGGAAAGAAAGAAAGAACTTTGAAACCGAGACTCTTTTCTTTTGCAAACAAACAACCTAGGCTACATTACTAAACTAAATGCAAGAAAAAAGTCTTTTTCATTTTTCGAACTGCTTTAATAAGAAAAACTAAAGTAAAAATTCTTTTTTGTTTTTCAAAGCAAGAAACAGGAAAAAAGAGAAAACAAAAACCAAGATTGACAGAGACCCTAATCCAACTGTGTAAATGGAGGGATTCAAAAAGAAACCAAAGGAGGATCTAAAACTTGAAAATTCACTCTAAACCTCTAGGGAAAACAAAAGAAAGTCAAGAAAACAAGTTGAAAATGAATCTTTAACCCAATCTAAGGCCAAAAACAGAGACTCTGTAAGGTCCAAGAAATCCCTAGGAAACCTAAAATTCCATCAGGAAAGATAAATACCTCTCTTTTTAAAAGAACTTTCAAGAGACAAAGACGCATGTTGATGCACCAACAGCCTGCGCATGTATGTGAGTTGAGCCAAAGCAAAGCGCGTACACCTCTGGGATTTTTCAAAAAAAGAAAAATACTAAGCAGACTGAATGGGCATGGAAAACTGGTAGGCACCTAGCATGTGACTAGAGACCCTTAAAAGACTCAATGAATTTGAAAAAAACTCAAAAGGCGATAAAGAAGCCAATTAAAACCCAAAAACCTCCCTTTGAAACCCTAGAGAGACTCCCCAGTGTAGTCACCAATTCTGATAGTGGAGAAAATCCCCCTATTACTATACCAAGGTCAAAGTATAGGCATAACTATGATCTCCCTTAAAATACAATCTAATTCCTAAACTACCCCAAACACTCTAAAAATATGAACATAAACATATAGAAAAGTAGGTAAGAAGTATTACCTTTAATCCAATGTTCGATATAGACCACCTCCAGCTGTGTAGTTCCCAGGTTGCAATTCTCCTCCCAGAGATGACCTACAAGATTACTTAGGCAAACAATGTTACAAATATTCTATTTCTACTCATCAATATTAGGGTTAGATATAAATCATTATGTATAGATCAAATGAAAGACATAAATATATCATTTAGGACAAGAAAAATATTTTTTTATTCAAATGCAAGATCGAAAATTACAACCTTTGTAGGTCGACGCTCCGTGAACCTGGTCTGGGATCCTCTTGATGTTTCTCCAAGTGCACTTATCCCAATGCTTTATCTCACAATAAACTGATCACTTCAATGGAAGGGAAGATATTATATAGGAGAAAAGGATAAAGAGGGAATGCTGAGGGAAGAACTCAGAAGGGGTTGCAAATACTTGGGCAAGGAGGGAAAAGGGATTTGGGCAGAGTTTCACCGTTCTAATGCTTGATTTTGGAATGAGACTCTAAGACTTCCTTTTATATGACAAAAGGATAGTTATTCAGTTTGGGGACGGGCTACAGCGGGTGAATTGGTTGGGAAATCGACTATAGCCCGTAAAATCCATCGAATTCCTTGCAACTTTTGGAGGTAAACACGGGTTGTTTAGTATGCATTTAGCATATGTATGTGGGTTGTAGTGCAACAACTAGAGTACATATGCGGGCAGTAGTGCAAAAACTAGAGTACGTACGCCAACAATAGTGCAACAGGGTGCGTACATGCTCCAAAAAATGCTTTTTTTTTAATAGAGTTCCTCAGCATTGAATTGGAAAATTGTGCAAGTAGAAAGGCCAATGCCCTATATGGATAGGTAGGGCATTTTAGGGCTATAACATATACAAATATATTATTTCCACATGATTATATGAACTCATAGGTATTGCATGTTATAGCTTTCCATCTAACTCGAGGTTTCATCGAGTTTTCAATACATTTTTAGATTTATTATACCTTTAAATACATAGGTGTGGGTGGTTTTGTTGATTGATTTTCTAAGTAACATAGCATTAGCATATCCACAATCAACTATTACATCTTTAAATACACAGGTGTGGATGGTTTTGTTGAATGATTTTCTAAATAGCATATCTTTAACACATCCACATTAATAATGAATGGTGAAAGTTGATAATTATTATCATCAATTCATTTATATAGTATATACACATTAATAATGAATGGTGAAAGTTGATAGTTATTATCATCAATTCATTTATATATTATATATAAGTTAGGATTAAGATGAAAAACTGTCCATCTTCCTTCTCTAACCATGTTGATTCCTATTATCATCGATTCATTTATATATTATATATAAATTAGGATTAAGATAAAGAATTTTCCATCTTCCTTCTCTAACTATAGTAATTCCTATTGGAATTCACCACCATCCACTACTAATGTGAATGTGCTAGTTACTTTATATATGACACATCTATCTAACTACTTTAATATAAAAATCCATATATATATATATATATATATATATATATATATATAATTATAAAATTTATGACATAGATATTTTAATATTTATTAATTTTGTAATTTTACAAAATCACTATCATTTCAAAGTTTCGAATTATCAAATTCGAGTCCATACATTATTAATCTCACTTTTAAGTAAAAGTGGAACTTTGACTTATCAAATAAGAGATAAATACTGCGAACTCGAGATGACTTTATCAATAGGCTCGACATAACAAAAAAATATCCATATATAAAAAGTTTGTCAGTGGACTGTCAAAATGAGAGTTCACATAAACTGGTCCATGCACTTCACTGACTTTATTCAAGCTTAGTGAAGAAGTAAATCGTAATTACGGTAATAATTGTGGTCTAAGAAAGAATTTTCGATAAGCAGTACGACTTCATCAACACGCCACAGTTCAACTACCTGGAATGTTGCTTCAAACGGCTCTCATGGAACAACCTCGCACAGAGGGTTAACTTTTAATATGCAACCTCTCAGTATATTCCAAGAATTCTTTGATAGGCCATAGGAATTTGAGAACCATAGTTGGGTGGCAGAGCTAGATCTATCACATGGAGAAGCAATGCATGAACTCCTAGAAGATAATTATGTTTTTTTTTTTTGTCACATTACAGTCCACAGGCAGTAGATTAATTCATTAGTGTAGAGTTTATTTCTTTTATGAAATATCAACCCTCCTTAAATCTATCAAATTGTTGAAAAAATATATATACTACCACATTGTGTTGACAATTATCAATTTCCTCATGCAATGCACCTCTGATTCCCTGCAGATTACCCCAATTGCATCCCTGGGAATTGGAGGATCATTTAATGGTATTCCCCTACTTCACAAATATCTTCTTTTTGGTATCATCTTGACAGAATAAATCCCAATTTTATCTGTCGGTGTGTTAAGCAAAGCACCTTGGGGAAGATCATCCAGTGCAACAATCATGTTAAAACAATGATATTGTTTACTAAGGTCGGTGTCGGCAGTGGAAACTCCTGAACGCCACATTAATTGAATAGATGGAGTAGCTGAGCAGTGTGTTGTCTGTATGAAAAATCTAAAAGGCTCATAATATATGCACAATATGTTTATAACACTCTAACCTCTTGTGATAAAATTTTATAAGCACAACTTAACACAATACCTTGATCATGGCCTGGCTTGGCTTGTATAACTTTCAATGGTTCAAGACTGGCCTTTACTCCCTCACTGGAGTGCCCAGGACTATGAGTGAGTTTCGAAAGCCAATCCTCTATACAAAGAGGATAGCGTAGAGAGTAGATTTCTGTACATTGTACAAATTTGAAGAAATAAGTCTGTAGGTTTGGAAGTGTTACCAGCAAAGGAGACAATGATTATATATATATATATATATATATATATATATATATATATATATATATATATTTCTATGTGCAATATGTTGGGTGAGTGTGTATGAAAATTGATTTAATACTATTTGTTTGGATATCAGTGTCTAATTGCTACATTCCATCTACAATGTATGTATGTTGAGCTACATGTGTGGAGGTTCTAGCAAACCACTTGATGAGCACCCATGCTGAGTAGAAAATGCCTGGAGCGGTGTCAATCTTCTGCTCAAATAAAACGTTGATGCTATGCTCAAACTCTTTTGACCATCATTGACATATTTGTTAAATTGATGCTTCTTGACCTCCCAATGGACAATCTCGATACTGAATTATCCTATGAATACACTACCATCTCTGAAATTCTGCAGAAGAGAAAATTTCGACAATTATATAAAAAATTGATCTGATTACTAGATATTTTTAGTAGTCAATCATATAGTTGACCTTCTTCACAAAAAAACTTACAAATATACATGGAAAACCTGTAACTGATGATAAAAACTAATTTAAAACTAATGTAGCTAGTTGCCCCTTCTTTCACCACATCCTTGCACACCCAATATAACAATGAATTCCACGTAGTATTCATATCGACCACGGTAAGGTTATCAACAAAGACCAGATCAACCAAATGCTCGTGGAGTGTTAGGAAATTACTGTGGTGAAAAACAGATTAACGCAGATCGCAAAGTTTTTCCTAACAAAATGTATTTTCATCGGAAAACATCTCGTTCAATACTAACCAAGAGAGTGGACCCCTAGACCACCTGTACACAACAGTATAAAAAGAATACATATCAAAAACATGATTCTTTCCTTTCCTGAATTTCAATGCAAGGAATAGAATGATAATAATGTGGCAGAGAATAATCTACATTCCACCCTCCACGAAGAGGAATCTTCATTCCCTGAACTTTAGAATGTTGATCAACGTCAGTTGTGTTACACGAATGTCTTATGAAATTTCTCACCAGGAAATGCACAGGAACTCTGCAGTGTAGAGACTGGACCACAAGATATCAAATTCATGGACCAATGATTTGAATCAGCTCTAACTCCTCCATGCAACAACCCCACAATGCTCACGTCAATGTCCTCCACGTGCGCACACAGTGATGGAAATGGTCACTATTTCTAATTGTTTTTTTGGTTCATTTTCCAATACAGGATGTGATTCAAGTCATGTGATTCGCATAGGCTAATCCATTGATAGACAAAGGGACCGGTTTCCTGGGCTCCTCTTATGTTGAATTTCAAAGGCTTCTAGAGAATAAATTCTAGCACAACACCATATTCCAGAACCATAGCTGTGACACACAACATTTACTTACTCATATTACAAATCTATTATTTTCCCATTTGAATGCCACGTAAAGTGATTATCAAAAATTAATATGTAAACAACTCTTTACTTCCATTTTTGAGCGATTAACAGTCACTAACTCAGGATGGCATGTATCAATTTAAATTAAAGCATGTGCATGTTTCAATTTCAATAAAAGCATGTGTTGGAGAGTTGCGGGTTTTTAATTTCAATTTCAATTAAAGCATGGGTTACCCAGTGAAACCTCGTGGAACATTGTTGGATATTTGTTTCCATTTCGATTAAGGCATGGGTTACTAGGTGGATCCCCATGGAGCGCCATTTTCAATTCTTGGCATTTAATTTTGAGCACATTTCATTTCTGGTTTTTAATTATGGGCACATTTCAGTTCCTGGCATTTTCCTTACCCCCTTGTTCTTATGTTTCAGTTCACGACATCTTCAACTGTAACATCTTTCTCTTGCCTGCACTGAGCAAACTTATTCTTCGAGGACACTTGCTTGCTAGTGATCCAGATTATTATACTTTGGGGCATTTGATTATGATTACGAGGCATTGTGGATAAGATGACATGTTATTTTGTTGTATTGATATAGATAGGTGCTATTGACTCAGTTATCTTGAGTGTCCAGGATTTTGGACCACAAGGATGAAGAGGCATCGATGAAACCCTTGGACTCTGGATCGAGTCAGGGAGTGGACTATTGGGGTTTGAATGTTGTATATATATCACTTATGTGCATCTGATTAGATATTATGATTACGGATTTTATTTCTGACATGATTCGTTGATGATGCAGGCTGACGATAGCTTGTCGACCATACTCACATGTGGAGTAGAGGGGTCATGCACGACTACCAAAGATGTCGAGGGAGAGGTGTGGACAACAACCCTACCATGGCCTGCTAGCACTCTCGTTGTGGCTCGAACTGTAGGTTAACGATTACCTAGTTCGAGAAGACCCACGATGTCGTGAAAGCAGACTGTGATAATCGCTCACGATGATTATAAGGGGCGCGCAATAAGGAAAGGGCCTTATTCCTTAGAGGCCCTTAGTCTCCCACAAGATCACTTGACGGAGTATTGACTCTAGAGGTTTTTGATGTCTACCAAGTCAATCAAGAGGCAAGTGGCACCCTTGGAGCACATAGTGCATCCTGAAGGGAACGTCGCGCAAGAAATATAGAATGAGGCGAGTGGCACCCTTGGAGCAAGTAGTGCGTTATGAAGGGCACGTCGCATAAGAAAAATGGAATGAGGCAAGTGGAACCCTTGGAGCATGTAGTGCATCCTGAAGGGCATGTCGCGCATGGGAAACACAATGTGGTGAGTGGCACCCTTGGAGCACCTAGTGCCTGAAGGGCACACCACATTGTTAACTAATAAATGATTAAACCTAGATGGCCTTAGAATGAATAATGTGATAAGAAAGATTTAAAAACAATTTCCCTAATAAATTGTTGCCCAGCCTAGGAAAATAAAATCTAGGTCTAAGTGACACTTGTGGTATATATATATATATACCAAAAGGGGCGCGCAATAAGGAAGGGGCCTTATTCCTTAGAGGCCCTTAGTCTCCCACAAGATCACCTGACGGAGTATTGACTCTAGAGGTTTTTGATGTCTACCAAGTCAATCAAGAGGCAAGTGGCACCCTTGGAGCACATAGTGCATCCTGAAGGGAACGTCGCACAAGAAAAATAGAATGAGGCGAGTGGCACCCTTGGAGCACGTAGTGCGTTATAAAGGGTACGTCGCGTAAGAAAAATGGAATGAGGCAAGTGGAACCCTTGGAGCACGTAGTGCGTCCTGAAGGGAATGTCGCGCATGGGAAACACAATGTGGTGAGTGGAACCCTTGGAGCACCTAGTGCCTGAAGGGCATGTCACATTGTTAACTAATAAATGATTAAACCTAGATGGCCTTAGAACGAATAATGTGATAAGAAAGATTTAAAAACAATTTCCCTAATAAATTGTTGCCCAGCCTAGGAAAATAAAATCTAGGTCTAAGTGACACTTGTGGTATATATATATATATATAATCATCATTAAACCTGTGACAAAAAAGGGGTAAGCCATTCATTTAAATTATAAAAAATCAAATTACTTTGGGGGATTACATTTTTAACAAAAAGGGAAATAGTTGTTTTGTTACTTATGCTAATTAAAAATTTATTAATTGAAAGGAAAAAGGGAAAAGAGGTAATTTCCTACACTTGCTAATTTGATTTTTAGATAAAAAGGGAAAGAGAGAAATTTAAAAGAAGTAGGAAACTAAGGGAAAAAGGGGGAAACATAAGGAAAAAGAAGAATGACTAACTTAGCAAGGAATCTTTCCTTTAAGAACTTTCTAAATTGAACTCAACTAGTAAATTAGTAAGGGGGTAAGTCATTAAAATGTGTAAGGGAATATGGGGACACCTAGAAGCGATTCTAGGAATGCTTTTAGGTGGATGAGGGAAATAGGAGTGATTAAATAATTAATTAAATTAATTTTTGGTGCAAAGAACGGGATGGGTGACACATGTACGGGGAGGATTTTCCTGAATTAAATTATTGAACAATAAATTAAATGGGAATTTGGGAACTAATGGACTTAGAAACTCTATATAAATGAGGGAGGAGGAGGAGGATGGATCTCGGCTGTTATGCGTAACGTTACGCTGTAGAATTTTAGACTTGACTAACTTATCTTGTGGGAGTTGGGATACCCAGTTTGGTGAGGAGTGGTAGCTCAGCCTTGCGAGGCAAGCTGGGAGCTAGTTGTTCTCTGGTTTAGTGTGTGTGGCCCCTTTGTGGCTCAGGGGGGATAAGGGGGAAGAAGAGTACCCCTAGCGTTGGCTGGGAGGTACCGATGAAGTCTCATCGGTCGACAAGCGGGAGTCGCATGGAGTGCGTAGGACAATGACTTGGAGCTGTCACCTTGGGCTATGCTGCACTTTCTTTTATTCTACATGGTATATTATTATGACCTTATGCTTTCATTTCTGTACTTTTAACTATGTAAATTAGGTGTTTGACTTAGCATTTTAATTTAGAACTTAAATTTCCCATAGCCTTAAGATTGTTGCTTGACTTGATTCCCTTGGCATTCAATCCCCAAATGTTGTGACTGTCCTATTGGTTTTATTGATTTTTTGTGAAGAGTTGTTCTTTTTACTTCGTCCTCATCCCTAGTTCGTCAGTCCACGCCCGAGAAGTCATCCAAGAGCCGAATCGACGATCGTCACTTTGGTGCATAGTGACCTATAGATTCTAATGCCCTGTTTTTATGTGCATGGATGGTGAGCGAAGGATATTTTTTCCCAGCTGTCTACCCCCGTTGATTTTTCCTGGTTGATTGATGGTCTTGCGCCTTCCTATGATTGATTACCTCTGTCTTTCCTCAATTCTCAACTCAGTATATCTTGGAATGCTTAACTCTTCGATTCTTGTTGTATAGACCACTTCTGCTCCTCGATTTTATTGGCATTAAGTCCAGCCCTTACTCCACGAATCATCCAACATTTGATTTGTAGACTCTCTGCAAATTTAATTATCAGAGAAACGAATTAGTTTCCAAAGAAACGATTTATTTTACATTAAACTTATGTTTGGACAACGATCTTAATATTTATTGACAACAAATCTTTACATATAAGTGTGATGACGATAATGATATTTTATTGACAACAATTGAACATGCCATGAGACTGTGAAATTAATCTGATAGACAACAAATATTATATTTATATAGACAACAAATTCTTTATTTCTTAGACAACAAAATCGTTATTTAGTAGACAATGTTTTTCTTCAATGATACACGTTCTTTAATTTAATGATGTGGCTAGGATTTAGATATGTCTGCTATTTTTTTTTACTGTGTTTTCATACATTTATTTACCATGGGCGTCTTCCTTGCATTGGTCAACGAGTTATCCTTGAATGCCATTGGCATTTTGTTTGTTTTTTTTTTCCTTACCAAATCCTGTTACCTTTGATTTTTTTTCTTTTCCCCACCAATTCGTCTTACCAAGTAGTCTTTTACAAATCATTTTTACCACTGCGTTTTCACCATAAATTTGACTGCGTTTTACCCGACATAACCACGTTGTTTATTGGCACATTTACTCAGTATCCACATTATGAATTTCGTGGCACACTCCCCAGCTTCCTCCCTATGTTTGACACCTTGCACGGACTGCAAAGATTCTGGCATTTCACCTCTGCGATTTCATTTTAGATTTGACAATGTTATCTTGTTGTTGCCTTTGCGATTCCAGGTATGTAAATGACAACATCATGGGTTATTTTTTCTCTGCGATTCATCCCAAATGGAATGCCTTTTGACTATGACCTACGATATTTATTGAACCATAAATTTAGCAACGTTCCCATGGCCATTGTACATGTGTTGATGTATTCTGCATTACCAGCGAAATTTCCCTTGATGTTTTAACAACATTTTTATTTATTTATGTCGGAAGTAAATATGTTGAACAACGTTGTATACAACTAACAACAAGTCTTTATAATAGCCTGCAAGTTTTTATTAATGTTCGACATCCAATGTATAATTTACACAGTAGTTTCTACAATAATGGTAAATTTATATTTACTTTACACAACAAATTCTTACCTTTTTAGACAACATGGGGTGGTTGACCGTGTTCCTTTGTATTTAGATACAGTAACATGAATTACTAGCCCCAAGCGATTACTAATTTGGCAACTATCTTGTTAATAGACAACGTGATACGTCCGGGATTTGATAGGTAGTATTGGATAGACCGCAAAATAGTTTGTTTAGCATTGACATGACAGTTATTTTCAAACAACCAAATAGCATCAAACTGCATTGAATGGCTCTGAAAAGAACTTTATTTATGAATACCGAGATAGCATTAAAATTGCATTGAATAGTGTTGAAATGGATTTTAATTATAACCGCAAAACAACAATTAAAATATCATTAAATTTAGCATTGAAGTGGCATTAATTATAGACATCGATCTCATTAAGGATTAGCCCTATTTAGACAACCATGTATTATTTTTTTAAGCAGCGTGGAGCACCTTTAAAATGTTAAGTAGTTCACTTATTTTAATGGACAGTTTATAATTGTTGATAAGCGTATTTGATTTGGTTAAGTGCCTATCTTAGTTCACATTATGATAACTTTTATGACCTTAGTAGCTTGGTAATAGTCCAATCTTCGCACTTAGACATCTTGCTTATCAGTTAATGGTTGGGTTGTTGGCGAATTTGGGTAATAGATTGCACTTTTCCTTTTGAGTGTAGTCCTCTTGCTTCTTGTTGACCTGTTGCTCAGACGTGTGGGTATCGTCTTATTGTCAGCTATTTCGGTCTCCTAGCACGTCGATTTATCTTGAGTCTATGGTCCAGATAGGATATGTTTGCGCTAGGGTTATTGTCGCACCTATCATCTGGGGACGACATGATTCCTGATGAGGGGATCATGGTGCACTCTATTAGATAGAGGCGAATGATGTCTTGGCCGGAGTTTGTGCTTCCCGTGGTAGGTGCAGTTTTTTGTTGTAAGCTTGTTGTTGGTGCTTGGGTTGTAACACCTTCATGTGTTGGGTTTGTGTTCCCTTGAGGTTCTAGTTTTTGGTTGTCGAGACTGTTGTGTCGGGAATGTGGATGTGGTCCCTTAGCTTGTAGGCATCATCATGTTTGTGATGGGCAAGTAGTCATTTCTATTTTTGATCTACTCATGTTTTGCCCTATTTCTCGTTGTGCTAGTGCATTGATTTGTTGTTGTTTGTTGCCTAATCAGCGTGCATGTGTTCATCGTCATCTTGTGTGGTTAAACTGTTGTCATCGTTGCCTTCCTACCTAAAACTAAAAAGAAATTTCACTTCTGCTTCGCTTGTAGTCGTAAAGATGGGGTCGTTACATATGGTATTAGAGCAGGTTCAACCCCGCGACTAAGGATCGCCAGGCTTTCCACTGTAGTAAACTCGTGAGTATTAACCCTTGCATTAATTAAAAACCTTAACGTGTCCATGTGGTGATCGCATTTAGAGGATGTCTCAGAGGTTCGCAACATGGTGTCGTGGAAGGAAGTGTGACGCCTCCAGAAGTTCCCACACCCTCGGAGTCGAACACCCAAGGGGAATAATAAGTCCTTGGGCTAGATTAACTTGTTGTAAGGGATGATGTGTTGGATCATGTTGCCATTGATGCCAATGGTTTGATTGATTTATGTCATTGATTGATGTCAATTGATTGATTGATTGATGACTGATGTAATGTAATATGTATTGTCCTTGATGAGAATGCATAGATGAATATGGATCAATGAGTTGTCGTTGATATGATGAAGATGGATCAATGAGTTGTCATTGATACATGATGAAGATGGATTGATGTGGTTTCATTGGTATATGATTCATTGTTGGAAAATGTATAGATGAATCATCATTTTCTTATCATGATTGATAAGGTGCACAAATGGATGAACTCCAAAGTGGTCCCCTTATGGTAAAATCCCTCACAGGAAGATGCTTTGTGGATTGAGTTATCCTAGAAGAATAGTTGGAGGACCCATGCTCTCATTATTGTCTTATCATGATTGATAAAGTGCAAAAATGGATGAACTCCAAATTGATCCCCTTATGGTGAAATCCCTCATGGGAAGACGCTTTGTGGATTGAGTTATCCTAAAAGAATGGTTGGGGGACCCATGCTTGTATGTGGAATAATGACATGAAGATCAAGGAAATTGTTGGTGAAACTATCCTAGATAGATAGTGATTGTCATGCCATTTCTGGTGGTATGTGGAAAGTCACATAACTCCTCATGGTTTGAGAGTTATGGCCTTATGAAGATGAAGGACCCCCACATGGAGGCTTGAAGCCCCCAAGGTCAAAGAAGTCAAAGTGACCTAAAAGAAGAAATCATTATTTAAATGATAAAGTAAAGTGACAAAATCAAGAAATGATAAAGTAATGTGACAAAATCAAGAAGGAATATTTAAATGATAAAATATTGGAGAAATTTCTATTTATGGAAAGTGGTTAACCCTATAATAAGGAAAATAGGTTAAGTGACCTAAAAGAATAAATCATTATTTAAATGATAAAGTAAAGTGACAAAGTCAAGGTG
>JZKD02S0613522.1:261008-276540 GCA_000966675.3 Picea glauca
GGGCAAGCTCATATCAGAATCGTAGGGAGGATTCGTCAAAGGGAGACACATCCTGGACAATGTAATCCTAGTTCAAGAAGCTATGCACTCCAACAAACTCAGAAAAGAGAAAGGTATGTTGATCAAGTTAGACATGGCCAATGCCTTCGATGGAGTAAAGTTGTCCTTCCTATATCAAGTGCTTCTCTCATTCGGATTTGAGCAAGATTTTGTAAATCTGATACAAGCCTGTACCCACAGCCCTTGGATATCACCTTTGGTAAATGGGAGGCCAACAGAGTTCTTTAAATCTTCGAGGGGGTTGAGGCAAGGCTACCCTCTCTCTCCTTTTCTGTACATTTTAATGGCAGATTCACTCAACAAGAAGCTGGAGCAGGAAAGGTTAATAGGAGTTGCCCCAGGCCTGAGAATTACGAAGGACCTTAAGCCCATTAATCATGCTCTGTTCGCAGATGACTCCCTTATGCTAGGAGGGGCCTCAAACAGAGTAGCCTCTGCTTTCAAGAGCATACTTCAAGATTACTGCAAAGTGTCAGGAGCTCTGATAAGTGAAAGGAAAAGTGTTATCTACAGTTGGAATGCAGCAGAACATGAAACTCAAAGGATTGGTCACACCCTGGGGTTCAAAGGGTATGCAGATTGGGAAAAGATACAATACCTTGGGATGCCATTATCATTGGGCATAAATAAAGTCAACCTGTGGGAAGGAGTTTTAACAAAAATTAAAGGAAAAATTGATGCCCGGGGAGGACATTGGCTCACACATGGAGGTAAATTAACCCTGATAAAGTCAATTCTCTCCTCACTGCCAATCTACCAAGTAGCCTATCTCCTGGCACCCAAATCGATTTTTGGGCAGATCAACAAGTTGCTGAGAGACTTCCTGTGGCATGGTGGCAAAGGGAATCAACGCAAGTTCCATTTGGTCCGATGGGAAACAGTAAAGATGCCACTGAGAGAAGGCATGCTCCAGATTCATGATCCAGCTCTTGTCAACACAACACTTGGATGAAAAATCTTGTGGAAGATGCACAGTGAGCCTACTCATCCTGTCAGCAAAACCTTATTGCACAAATACATTCCAAATGCTAAAATTCGAAATTTACAAATCCCCATCAACAGGAAAAGCACGTTGCTATGGAAATTGTGCTTCCAAGGGATGTGAATCTTCACCCAATATCTGTACCGCATTCCTGGAAATGGCAAACGGACTAACCTCTAGACCGATCGGATAATGGGGAGGTTGTCCCTTGCCTCAAACGCCAGCCTGAACGAAATTCGCGATTTTCTTATCCACAGAGGAAAACAGAGCATCAGTGACATCTCAAAATGGAATGAGGATGGCTCCTGGTTAGAATGGAATTTTGGCAATGTCCCAAATCACCTCCTCTTGAAACTCTCAAAGCAGAGCTCCGAGAGGCAACACCTGTGCACAAGACTAAAAAAGACAGCTGGGGCTAGGGACCCACAGGGAGTTACTCTACAGCCAAAGGCTACGCTATGCTTCAACGCCAGAAAGATAGACTAATCCTTGCAATAATCTGGACGGAGGTATGGGACTCTATTACGATCCCCAAGGTGAATTTTTTCTTATGGACTCTAATGCACAAAAATATTCTGACCGGAGAAAAATTAATGAAAAGAAACACTGCAAGCCCCCACAGATGTGCTCTATGCAAAGAAGCCATGGAAACATCTGATCATTTGTTTGTAGATTGTCAATTTGCAAACAAAGTCTGGCTCCTCACCCTCCATGGCCTCAAGGTCGCTGCCCCCTCTAACATCTCAGTTGTAGATCTTTTCACAACCTGGAAGGACTGTTATCCCTCGCTCTCAATGAAAACGCTATGGGCCAGAGTCTAGATCTCCATTCCCAAGTATGTGTGTTGGATGTTGTGGCTTGCAAGAAATGAGCAAATCTTCAACAATACATCATGGACCCTCGACATGGTAGCTGCGAAAGCAACAGGTCTCCTCCTAGAAACTTTGAGTTCTCAAAACCACAAAACTGACATCTCGTTGAAGCAGGAAGAAAAGAACTGGCTCGGAAACTCTGTGCTTACTCTTCAGACCCAAAGCATTGAAAAACCCCATCCCGAAACAAAATGGAGGCTAAGAGACAATCATGACACTTTCCAGAGTTGGTGGCAGAAGCAAGGAATAACTACTGCATTCTTCGACGACGCCTCCAAGGGAAATCCTGGGACAGTGGGAGCTGGAGGAATCATTTACTCTAGTGAAGGGAAAATTATAGGAACCTTTTGTTGGGGACTCGGACAGCGAACCAACAACCAAGCAAAAATATTGAGTTTGATAAAAGTCTGTCAGATAGCCAAGGAAAGAGGCCATTGGAACCTACAAACATTTGGAGATTCTGAAATCTTGATCAAAATGATACACTCGGGAGGACAATTCAATGACGTTGGCCTAAACAAGAACCTGGAAAGATTAAGACACATTCTCCAGGACTTCACCTCCTTCAACTGCTATCATATACTCAAGGATTCAAACAAAGAAGCAGATACTTTAGCCAATAAAGGCTGCCTCTTGGCCCAAGGAGAACTAAGCATAAATGATGGAGACCCAATAAAAATTTGTATTCCTTGAAAAGGACAGCAGCGTGTAAAAGATTGTAGATGGTTTTGCGAAGGTTCTAAGGCTTCGACCAGCTGGATTTCCACATTAATAAAATACATAACCGTTTTAGTTAAAAAAAATAAAAATAGGATGAGGGTTATGGTTGTGTTTATTTTTATTAAGATTTATTTTATAATAACAAAAAAAATTTAAATTCAATTTAAATAACAACAAAATCAATTCAAATAATAATTGAGATAAAAATAATAATTTAAATAAGAATTTAAATAAGATAAAAATAATAAAAGATAATTTAAATTCATTTTGAATAATAACTACAAATTCATTTGAAATAATAATTGCAACAATAATTTAAATTAAAATTAAAATAATTGCAATTTTTTTATATTTAAATTTTTAAAAATATTTATTTATAAAATAATAGGAGTAAATCATAGTAAATGACATTGGTAAGGGAATAATAGAAGTGCATAATAAGAATAATGGAATAATAGGAGTAAATCATAATACAAGATTATTTTTATTCTTATTATAAATTATTAAATGATTTATTATCAACTTCTTTAGAACAAGTATAAATCAAGTAGATTTAGTATCAATGTCCTTAGAACAATTATAATTTATCAGCTACAAAGTTAAATATGATTTTCTATAAATGTATTTAGAAAAAGTAAGAATCATAATTGTGAAGTTCATGATGATTTGCTATCATTGTCCTTATAACAAGTATGATTCTAAATTTTCTTCTATGTAATGCATCACATTAGTTCAAAGTTCATATCTTTCTAACAAAGGAAACACTTCTTTAATTTTTTTTTTTTAAATTTGGCGAGAACTTCATTTTCGTAATGTGTCAAACAAAAACCAACCTTGTCATGTGATGAACATAACTCGACATTGCAATTTGATGAACAAAACTGGACGTTGCAACGTGATGAACATAGGAATGTTGAAATTTGACAAATATAGTAATGTCGGAATGTGATGAACATAGAAACGTTGCAATATGACACAAGTGCAACGTCGCAATGTGATGACCATAACCATGCTGTCACATCCATGTCGTCACAATGGGATAAACATAGTTACATCACAATCTAACCAATAGTGAAATGTCGCAATTTGACAAAGATAGCCATGTCGTCACAATGTGACGAGCATGTCCATGTTGTCACAATGTCACAAACATAGTTACATCACAATCCAATGAAAAATGTAACGTCACAATCTGATGAACATATCGCTTTCATCGCAATTTGACGATCATATCCATATCCTTGCAATGTGTCAAACATATCTTCATGTTGCAATGTCATGCAAATATACTAACATCGCAATGTGAAAAAATTTCCAAACATCACATGTGATGAACATATCTCATTGTTGCAATATGATGTACACACATTTTCATGATATGTATAATGCAAACAAACCTTGTCATGTGATGAACATAACTCAATGTTGCAATTTGATGAATAAAACTAGACGTTGTAGTGTGACGAAGATAGTAATGTTGCAATGTGATGGATATAATAGTGTTGCAATGTGATGAACATAGTAACACCACAATTTGACAAACAGTGCAACGTCACAATCTGACAAACAATGCAACATCACAATGTGATGAACATACCCATGTCGTCACAATGTGACAAGCATATCCCTATCGACACAATGTGACGAACATAGTAACATCACATTCCAATGAATAGTTTAATGTCGCAATGTGATGAACATATCCCTTTTGTCACAATGTGATGAGCATATCCCTATCCTCACAATGTGTCAAACATATCCTCACATTGCAATGTGAAGCAAATATACTAACATCACAATGTGACAAACATTTCCAAATGTCACATGTAACGAACATAGCCCATTGTCCAATGTGATGAACACAAATTTTTGTAATATGTCAAACAAAAACCAAGCTTGTCATGTGATGAACATAAATTAATGTTGCAATTTGATGAACAAAACCAGATGTTGTAATGTGCCAAACATAGTAATGTTGCAATGTGACAAATATATAGTATTGTTGTAATGTCATGAACATAGTAACATCACAATCTAACAAACAATGCAAAGTTGCAATGTGATGAACATAGCCATGACGTCATCATGTCACGACCATATCCCCATCGTCATAATGTGATGACCATAGTAACATCATTATCCGACGAATAGTGTAACATCACAATATGACGAACATAGGCCTATTGTCGTAATGTGATGAGCATATCCCTATCCTCACAATGTGTCGAACATATCCTCACGTTTCAATGTGACACAAATATAGCAACATCGCAATATGATAAACTTTTCCAAATGTCACAACGTGACGAACATAGTTGATTGTCACAATGTGATGTACACCTCCAATGTCGCAATGTGTTAAACGTATCTCAACATTGCAATGCGACAAACATTTCCCGACATCGCAATGTGACGAACATAACCTACTGTCGGAATGTGATATACCTATTCCAATTCCATTATGTCAAAAACAAAAAACCTACTTCGTAATGTGATGACCACAACCTTACAATGTCATGTGATGAACAAAACTTGATGTCGCAATATGACAAACAAAACTTGATCAACATTGAAATGTGATAGTGCCATAGTAAACCATGGTTAAACATAATCAACATGACCCAACATAATGAGCTACACATGGTATATGAAATTTAGCCATGGGCATGGTCAATCATAATCATCCTCGATAAGCCATAGTCAACCATAGTAAGCCATGATCAACCATACTCAACTTTGGTCCACGTCAAGCTCAACCATAGTTAACCATAGTAAACCATGGAAAACCATAGTCAAGCATAATATACCATACTATTGGTCATGATCAATAATAGTTAACCATAGTTAAGGTAATGGTCAACCATAGTCATAGTTATGGTCAAACATGGTGAATTTCATCCATAGTCATGGTCAATCATTGTCATGGCCATCCATGGTAATCTATTGACAAAAACTGTCAAACATGGTTAACCATTGTCGACCATAGTCAACCATAGTCAATCAAGGTCAACCATAGTGAAGGTTATGCTCAACCATGGTCAACCATAGTAAACCAAAGTCAACCAAGGTCTAGCAATGTTAACCATGGTTGTGGTTAGTGTCATGGAAAATAATTGTCAACCATGGTTAACCATTGTTAACCATGTTCCACCATTGTCAAAGTCAACCATAATCAATCATGGTCATGGTAATGGACAACCATGGTCAACCATAGTCAACAATAGTAAACCAAATTCTAAGAAGGTCTACTAAAGTTAATCATGGTCATGATCAACCATAATTAAGCATGGTCATGGTAAACCCAGGTCAACCACAATTAACCATGGTCATAGTCAACCAAGGTCAACCTTAGTCAACCATAGTAAACTAAAGGCAACCAAGGTGTAACAAAGTTAACCATGGTCATGGTATACCACATTCAACCATGGTCATGGTCAACCATGAAGATAGGTGAAACCCCCCTTGGATTAAGGCTCCTTTGATCCAAGAAATAAGGTAACAAATGGTTTCCTACTTTCCCCCTAGATCTACTTTATATACCAACAAACATAATGGAAAACAAAAGATGAGAGAAGAAGGTAGATATCTTACCTCTTTTCCATCGGTTGTCCTCACTTCTCCATCCCTTGATCTTGATGTCCAAGCTCTTGATGTAAGAGAAATCCTGCAAGGATCAACAAAATACTCCTTTCTTCCATTATATATTGTTAGGAAAAATAGACCTATCTACATTGAGCTAAGCAAAAATAGACATGCATACATTGAACAATATAAGCATGAGGGGAATAAGCCAAGTTATATTATATGGAAATCAATAAGTAATGAAGCATTTACAACCTTAATTTTGATGTTGCAATAGCTCCTCCAAGCTCTCCTTTCCATCCCCTTGAATGTCATGAGACCAACAATATGATACTCTAAATTTCTTCCTCCTTTTCAACCAATAATGGCCTTCATTATATAGGAGTTGAGACATAACAACCATAAGATAATTTTAAGGAGAGGATGGTATCAAATGAGCATTTAGTTGAAAAAACAAGATTGACCTTACTTTGGATAGAGGGTATCTCGAACCAACCTATAACGAACTAAAATCTCTCGGAAACAACCTCTCAAAATAAGACATAATCGTTGCAACCACTTCATCACCCCTCCAAAACTAAGCACAGAGAAAGATTATCACTCCCCTATAACTGGGCAAGGAGTGATGATCAAGGTTCATCCTCCTCTCTATATGTGAAGGGTGTTGATGACGATTTTTGTCAACAGTACTTAGCCGACAAAGTATTGTCAGGCTTCCCCTCAATTTTCAGTGTTCTCCCAAAGTCTTGTGCACTCTCGTCGAGCTCCTACCGCATATTTAAAAGTTCGTCAATATGGTTAGACCCTAGATGGCTCGATGATATTGTCAAGTTTCTCACTATTCAAGGAGGCTTTGGAGATTATGATGGACAATTTCTAGTGGCTAACGATGATGGTCATCGGTTAGTCTTGATGTCGCACAAGTTACAAACTTTGAATTAGACACATCTTATTACGAGCATTCAACAAATATGATATGGCGCTTGATAATTTTGTTGAGGTTATGAAAATATCACAATTTAGTCCTCATTTCCCATTTCTCATAAACCATTTTTACTCATAAGTGATGTGTTAATACCATATATGTTAGACCCTTATGCCACCCTTTGTTATCATACACATAACCTGTCTACATAACCTTTGAATAAAGAGAAAGTAAATTAATTTTGGAAAACAAACTAAAATCATTTCATATTATGCCAAATGTACTACTTCCTATTTCTACATGACCCACTTTCTAAATATTTCTCATGCCTCTCTATTCAATTATAGCTTGATTTCTTAAAGAGTTTTCCATACCTTTTGATGATGTCATTATATTTTCCATCCCCTTTCCAGAGGACACCTTTATCATTCAAATAAAGGACCTTTACTTTGTAAAAAATGGATTAATTATTTTAGGGGAGAGCTTTTTATTAAAGTGGATTATGTTACTTCACTGGAATCATTTTGACTTCACTAGATCCATGACATTTAATAAGAAATATGACCACCAATCCATGTGTAATCTATTTAAGAGGAATCGTTGGAATGGGAGACATTGTTTAGTGAGCAAAGTCCACATGAGTTTAGAATATTATGAATCCATATGAAAAAGCAATTTCATCTTATTTTTCTGCGCAGGGATAGCACAAGCACATATGTTTGGCATAAATAATTTATTTATGATTGCATTAGTTACTTCATTGCCATGAAAAATAACTTACCGTATATCTCTTTTTCTCTCGCTGAGTTGGCTACAAATGTTGGAGCTTCTGTAGAGATGAACAGTGGTCATTTATCAGTGGATTTGAAAGCAAACGCTCAAGTTTCTAGTTACAGTCCCAGTTTCAAGTCTCAATGGAATTGACTACTGCATATTAGTACATGCCTTGTCAACTCTTTGTGTAAGCAATTGTACCTGCGTGTATTCAAGTCTTCTTCAAACAAAGGTGGCAAGCGTGGGAATGAAGATTTCACATGTACTTTATCCATCAATTCATGGATCGTTTCTCTGTTTTCTCAAGTTTCCAGGCGATCGGAATATTTATGGGGAGAGAAACTCTAACAGTTGTTGTAATCGTTAATGCACTCATCGCCTTCTTCCTCTAGATCAAGGGTTGATTGTGTTGATATTACCTCACACATGGTGTTTCTATACTGCTCTATGCAGTTTTGTTGGCGCCTTCATTTCACAGTCATGCTGATTCCATCGTTATGGCTCGGGGACAACGCCTTGGGACAGATCATAGTATTCCATGGGTTCTTTATTCAACCCTTTCGCTGGGCAGTGTTCTTCATGGCCTTTTTGCTTCTAAAAGCAAATCACAATGTTTAATTATTTCATTTCCACGCTTTTGGAGTCCTCCTGTGGGAGAAGCAGGTTTGAGCCTCGTCTAGACTCCATTTGCTGAGGTCCAACAAAATAGGTATGCTCTCGAAGATATTAATCATAGCAGAATCAAGTAGTGTGAGGTTTCATGTGGAAAGATGGCACGAAGACAGACAAAAGCCCCCTTTTTTCGGGGATTTATTTTATTAAATTGTTATGAAGTATAACAATACGAATTTAGTTAATTGGAAGCAGTTCCAGCCTATTAACCATACAAAACTGATCAACATTGCGGATAGGTGAAACCCCGTTGGATTAAGGCTCATTTGATTCAAGGTAACAAATGGTTTCCTACTTTCCCCCCTAGATCTACTTTATATACCCACAAACATAATGGAAATAAAAGATGAGAGAACGAGGTAGATATCTTACCTCTAAGGAACAACGAAATACTCATTTCTTCCATTATATATTGTTAGGAAAAATACACCTATCTACTTTGAGCTAAGCAAATATAGACATGCATACTTTGAACAATATAAACATGAGGGGAATAAGCCAAGTTATATTATATGGAAAGTAATAAGTAATGAAGCATTTACAACTTTAATTTTGATGTTGCAATAGCTCTTCCAATCTCTCATTTACATCCCCTTGAATGTCACTAGACCAAGAATATGATACTCTAAAGTTCTTCCTCCTTTTCAACCAATAATGGCCTTCATTATATAGGAGTTGAGACATAACAACCATAAGATAATTTTGTGGAGAGGATGGGATCAGATGAGCATTTAGTTGAAAAAACAAGATTGACCTTGCTTTGGATAGAGGGTAGATCGAACCAACCTCTAACGAACTGAAATCTCTCGGAAAAAACCTCTCAAAATAAGACATAATGGTTGCAACCACTTCATCGCCCCTCCAAAACTAAACACAGAGAAAGATTATCACTCTCCTATAACTGGGCAAGGAGTGATGATCAATGTTCATCCTTCTCTCTACGTGAAGGGTGTTGATGATGATTTTTGTCAATAGTACTTAGCCGACAAAGTATTTCCAAGTTTCCCCTCAATTTTCAGTATTTGCGCAAAGTCTTGCACACTCTCACCGAGCTGCTACCGCATATTTAAAAGTTCACCAATATGGTCAGACCCTAGATGGCTCGATGATATCGTCAAGTTTCTCACTAAGCATGATGTAGACTCAAGGATTTGGTGAACTCCCAACTATGTTATAAATGAGAAATATTATAGTTTAGGATTTTGAGATACGGTTATGATCATTGACGGAGAGATCAAGGTTATGATCATTGATGGTGAGATCATGTAGGTTATGATCATTGACGACGAGATCATGTAAGTTATGATCATTGATGGCGAGATCACGCAGTTTATGATAATTGACGATGAGATCACACAAGTTATGATCATTCATTGGTGATATCATGTAGGTTATGATCATTGACGATCATGCAAGTTGGTTATGATCATTGACAGCGAGATCACACAAGGTTATAATCATTGACGATCATGATGGTGATATGGGAAGGGTGATCCATATGGTAGTAGGTACTCATGGAGAAATATTCCCATCAGGGAAATCATGGTCATAAGAACTCAAATTGTCATCATAATCACACACAATTGTGAATTAGCAACTAATATAGATTAGAATTTTGCTAGACAACTCGTTAGTTGGGAGTTCACCAAATACTTGAGTCTACAACATGTTTCAGATGATTATAGACTATAATTTTGAGAGACTACCCATACTTTAAACTCAAGTATTTATAGCTAAAATGCCTATACTTTAGACTCAAGTCTTTACATCTGAAATGCAGACAAAAAAATTCACAGAAATGCCCAGGAAACAAATCCCTCTCCCTCACCTCCCAATCCCGTACAACATTGTACAAGTCCACCCTATGCTCTTGTTGTTGTTGATTCTCTCTTGGTTGATGTCTCTGCATGATTAAGAACATGACCGACAATTTTTTTAATTTAACCCTTTTATGATGCGCTAAATAACTAGTTGTATCGGTATGCCATTATTTAAGTAGCGCACCAGAGTATTTATTTTGAAAACCTTACCATAGTGCGCTATTGTTTGGGAGAAATCGTCCACACCAGCGCAATTTTTTAAGTAGCGCACTGTCATATATAATTTTTTTTAAAATAACACTTCCATGGTGAAGAGTTTTTTAGAGCAACTGTGCACACCGGTGTGTCATTATTTCTATAGCGCACCAGAGTATTTTTTTTGTTTGAAATAACCCTACTATGATGCATTAGTTTTGCGAGAACTGGTGCGTCAGTTGTATAAAACACACCTATGAATTATATATTTATAAACACATCGTACAAAAACAACTGCTAAAACCTCCTCCCGCTCACCTCCGCTAGTATCCTCCGCTATAAACGGATTTTTGGGCTATTTTAATAGGGGCGTATGCAAAAACCTCCACTAGAGGGTCTTTTCATTGTAGTGCCTCCTCTGTGTTCTTTGAGGAATTATCTGGCTTCTTCACCCTTGAATTGCATGGTGGGATTTGGGAGTCATAACATTTCTTGTAAACACTTAATCTAGGGAAATAGTTTGTTGTCCTTGGAGATGAATTATTCTCTTTTCTGAATAAATTTATCTATGCACCACCAAACTAGCACTTTGAAATCTATCATCTCTAGAACACAACCAACAAGGGCTATGGCTAAGGTGCTGACTTGGTTTTTCTTCTTCTCAACAGGAGGGAGGGCCTTGTAGTAGTTGTAAGCTCATGACCACAAGAACTCTTGGTCTCCACATTTGAGTGTATCTAGCATATCTCCACAATACAACTCTTTTCTCCTATTTGAAATTATTTACACTACTTTATATTCTTACCAATAAGTGGCGCTACTATTGATATAACTTTTTACAACTTGGAATATTAGTTCTTTATTTAATTTACCATGTATTTCTTTGATGATTAATCATCGTAGCTCTTATTTCAAAGTTTTTGTCTTGTACGACGAGATTTTGAATTTATTACAAGGATTTGCGAAATCTTTGTCACTTTAATAACAACATTATTTTCACATAAATGGTGGTTGTTGTGGTGGGGAAAAATGAATGCAATCGAGAAATGGTGATGTGATGTTGTAGAAGATGAAAAATGGTTAATTATGGAAGTGATAAAAGAAGAATGAAAAGTATGTTATGTTGAAGGTGGGATTGCGGGATGTGCGAGAAAAGACATGATGAGATGAAAATGGTGGAAGGGAAGGACTCATGCATCCACAATTAAAAAGTAGAATAACTATGGGAAAACTCATTATGCAGGGAGTGAAAGTAAGAGGATCATTCTGTAGAAAGTGAGACTGTGGGTTGTTGGACATGAGCATGGAAAAAAGGTAAGTGGGATAAAACGAGTGTCTCACATCCACATTCCAATAAAATGGCTAAGTATTGAAACATAATGAGATGAAAATGGTGGAAGGGGAGGACTCTCGCATCCACAATTGAAAAATAGAATAACTATGGGGAACACTCATTATGTGGGGAATGAAAGTAAGAGGATCATTCTATAGAACATGGGACTGCGGTTTGTGGGACATAAGCATGGTAAAAATGTAAGTCGGATAAAAGGAGTGTCCTGCATCCACATTCCAAGAAAAGGGTTAAGTATTGAAAAGGTATAAAGTGCACTTTGGAGGGCGCAGAGGTAGATGGGTCATTCTAAGTGTTGCACGACTGCAAGACATGGGAAATGGGGAATTGCAGGTCTAGAAGATGTTGGATCCCTGCAACAGATCTCCTATATCATTTTAAAAATGACTAAGTGTTGGGATTAGGAAAGAAAAAAATGATTAAGTATAGATACAAAGGCTTGCGGTTTTGCAGACCTAGGAATTTGATAGTATTGGGACTCATAACTCACATTTGAAAGGAGAAAATAACTAAGTAAGGGATATTTTAAAAGAAATAAAAATAAATGAAAAAGACTAAGGATGGGCATGTATATACTAATGTTGATCAACGAATATGGATAAAAAACTATGTACATTCCTGAATCTCTCACACAATTTTTTCTATGTCATGTCAAGAAAGTGTTTAATGTGGGTTCATGGACCCTAGAGCCCCTTCTTAAGTTTAGTACATATTTTTGGTTGGAATAATGCCTACTTTTCTCATGCTAGAAGGTTTGTACTAGTCTCTTAACAACTCCAATTAACTTCATGTAAAAATGAGGTAGTCTACCAGTTAAGGCCCACAAATATGTTTGGCCACCTATGTCGAGATTATCTCTTCTATTAGAATACTATTGAAGGGTTTTGATATTTCAATTCATGATAAAATATATTTTTTTTAGAAAATGGTGTTTCCTTGTGATCTTGCTAACAATTGATTGTGACAAAACATGCCAAGCTGCATTATGGTCTTTAGAATGAGTTTTCTTAGCAATTTTTTGAAAAGAATCCATAAGGTTTCTAACGATATGATTACTTATTTATGAACTTTTAACTATTTTGTTGCCTAAAATTCTCTTAACAACAATTAAACTTCTATAGTTTAACAAATTCAAAAATATTTGACATTTAATTGCATTAGATTTTGGTTCAATTTTTTTTTTAATAACTTTATATGAATGATAAAGAATAGTTAGGTTAGGTAACTTTCCTTCAAGTAATGCTAGAACACTTTCATCCACTTGAATTCATTTATGCATTCTTCAACACACACTGCGTAGTCTAGGTAGGGATGATAGACTTGTATTCTGGCACTATTGACCTCTTTGTTGTGAAGTTACAAATGTAGGATTTATTTCCCTTGAATCACTTGCGAATCAATTATGGGAGGAGAGTGGACATGCCCATGATTATTTTATAGAACGTCTGACTATCTAACAAGAGATTGTACCATAACAACATCCTCACCAAAATGTTGTGCACTCTCTAATTTCATACATTGTATAATCAACTCCAAGCAAATCCATCATCATATAGTCATCCACAACAACTTGTTTTGATGAAATAGTCATTGGAGGTTCACTGGAGGTATGAACTGTATTGGGCTCTATTGAAATCATGCACTTTGCTTGTGCTAATGGAGGAGAAAAAACAACGACATATATTGCAATAGAATTTGGATTTCCCTCTACTGAAAGATTACATTTTTCCATGCCTAACCTTACCTTTTCTCTTTCTCCAATTACATTTTCAATTGGTTTTTCTTTCCTTCAATACTTTCTACCTCGATTACATACGTTCCCCATGTTTAAAGAGAACAATTTCCTTCCAATTACACCAAAAGACCAAAAGTTCTCTTCCAATTATACAACAAGACAAGAAATGCCTTCCAAGTACACAAAAATACCAAAAGTGCCTTCCAATTATACAACAAGACAAGAAATGTCTTCCAAGTACACCTAAATACCAAAAGTGCCTTCCAAAATTTGTCTTCCAATTATACAAGAAGACAAAAAAATCCTTCGAATTATACAACACAACCATAAATGCCTTCTAAGTACACCAAAAGACCAAAAGTTCCTTCCAAAACTTGTCTTCCAATTATAAAACAAGCCAAGAAATGTCTTCCAAGTGCACCACAAGACTAAGAGTACCTTCCAAAACTTGCCTTCCAATTATACAAAAAGACAATAAATGCCTTCCAATTATACAATAAGACAAGAAATGTCTTCCAAGTACAACAAATGGCCAAAAGTGCCTTCTAATTATACAACAAAGCAAGGAATGTCTTCCAAGTACACCACAAGACCAAAAGTTCCTTCCAAATATATAAGAAAACATGAAATTCCTTCCAAGTAAACCAAAATACCAAAAGTGCCTTCCAAAAGTTTCCTTCCAATTATACAACAAGACAATAAATTTCTTCCAAGTACATCACAAGACCAAAAGTTCCTTCCAATTATACAACAAGACAATAAATGCCTTCCAATTATACAACAAGATAAGAAATGCCTTCCAAGTACACCAAAATACCAAAAGTTCCTTACAATACAAGAAATTCCTCCCAATTATACAACAAGACAAGAAATTCCTTCCAATTACACCAAAAGACCAAAAGTTCCTTCTAAACTTTCCTTCCAATTATATAACAAGACATAATTTTATTTCCAAATACATAACAAGGAAAAAAATTTCTCTCCACTTACAAAATTATTCCAATTACAAAAATTTTCCTACCAAATAAACAACAAGACAAAAGTTTGCTTTACAATGACACTAAAAAAAAAAAAAAATGTTTTTTGTTGTTGTTTTTGTGTGCATACGTCGGGATGGTATTGCATTTTTAGGAGAGAAAGAGGATGAGAATTGTGTCTGCCTCATATTATAGTCCATCAAGAGCACACATGCATTCTTAGGACATAATCACACTCTTATAGGACAAGAATTTGAAGCAGTCACAATGCCATACCTCATTTAGTTTTGCTCACAAGAGCATGTGTGCACTGTTAATGAAACAAACAAAAAAATTGTTATATGGCCCATACAAATTTAGGAATAAAGGTTTGGAGGGGATTGGGGATGACTAGGACCTAGGGTATTACGATTGAAAGTGATTTGAGGCATAGGGTAGTGGTTAGACCACCAGGATGAAGGGATTAGGGATTAGGCATATAGTGCATAGGGATTAGGTGTGGAGGGAGGGTCAGGTATAGGTGGAGGCCTTGGGTTATATGGAGCTATGTCCCAAGTGTAGGTAGGTTCCTAGGAATAGAGGGGGATAGCGGTTGAGCATAGGTAGGGGGGCAAGGGTAGATAGGGCTCTCTCTCTCTCTCTCATAGTATTCATAATAAAATGTCATAGTATTCATAATCAAATTTGAATCAACCAAAAAAAGTTATGATTTCATTGCATCTATGCCTCTGGTCCCTCCTCCTCCTCCTCCTCCTCCTCCTCTCTCTCTCTCTCTCCCCCATGTCTCTCTCTCCCCCTCTATCTCCCATCGTTGTCTCACTCTCTCGCTCTCTGTATCCAACTCACTCTCTCCCCCTCTCCCCCACT
>JZKD02S0613589.1:0-15873 GCA_000966675.3 Picea glauca
TTCATTTTCACATAATATGTTGGTCCATCATCAAATTTTGTTTTATAATGATGATTCATTATGTGCATAAATCCTCTTGTATGGGGGGCACCACCAATTCATCATTCCTGGCTTTAATTCCAAAGGAAAAGAACGCTTCTTCCTTTGATAGATTTCATCCCATTTCCCCTTGTAATGTGTCATATAAAATCATGGCTAAAATCATTGCAAAAAGGTTGAAGCCCTTTTAAACTTATCTTATTCTTCCAAATCAAGGAGGTTTTGTGGAAAAGAGGCAAATATGGGATAATATAATTCTGGTTCAAGACGAAATCCACTCAAGATTCACAAACGAAGAAAAAGGTATGATCATTAAAATAGATATGGAAAATGCCTTTGATTGGGTTAAGCATAGTTTTAAAAGTGTAGTCCTGGAGAAATTTGGTTTTCATCAATCCTTCATTTCTTGGTTTGGTTCCTGCATAAAAAACCCTTGGATTGCTTCACTGATTAATGGAATACCATCACCCTTCTTCAAATACTTTAGGGGTCTAAGGAAAGGATGACCTCTCTACCCTATGTTATATGTTCTCATGGCATAAGCTTTAAATAGAATATTAGAGAAGGAATGAGTTTTAAGAAATATTCCATATCTTAGAATTGCTAGAGGCGTTAAAAGAATAAACCACTCCCAATTTGATGATGATACCTTGCCAATAGGTGGAGCTTCAAAAATAATAGCTCATAGATTTAAGCTTGTGTTTGATCAATATACTTTGGTATCAAGTGGTTTAATCAACAAAAAAAATCCAATTTTTTACATGGAATGTCAACGTCAATACTCTGATGGGTATAGCTCACATCCTACAATTCTCTTTCTCAGTTGATTGGAAAATTTTCAAGTATTTTGGAATGTCGATCAACTTGAAAGAAATTTCAAGGGAAGCTTGGCATGCCATACTGCAGAAAATAAAAGATCAGTTTGAAATATGGGGAGAGGTTTGGTTGAACCCAATAGGTAGAGTGGTGCTTGTTAAATCTATTCTCTCTTCATTTCAGATATATCAATTTTCTGCATTATTGGAACTAGTTGGTATTAAGAAGGCTATGGCTCAGGAAAATGAAAATTATTATGGCAAGGTGGTAAGTCTAAATCAAAGAAATTTCACTTGGTAAATTGGAGTATTGTCTCCTCTCCTAAATAAAATGGTGGCCTTGGAGTCAGAGACCATTAATTGGTAAATATTTCCCTGAGATCAAAACTTCTGTGGAGATTAGTGACAAGAGACAATTATTGGTGGAAGCGAGATTTCTGTCAAAAGTACTTCTTAAGGAATATAAAGCGCTATTTAGATGCTACTCCAAGAAGGTAGGTAGGATCGCCTATATGGAAATTTCTTAGGGCCTCCTTGCCATATTTTCATGACTCTCTTAATTAGGTCCCGAGGAATGGGAAGATTATTAAACTTTGGGATGGTTGAATTATTGTCTTAGTCCTCTTGAGAGATGTTGTATCTTTGGAGCCTCTTCAACAATGGATTTTAAGCCAGTGAGAAGTCTCCCTTCATGACATATCAACTTGGAAATCTAATGGGGTTTGGTTGGTATGGGATTTGGGTCCAATCCCACCTCATCCTACTCAACCTGATCAGACCTTGCTTAGATCCCTTAAAAGAGAAACCCCAATTCATCAACAACAAAGAGACAGTCAGGGATGGGGAAAGAATGGTTATTCGATGAAGGAAGGATATAAGGATTTCCTTGGGTGACTCTCGCTCCCTAAAAAATCAAATGTATGGAGAAGTGTATAGAATAGTGATGGGATTCCTAAAGTCAATAAATTTTGCTGGATCTTAGCCCAAAAAAAATTGCTAATAGGGGATAATATGAGCAAGAGAGGTTTCAAGGGACCATTTAGATGTGAATTATGTAAAAAAGAATTAGAATCGTCACAACATATATTTCTTGAATGTGAGTACTCCAAACAAGTACGAAATTTGGTGTTCTTGGAGGTGTATCATAAAATATCTTGGCCAACAACATGTAAGTCCCTCATGGGGAAATGGGGATTTACATATTAGGGCTCTTTTTATGGGAAATCCATGTTTTAGAGAATGTGAGTAGCATCTTCAAAATTTGTATGCTGGAAAATTGTGGTTGGCTAGAAATGAAGCCATCTTCAAAAATAAACTCTTGCCTCCATCCTCTATAACAACTTACGCTATGGGGAAAATGGTTGAATATATTAATTACAAGAGAATCAAAGTGGAAAATATTCATAAATTGGATTCGAAGGAGGAAAATTGGATGGACAAACTAGATAACCAAGTCATAATCTCCACTAATATTTCCCAAAGATCATTCTGGCAACTTTGAGTATCAGTGTTGGAGTTTCGTAATTGGATTTCCTCTCATTCAGGGTATACTCTTTGTTTTGATGGGGTGTCAAAAGGAAACTCAGGGGAGGCAGGTGTGGGGGGGGTGTTGTATGGGCCTAGAGTAAATAAATAATTGGACTTTTAATGGAGTCTTGATATCACTACAAACAATAATGTATAATCCTATGTAGTATATCAAGGGGTGAAATTAGCACTTTAGAAGCAGATCACATAGCTAAATATAGTGGGGGATTCTAAAAATACCATACGATATTTTGTAACCGAATCCAATCCAAAGGAGATAAAGTTAAAATGCCTCATATAAAGGGTCTGAATTTCTCTTTCCAATATCTATGTTCAATTTTTTCACATTCTAAGAGAAAACAACAAGGAATCAGACGAAATGGCTAATAGAGCCATTAGTTTATCCCCAGGTTCCTTGGGAGTTTGTGGGTAGGTAAGACAAGTAACCCCTCCCTAATGAAAGGGGCTAGGAGAATGGGTGGGGCCCTTAGGATCCATGTAAGGGGTGCTTGGAGGAAAGTGTGTGGCAGGCTCATACAAATGTGGTATTTCTATCACTTCATCACCTCAAGCTCTTGACTGGATATCCTCAGGTATCTTTAGTTTGTGGTGAGGGATCGAAAACCACTGAATTTGATAATGAATCAGGTGCAAACATGACATATAGCATGTGGAAGGTTTACTTGGCCCCATGGGAACTTAAGGAAGACAATACGTTTAGAGCCTTATCCTATTTCGAGTTTGATGGATTTAATGGTGGATGGGAGTGTAACAATGATTCAAAGTTATGCCTAGGTGATGGAAGTATAGGTCCTGGAAATGGAATTAGTTAATGAGGTCTGTTGGGTGGTATTGTTGCATGATGATTACATTCTACAATGTGACTGTGATAATGAGAATTTGGGCAATGCATGTATTTATTTGAATCATTCTAGCTACAAAATATTTAGAGTTAGGTTTGAAACCTCAATTCTCATATGGGCTAACATTTTTCTAAGGAGGGGAGCTCATTGGGAGCGTATTTTTGTTCTGTGGCTTGTCTTGATGTTCCTAGGTGGCATATTGGTGCATGACAATGTTATGGTAAATGTTGTTGGAATTCTCTTGATTTCGTTGGGTCGTAAGGATTTTAGGGTCGGGTCTATTGGTCGAATTTTCACTTGGGTTGGTGGTATCTTGGTAATTTTCCAATGAGGCTCTCGAGACTGCACTCCCACTCATCAATTCTGGATTTTTTTGTTTCACCTAGGCTACAACCTGGTGCGTGGAAAGTATGAAGGTTTTGTGGTCAATAGTGTGGTGTTTAGAATGCAAGTTGGGTTTAGTAACAATTGCAGAAACATGATGAAAGCAATGGACGTTGGGAAGGGAATATTGGTATAGGAAGAGGAAGAAGTGGATGGAAACTTCATTACAAATAAAAAATTGACAATTAAAGTCCATGCAATTAGTTCTACAATGTCATTTTCTCTATAAATGTTGGCCCAACATTGGGTGTTCATTGGGAAAATCCAAGATGAGGCAGATTACCTTAGAATACATGGGGAATCTCTGCAGCAATAATTGGGCCAGCAAGAGGCAAGGCCAAAGTTTCCATCTCAGGCTATGGATTCAGGTTTCTCTCACAACCTGGATCAAGAGAAGCAATTGAGGATGTTGTTGGATCTGAATGTTGTAGTAGCATCCTCGGATGAAGAAATAATGAAAAAATAAGAGGTTTGAAGGCTTCGTTTCCAAGAAAGAAATGTTTTGTTTTTTTGTAAAAATTCTTGGTGTTTTTTATTGGATATATTTTGTACAGTATGGAAATAGTAGTAGGTGGGTATGGAACTATAGGAAGGGTTTAGAAACTTGGAAAATAGATGGACTATTGGAACTAGATTTTTGTTATGTATACCATTTCCTTGATTTTGTACTTAGCGGCCTTGGTCGTTCCCTCTTTAATGAATAAAATTTTCTAGTCTTTGTTAAAACAAAATATATTAAAAAATCAGAGCAAGCACAAAAAAAGGCAATAGAAAATACATTTTTCTCTTTAGTCAATTTGACTCGAATAATATATTCAAAATTTGACAATCCATGATTGAAAAATTTCTATCTATGGTATAGCTAGCTAACTATTGGTAATGTAGTTGACTATAGATAATATTAAAAAAACAAGTCTATTCCCTTTCCTACAAGGGGATTTTCTCCCCAACGGCTAATATAGCTAACTTTTATTAGGATGCTACTAAAACTGGAGATAACATGGGATTTGGATATATAACAAATGAAAGTAAAAACAATGTTCTTTCATGGAATTATCAAACAAGACATTGATATGGAGCAACCAATGAGATTTTTTGTGGAAGGAAAATAAAACACGACGTGCAAGTGACAAAGGTCCTTATATGGACTTAAGTAGACAAATGGTATAAAAAAATTCACAAATATGTGATTTACCAAGGCTTTAAAAGGAGAGATGTTGACCATTGGATCTACAACAAGAATGAAGGTAAGAAATTATTCTTGCATAATATGTAGATGCAATTCTTCTGTTGAGTGACAATAAAGCGCTTATTAAAGTCACTAAGGGACACTTGGATAAGGAGTTTGATATGAAATACTTAGGAGATGTTCATTATATTCTCAACATGAAAAATGATTATTTAGGTAGAAAATTTTGGTTGAGCTAAATGAAGTACATTCATAAAATACTTCAACAGATTGCAAATATGCATTATAAGCCTATGGGAACTCCTCCTTCAGTGGGATTCAATTATTCAAAAGACATGACCCAAGACAACTAAATATTAGGAAGAGATGGAAAGAAAACCATTTTCAAGGGTGGTAAGATCAATTATGTACACTATGGTATGCACTAGACTAGACATTGCACAAGCATTGGGAATGGTAAGTAGATTCATGACAAAACATTAATACTTATATTGGATCATTATAAAGATAATCATGAGATACCTAAATGGCACCATGGATTTTTGGATATGCTATGAAGAAAAGAAGGGCTTTGAAAGAAAAGTTTGAAAATTGCAATGTTATGTTGATGCAAAATATGAAAAGTATGTAGGTGGTAGAAAATATATCAGTGCATATGCCTTTACCTAGTTTGTTGGAGAAAAAAATTGGTTGGAAACAAAATAATCCATTTTTCCCTTATCTAGTCAAGAGGTAGAATACATAGTTTCTACCAAGACTTCTAAGGAATTGATTAGGTTAAAGAGGTTCTATGAGGACAATGGGTTCAAGCAAGGAGGATTGGTCATTCATCATGATAGCTAAAATGTTCTAGCTTTAACTAAGAATCCTACATTCAATGCAATGAACAGTCATATAGAAGTTAAGTACCATTTTGAGATAGAAATGGTAGATAGTGTATAGATATTTGAACTTATTTTAAATCATGTAGATATTTCCAAACTAGGGAAATTAATGTAAATTCAAAAATTTCACCTCTCACTAGAGGTTTCTCAAATCTAATCCCCTAAACTTTCATCCTTAAGGATAATTTTAAATATTTAATTAGAGTGGAAAATACCGCACTTTACTTCATTCCAAATCATTTGAAAACCAAAGAGAATAAATACCATACAAGTGTACTTCAATGCCAATAAGTTATAACACTTAGAGTAGACTTTTCAAGGAATAGATCTCAAATAACTTTATTACACATATTTTTGAAGTGGAAAATATTCTCTTTTATATTCAATATGTGTGTTAAATCATTTAACCATTTCAATAATATAGTATGCCAAATTAGCATGAACAACAAGTGTTGCAATCCACCTAATGAAGAAGATAACACAAGTTGAAAATCAAATACGAAAGTACACAATATTTGAGAATTCATAATATATATATATATATATGAAGTAGAAGTAAAAGTACATACCACAACATTTTCACAAAATTGGTACAAGTGAAACTCTCCAAAACCTAGCTAGGGAAACCATAGAAAATCTTAGCCACCAACTCCTCCTAATTAGGAATCACTCCTAACTAAAGATGGTCACTCCACCAAAGATCCTAAATGAGCTAGAATCAACATCAATGAGTCCACCTTAGCACATGAAAGACATATCCTTCTCTTCTTCTCCTCAACAAGCATAAAAATTAGCATTGGGGTTTCCAAATGCCACAAAAAATTAGTATTCTTCTCTCATAATAGCTAGAAGATACAATGCCATATTTTCCTGCTTATGGTTTATCATAAACCCTATCTCCTTGTCTCCTTAGGGTAAAGCCATAACCCTATAAATTCCCTTGAACTTCCTCCAAGAACCCCAGTTCTTCAAGACAAAGGGAGATAATACAAAGAATAGTACATAAGAGAAATAGACTAGTTCACTTCAGTGCTTACATCGGACTAATGCAAGTGTCGTAATGAACATCAATACAATGAATCTCTCATTCCTCTATTTATATAAAATGTAAGGGAAGCCAACAATACAAAGTGGACCTAGTCCACTATAAGTAGCACATATAATCCCAAGTAAGCTCACATGTGGAGTTCTCCCTCTATAATTGGTGCATGCCAAACTCCAAGGTAAAGACACCCAAAAAGAATGAAGGTTCCAAGGCATGAATTCCCCACAATATGTTTCCAATGCTTCACCTCCTCAATCTTCCAAAGCTCCAATGCTCCTCCTAAGACATGTGCTCCATTGAGTCCACCCCACCTACATGATCACTCCTTAACCCAATAATCATTGAGTCAAATACAAGCCTCCATGCAATCAACCAAGTATGACCATTACATCTAGGCATCAATACCCTCCTCCAATATTCCCTATTTTCCTCCTCCAAAATAATTCATCTTCTAACCAAGCACCCACTCTCCATGTGGGCATCATGAAGAATTCCATCAAGTTGTCTAGGTCTCCAACACTCCAAGAAGAATTCCACACAAGAATCCATACAAGTTCTCGCAATCAATGAGAAATCCACCTTCCATGTCTATGCCCATCAGAACACAATCAAGGGTCAATTGCACACCATGTACTTCATATCACATGAAGCACCCTAAACATGGTGTAAAGACTTTCAGAGTAACCCTAAAATATAACACTCCCTCTTTACAAGAAAAGTTATTTTACCAACACTACTCTGATTTGTTMGGATMTGTCCCTAACCCCTCTTAGTTAGGAATTAGTTAGTTTTCATTGTAATAAGTGGTCAACCCTCATTATCRAGACCACAAGTAGTTAGAAGGTTGATTAGTCAATTGCTATAAATTAGTTAGGGATAAACCWTGGTGTTGGCCCTTGGTATTGGCCCATGGTATTTTTAGCTGTGAACAATATTTAAAGAATGCATATGCCCATTGTAAGTTGTTGAGGATTATTGTAAGAGAGCTATGCTCATTTGGAGGTTTCCCCATCGAAGAGGCAASTGAACTAAGCTTTTTGTTGTATCAATATTATAYTTTTKCTCTATATTTGATATTCCTATTACTTGMGCAGTATATTTGCTTGCTCTCTAAATTGTTCTAGGTATACTACAAGTGGTATTAGAGYACTTTCMTGGGAAGGAAGTGTGGGTGGAATTTTGTTTTTAKGGTAGCGACGTGTTCCAACRTMGATAAACCACATAGATCTGTCRTTCAACACACAAATTCATGGTTGCGGAAAAATACATGTAGGAAATACAAGTGGTACTTAAGAACACTWWTGTTGGCCATCCTTGTAACCCATGTTGGTACCCCTTCRAGTGGTAGTGMATYAGACAACACCTATGCAMAGACTTTCCCTAGGCATCCTRGAACCCACCTAGCTCAACCRATCAGCCACCTGACTRCTATAGTGTCACCAAGAACAACACTCGGGAAGATACTCTCTAKTACTTGGGTAATAGGGTAGTACGACTAAGGGTACGATCARGCCTCCTTAGTTGGTGACCTGAGATATTGGGTKGAGAACTACTGTCAACCCCGCACATATATCAGAGAGTTATAACACARGGAAAAMCCTTATCTRTAGGTACCCTGAAACAAACCTTRACCCTTGGGAAATACACATAACAAAAAAATAACAACGTAGAAAAAGAACATACAAGATCCATTGTCGCGCAACCTAGCCTCCTRCATTCTAGTTGCTAAATTCCTACATATTTCCTCYTTTTAAGAATTTGGACAGTYTGACAYTGCAAAATTATTTAGATCCAAGTATAACTCTGCAATAGTAAAAAGAAAAGTTTGGGACTRACAAGACCCTTATTTGAGACCTATCCCATTGGATTCCTCTTTTCTCGCTAATYRCAATGATACCTATCATTTTTYAGCCTTTTCTGGACCCAACCCCCTTACCCCCTTGTTTRCGATCTAAGCCCTTACCCAACACCTTGGATTAAATGACAAGGGTAAGCAACCCGAGTACCACTATGAAKTCCCTCATTCTTCTCATTATGAGAGTACTAATAATTCCCACTCTCCTTGGGRTTCTCCAAAATCTTGGGATAAGYTGCCAAAGGTGGAGATGCATAAATTTGATGGATYTGACCCAACTGGGTGKGTCTCCTAACTGGAACACTACTTCTCCCTCCATAATATTYARGATGATGAGACCAAAMTCCATGTAGGCATTCTATACTTAGATCAAGAACRTTGGAAATGGTGGAAGTGGCATAAGAAAAGTTATCYAGGGCATCCCACTTGAAATATGTCCACAAAAGTTGTTTGTGCACATTTTGAYCAGGAATCTCATTAGTTGGGGTTCCTCACCAAGMTGAAAGAAACATGATYAGTCAWYRATTTCATTGTGGAATTTGAACRGTTGGCTATTAGAAATGAGGGATTAGCTAATGARTTATATCTTGAATGTTTCATAAGTGGCTTAAAGGAGGCAATTTGTGCTCATGTTTGCATGCATCATYCTATTAATTKGTTACAKGCTTGCACCTTAGCATTGGAAGCTGAGACSATTCTTCAGGCACAACCCCTTYGTTCTTTAWTTCCMAAYAGTCCTCATCCAGGGGATACCACTGCTCCCACTCAAACCTTAAAGGTTCAAAAGGCATCTCCAACAGAAATGGAAGAACRTAGGAAACAAGGGCTTTGTTATTACTATGATGACAAATATGCACCARGACATAAATGTCATGAACATAATTTCTTCCATATTGATGGGTCAGAGGATTGAATGTCAGATGAGGCCCTAGAACCAAAGGATAYTGATCACACTCCRTGTAACAACCCTAGTAGAATATATGTTYAGGAATTATTAAGTAAGAATTAATTAGGGGATTAATTGTCTTAACATGGTTTTAACTAAACAAAGATTGGCATAATAATACTAATTAAATATTWATTAATTAATTAATTGTTATAATTTTGATTRATTAATTAATTAAATTAATTACCTATCACATTGAATGAAMAGGGTAATAAATTAAAAAAAAAAGATTAATAAGTTATATTGTTTAAATTAAAAAGGTTACATATACRGAAGGGATAAGGGGCATTAATAAACGGATAGGGAACATTAAATAATTGGATAAGGGGCATTAAYGATGTGTAGGTAAGGCAGTAAATGGGGTGAAAGGGYGGTGAAGGAGGGATAGGAGGGGAGGAGGTTTACRAAGGAGGGATTACGATTCTACGGGGAGAAATTYTGGGAGGGTTCTCTGGGATTGTGCAGGGGAGTTTTGAGTTYTGTAGTYGRGAAGGGTTAGTACAGGGGGCACCGGTTTGCTGGGGGTTTYGGGCACGRGGKCYAGRATATCCATATGGTATCCTRGAGCTAGGTAGTTRTCCTAGTTGGCAGGGTGGAAACTCGGTTTTGGGYAGAGTTGGTCSGTGGCTTCAAGYTGGGCAAGGCAACARYAGGAAGGTCAACAAGGCAAGTGGAAAGCGRAGGGTTAGCATCAGACCAAGGTATTTTAAATTACGTATTYGTTTTATTTCCRTTATGAAATCATTATTCGTTATGATAAATTTATATGYGTATGTGCWSAATTTATAAGAAATTACYGAGTTAYTGAAATCAAGTAGAAATTACTATTTCAGTTTTTGGAATTAATGGATGTTAAATTAATTCGGCTACTACACTCCGCCCCTCTCAGACATCRTTGCACCTTCTTTAGAATTGAAAAAAAATTGTCATCTATCTCCATGCTCTTGCTGGTATTTCTACTTCATAGAAATTAAAGATAAAAKGATACATCAAAMAATGTCYGGTAGTAGTGTTGATTGATAGCGACATCACCCATAATTTTATTCATCGCAGAGTCGCTGAGAATKCCAATTGTTTTATTCGACCAGTTTCAAAWTTTCAAATTATCATAGCTAATRGTGGTACAATGACAAGTGGGGTYCCYYGTGAGAATGTCAAACTCCAAATTGGTGATTATACCYTGAAATCTCACWTGTTTTCCTTTACAATGGGTGGTTGTGATATTGTCTTGGGTGTTGAATGRTTGYACACTTTGGAACCAATTAGCATGGATTATCAAGAATTATATATACAATTTACTCAAGAATCTCACACCTATACCCTATGTGGTTTGCATGTTGGGTCCCCATAAATGATCAACTCTCACAGAATGGAGAAACTCTTGAAAAAAGGTCATCATGGGGTGATTTCCCAATTTAATTCCATCCCGACCTGCAATTCGTCTTGGAAAAGCACCACAGGGTCTTTGAGACACCTATAGAATTATCCCCATCCTGGGGTGAGCATGATCACAACATCCCTCTTCTTCTTGGCAGTAATCCCCCCAATGTACGCCCCTACAGGTACCCCTTTTCTCAAAAAAATGAAATAGAAAAAATAGTGCAGAAATTATTGAAAGTTGGGATAAATCACCCAAGTACCATCCCATACTCCTCCCCTATTGTAATGGTCCTAAAGAAGAAAGGTTCTTGGCGCATGTGTCTAGATTTCCATTCCCTTAATAAATTGACCATTAAGGATAAGTTTCCCATTCCTGTCATTGATGATTTGTTGGATGAGCTCCAGGGTTCCCGTTTCTTCACCAAATTGGATCTTCTCTTAAGTTATCACCGAATTAGGATGAAGGAGACATATATTCTGAAGACTGCTTTCAAAATTTATGAAGGTCATTATGAGTTCTTGTTAATTCCTTTTAGGCTTTGAAATGCTCCATCTACCTTCCAAAGTCTCATGAATAAACTCTTGAAGCCCTACCTTCAGAACTTTTTTCTATTTTTCTTTGATGACATTCTTATTTCCAGCCGCACTTGGGAGTCCCATATTCAACATGTGGACAAACTACTCCAATTGTTACGGGACCATCAATTGTTTGTTAATAAGTCCAAGTGTTTTTTTGGGACAAGTGAGCTTGAATACTTGGGACACATAGTTGGTCATGGTGGAGTACGTGTGGACCCCAACAAGATTCAAGCCATGCAAGATTGGCCACGTCTTAAGACCTTGAAAATCCTTCAGGGTTTCCTTAGCCTCACAAGATATTACATGATTTTTTTCCATCATTATGGAAAAATTTCCAGGCCATTAACTAACCTTCTTAAGATGAATGCATTTCAGCAGACGCCTGCAGCCGAACGATACTTCCTAGATTTGAAGAAAGTAATGTGTACTACCTTTGTCTTATCAGTCCCTAATTTCAACAAAAATTTTGTGTTCGAACCAGATGCTTCAGGCACTAGTATTGATGTAGTTCTCACCCAAGATGGACAACCTCTTACTTTCACTAGCTAGGATTTAGTGGTCGCAATTTGGGAAAATCTACATATGAAAAGGAAATGATGGCCATTATCCATGCTATGCATAGTTGGCGACCATATCTATTGGGGTGTCACTTTCAAATTAAAATTGATCACCATAGTCTCCTCGGATGGGGTGCCAGTGTGGGACATATGTCATCAGGAGGGGGCACGAAGCAGCCAACATGGTGATGGCCATGTGACAGGAGCATGGCACACCATCCTGCCACCCTCATGCATTTAAGCCTTGCTCACGTCAACCTAGGCACCATTACTCTCGGTGCACCTAGCCTCATCTCATTGTCTTTTCGATGGCACATATCCATGAATTCGAATTTACTCTACTTGTGTGCCTTTGCCTCCTTCAGCTGCCTCGACACCATTCCTCCTGCTAGATGCATTTGTAGAGGTTCCCTCCCAACACTGAGATCCCCTGCAACCTAAATTACTTCCAGCTACACCTTCATTACCTGTGCTTTGTCTGTGCGCTTACATTTCCCCTCAGCGCCTCTGGAATGCCAAGGCAAAGGGGAAAATCAAAGTGTAGTTCGACCTGGCAGCCAAGCCGACCGCGAGTGGTTCTCAGACCCCTACTTGCACCATCCCCTAACTCGTCACTTGCTTCATCTTCCTTGCACTCCTCTCATTCTCAGTCACGATAAAGTCCCATTGACCTCCTGATCCTCTCCTCGCCCTCTGCTAGTCAGCTGGAATGGCTTTCCCTCTCTGAGAATTCATTGGGTTTCAACCTGGGGCCTTATTTCAATTTAGCCTCATCCTCGTTACCACTTCCTGCAGTCCAACCAAATTCACTGGTGAGCATACCAGTCTAGCAAGAGAACCTATCCAGTCGACCTCACCTAGGAGTGACACCAAATCTCTTGAGGCCACAACCGGGGCCTCATTCCTTCTCATATTCAGTACCAGACTGACAATTGTAGGACAACCTCGCTATCCTTGAAGGTCTGGTCTTTGAGCTGCGACAAGGCATGGATGACCTTCAGTTTCGATTGGAAATCATGGACGAAAGGGCCTCAGTGCTCCTGCAAATTCTCTCCATTCTGCAAGGGGATTACCACTTGACACCAGGAGTAGGAGAAGCCATAGAGGAAGGAAACGGAGACGAGTCAGGGGATAGAGGAGCAAATGCTATAGAGGTTGGCAATGAAGATGATTCGGGCTTTTCCATGCATGTGCCCATGGAAGAGGGAGGTACACTTGTCGAAGAGGAAGGCCTTGACGGTGACGTCGACGCAGGAACGACCATGCACGAGGCCATGGATGTGGGTGGTACATTGGCTGAAGCAGAAAGGGAGGGAGGTGACATCGACATGAGTGCTTCCATGCATGAGCACATGGAGATGGGGGGGATAATCGTCGAAGAGGAAGCTATGGACTCAACGACCTTCACCACCTCCCAGTTTGCATGACCCTTCTACAGGACAACTACATGACTGACACATGTGTCTTTATGTTAGTTTAGCCAAGTGTTTGGTTTTATTTTTCCTCATGGAGGCCATGACCATCATTGATATGCTGTTTTTTGAGGACTATAGTTTTTATGTTTAAGTTTTGTCATTCTCATAATGGAAGCATAAAACATTTAGCTTTACTCTGACCGGTTGGCTGAACTGGTTTCCCTTTGGGGAAGTTCAATTATTACAGTCTGAAACTCTTGATAACATTGTAACTCTGGTTTTTTGAAGGATTTTTATACAACTCTTACAAAAAAAAAAAAAAATTGATCACCATAGTCTCAAGTATTTCCTTGAGTATGGGTTGTCATCTCCAGAACAAAATAAGTGGCTGTCTGAAATGTTGGGCTATGATTACGAGATCATCTATAACAAAGGAAAAGACAATGTAGTGGCAGATGCATTGTCTAGAAAATATGAATATGAAGACTCCCTCTTTTCTCTGTCATTACCAATCCCCCATTGTATTGATGAAGTTCGACGTGAATGGTTCTCCCATCCCACTATCTCACAAATAATTCAATGCCTTCAAGATGACACTAGCCCTCCCACCGGCTATACTTGGAAAGTCAATGCACTCATATACAAGGATTGCTTGGTTCTATCTCCAGAATCAACACTCAAGCCCAGGATCTTAAATGAGTTGCATTCTTTTGCTCTCACGGGTCACTCAGGCTTCCAAAAGACCTATGCTCATGCTCATCGTTCCTTTTTTTAGGAAGGTATGAAGACGGATATCCTCACCTTTGTCACTGAATGTAATATTTTTCAACACCATAAAGGGGATATTGTCAATACCCTAGGAGCCCTCCAGTTGTTACCCATTCCAGCTTCTATTTGGAATGACATCTCCATGGAATTTATAGTGGGCCTTCCCAAAGCGGATAATAAATCAGTCATAATGGTAGTGGTTGACTACCTCTCCAATTATGCACGTTTTTGTGCCTTACCACACTCTTTTACGCCAACCTTAGTGGCACAAGTTTTCATTGATCAAATTCTCAAGTTGCATGGCATGCCAACATCCATTGTATTTGATCGTGACCCAACCTTCACCATCACCTTTTTACAGGAATTGTTCAAATTATAGGGAACACAATTGAACATGATCACAACATACCACCCATAAACAAATGGCCAAACTGAAGTGGCCAATAAGTGTTTGGAAACTTACTTGTGTTGTTTTTTTGTTCAGACAAACAACATCAATGGGTGCAATGGTTACCACTGGAAGAATGGTGGTAAAACACTTCTTATCATACAACCACCAAAATAAAACCATATAAAACGTTGTATGACCAACAACCCACTACAATAACTTCATATCTTTTGGGAAAATCAAAAGTATATGATATTGACAAGTTACTGCAAGGTAGAGTAGTTACCCTAGCAACTCTAAAGGAAAACCTCCACATGAACCAAAATCATATGAAGCAACAAGTTGACCAACACCGCTCTGAAAGGGTTTTCCAAGAAGCTGATCAAGTGTTTCTCAAACTCCAACCTTACAAGAAAACATCACTCAAAGCTTAGAGCCACCAAAACTTAGCACCCAAATTTTATGTCCCCGGCTATCAAATTCTCAAACGCATTAATCTAGTTGCCTACAAACTTGCACTTTCAGCTGCCTCCAAAATACACCCGGTGTTCCATATTTCATGTTTGAAGAAAGTCGTGGGTCAGAATTGTTAGGTTCAAACCATTCTACCTGAACTTGATGAAGAAGGCTCCATTTGGTTGCATCCTGAATCTGTCCTCAATAGGAGAGAGCGTCACCTGCGGGGTCAAACTATCAAAGAAGTGATGATCAAATGGAAGGACACATCTATAGAGGATGCAAGTTGGGAACCAACTTCCATCCTGCAATAGTTTCCACATCTTCATCCTTGAGGAAAAGGCTAATTTTGAAGGGGGGGGGGCTCGTTAGGATCCATACCTAACCCTTATTAGTTAATCATTAGTTAGTTGTCATTGTAATAAGTAGTCAACCCTCATTATCGAGGTCAGAAGTATTTATAAGGTTGGTTAGTGGAATGTTATAAATTATTTAGGGATAAACCATGGTTTTGGCTCTTGGTATTGGCCCGTGGTATTGGCCCATGGTATTTTTGGTCTTGAATAACATTTAAAGAATGCATCTCTGTATTGTAAGTTGTTGAGGATTATTGTAAGAGATCTCTTCTCATTTGGAGGTTACCCCATTGAAGAGGAAAGTGAAATAATCTTTCTTTGGTATCAATATTATATTTCTGCTCTATATTTGATGTTCTTGTTTCTTGCACAATATATTTTCTTGTTCTATTAACTTTTCTAGGTATAGTAAATGATCCCTATACAA
>JZKD02S0613611.1:0-15872 GCA_000966675.3 Picea glauca
AATTAGATTTAAAATATAATAATATATACTCTAACTTATAACTTATAGAACATTTATAAATTTATTGGTCAATGTACAATGTGATCTTTTACAATCTTTAACTCTTTCAATAAAAATGAAAAAATAATTTTAATCTAAATAATTACTACATAAATATTTTTATTCAATATTTTTTTATGATTATAAAATTTTGTAATATTTCTTTTTTTAATTAGTATAGATCCATCTTAATTCTTGATTTATTTAGGGTTGAGAAGGATCCAATCTTTTTAGGTGAAAACCTTTTGTAGAGCTTAAAACTTAAAAAAAATTATACTCTAACCTAGAAAAATATCTATAAAAAGTTAGAAAATATTTATAAATTTATTGGTCAATGTACAAACTTACTAATGTTGAATATGAAATATATATTATTAGATTTAAAAATGTGTTATAATAGCATATCTCAACATATATAATATTTTTAAATTTACTAGTTAATTAAATTAGATTTAAAATATAATAATATATACTCTAACTTATAACTTATAGAACATTTATAAATTTATTGGTCAATGTACAATGTGATCTTTTACAACCTTTAACTCTTTCAACAAAAATGAAAAAATAACTTTAATCTAAATAATTACTATATAAATATTTTTATTCAATATTTTTTTATGATTATAAAATTTTGTAATATTTCTGTTTTTAATAAGTAGTATAGATCCATCTTAATTCTTGATTTATCTAGGGTTGAGAGGGATCCGATCTCTCTAGGTGAAAACCTGTTGTAGAATGTAAAACTTAAGGAAAGGTTAAAAGTTTACATCTTTAGAGTTTTGATCCCTCTAAGCTTGATAGATCCTAGATTAAAATGGATTTATGTTGATGATACTATATAAGTGTTTTAATTATTATCTGGATTAATTAATTCAACCTACTTATTATTTATAGGTGTTTTATTTATTTATATATATTTTAATATTTTTTATTATTAAATTATTAATTTATTATTTATTGCATTTTTTGAGTTATGTTACGTGGACATATCTCATACTAGATTGTCCAACCCCTTTAAAGGAAATTATAAACTTTCATAACAATTATATATAATATATAATCTGATCCACTCACTAAATTTCTTTCTTTTTCTTTTTGTTAGATTTCCAAATTCAAAACAAAATGATAAATAATCCAAGAAACCAATTAACATATTCAACAACAACATCAGTTGTTGCGTCACCATTAATGTGGTCTATATTCATAATCCACTTCATCTCCTTCCATACCAACAAAATCTAGAGTTATTAGAAGAAATAGCACTTCAAACAGCACGAAGGGAAAAAAATCATTTAAGTTTGCACACTAACCTGTGATTGAAACTCGGACTCATAATTTTTTTTTTCTTCATGAATGATTGAACATATTATTTTCTTTGTAAATATAATAAATTTACATATAATTTTCGATTTTTTTTTAAATATATGAAAAAACAATTAACCCACCAGATTCTTTTTTTTATCTTTTTGCAAGATGTTTCCAGATTATCTATGTTTTTGCAAGATGTTTCCAGATTATCCCTATTAGTGACAGATATATCAATAAAGTTTCTTATTTCACATTCAAATACAATTAGCCCTGCAAAATGCCATATTCATATCTCACTTCATCCAGTTTTTTACAGTCATAGATCTATTCTATCAAATGCCATATTCATATCTCATTTCATCCAGTTTTTTACAGTCATAGATCTACTCTACCAAATATGTAAATACACATCTCGACTAAAGTTAGCAGAAGAAATAGCGCTGCAAACAGCATGAGGGGAGATAACTTAGTACTGCAGATTAACCTGTGATTAAAAATGGGACACCAATCTCACTAGCAATGTTTCATTTTGTGAATGCAATCAACCATTTTTTTTTCCAACCAAAAATTTCTCGTTATATTATATTATATTATATAAATGTGCTCAAGACAGAAAATACATTCAATAACCAACACTGAAAACGAAGATAAGAAGAAGGAGGTCAGCACACAGGCTGCAGCAAATAAGGCATGAAAGCCCCATATTTCTAAACATCTGACACAAAAATAACAACCCCAAAAAATCTGTTTAGTGTCATCAGCTATGACTACTGAAAGAGCATAAAATACCAAAAATAGAAGATAACTTTCCCCAAAAGACAGCTAGTAGAGGTTTAAGAACAAGGTGGGGCCCTCATTTCCACCTTTTCAATGATTGAAAGCTATCTTTCCTTCTTGCATTCGAAGAGCCTGCTTGGATAATGCTTGGATAACAGATCTGCCTCCTTATTATTGTCTCTGTAGATATGAGAAAAAATGATTGAGCTGAAATACTTGCTGAGGTCTCTAATTCTTTCCTTCGAGCACTCTGGAGAAATAACCTGCTCCAAAAACTTGTATTTTTGTGATGTATAGCCGAGATGCCAAAGTTAAAGTTGCCCAAACACCCAAAGGTTTTTCCATTTGTATGTCGTATGATCATTTATCCTTAGCACCCCTCCAAAACCACTTTGTTGGCCATTTAATTGAGCTGCTCCATCGAACCATCATGTTTTCATGTAGTCTTTGGGTAGGGGCTTTAAGGATCTGATAGTTTGTACTTTCACCTTTTCAATGTTACTTCCAACTCCTCCAAGAGATCTACAGACCACTGATTGAATAGTAGGACTTCCATTTTCGAAGATGACCTTGTTGTGTTCCAACTAAACGTATCAGCTAATAAAGGTAGACATAGAAGGATACATGGAATCCTATTTATTCCATCTTTCAAAGAAAACTATCACTGTGGATCCCTCCGAAACAAAAGTAAAATTTACAGCTTTTTTAACCCTTTCCCGGAATTTTTTAATAAAATAGCATTTTACCATCAAGTGCTTTACAGTCTCCTTCTTTAGGCACAACCTTTGCGTTGAAGATTATCCCAAGTAAGAAATTTATTTTCCATAGATAACCGTATGAAGAGTTTTATTTTGAAGGCACAATCCTAGGTCCACAATTTCTTCTGCCAACCGCCAATAGATTTGTGCCAAAGTTTTGAGGCTAAGGCACAATAGATATTTTTAACAATTAGTGTGCTCAAATTGTCATCCCCAGTCCATTTCAACTCATCTGTTATGTCTTGTAATTGAACACCAGAGCCAATCAAGGGCCTTCAAAATAATTCCCATTATGTAGCTTGATATCCCATAAGACCAAGCTCATCACTTTCTAACTAGGAGGAGAAAATTGTTCCCAATCAAATAGCTCTGCTAGCCTGGTACAAATAGTGTATGTTTCTTTAATTTAGTGAGGCTAAGAGCGCTTGTGAAAAAAATCAGGCTTTAACCATACCCAGAATCAGATCCTTACCTATTAAAATCGAATTCCTAGAACTAGGACTCCAACTTAACCAATGTATCATAAGATGTAAATACTTGAAAATATTTCTCCAGGTCTGAGAAGCGAGAGTCATTTTTTTGTAGTCGATCTAAGACAAGTAGTCACCAAGAAAAAGGGGGAATATTTATCTTTGATAACTCGATGCCAGATGTCATCCTTCATCAGAACTCTCCAGAGAGTATTTGTCGACAATGACTTGTTGAATAGATGGATGTTCCTTCAACCCCAACCTCCGAAATTTTTGGGTTTTGCAATAGTCTCCCAACTGCAGAGATGAAAGTGTTGTTTTTCTCTACTTCCAGACCAGAGGAAAGAGAAGACCCGTTGTTTGATCCGGTTGAGAAAAAATGTTGGGATACTTTCCAAGGCCATTCAATACACAGGTTGGCTCTCAAGGACATCTTTAATGAGAACATAGCGACCACCTAGGGAGAGCCAACGATTACACCAAAGATTAAATATTTTTTCAAATTTTGAAATTAGCCAACGCCAATATTCATCCTTGTAGTTATCATACTTTAGGAAATAGCAAAGGTATCGAAACCCTTCTGAAAGGTCTGGGAATTTGTATGCGAAGATAACCTTAAAACAGTCTATAACCTTCTGTTGAATCCCAAAATAGTGAAAGGTAGACTTTTGTAGATTTACCACCAGATCGGTTGCTCTGCAAAACACATTTAGAATTTCATCAACCACATTCCACTCTTCAATAGATGCCTTAGACATTATGAAGACATCGTCCACGAAAAGAAGATGGAGAATCTTGATTAGTCTGGAAACCTTGACCCCAATCAACTTCCCTTTGGCCTGACCTTTCTTTAGTGATAAGATGAGTCCTTCCATCACTAGAATAAACAATCGAGATGAAAGTGGGCAACCTTGTCTTAAGCCTCTATCGCTATGGAAGAAGTGAGTAGACTCCCCATTTATCAAAACTGCATAAGTAGTTGTGTTCTCACAATTGAAAATACAGTTGGTGGTCAGAATACCAAAACCTGTTTGCAATAAACTCAATCTTTAAAAATCCCAGTTTATGCAATCATAAGCCTTCTTTAGATCAAGCTTCAATATCAATGCTTTTAATTTTTTTGTCTTGATACTATGTAAAAATTCTTGTGTAGTACCAATTGCATCTAGAATCTATCTTCCCTTTAAGAATCCTTCTGGTGAATGCAAGCAACAGTTGATGCTTGTGCTACCCCATTCTAAATTTTTCTTCCAAAACTTTTTCTTTTCTTGCACAGTTCTTTTAGCTTAAGTTCGTAATGCCAAGTGCTTTACAACTCAAGTGGGGAAGATTTTTATTTATTTCTATCATATGAAAGCTTTATTTATTTATGTAAGTATGGAAAGTTTTTTAGATTAAGTTGGTAAAGCCAAGTGATTTACAGCTCAGGTCAAGAAGATTTTTGTTTCTATCATATATGAAAACTTTATTTGTTTGTGTAAGGAAAGTTCTTTTTAAGCTTAAATTGGTATAGCCAAGTGGTTTACCGCTAAGGTGGGGAAGATTTTTGTTTCTATCGTATATTTATGAAAGCCTTATTTATTTGGGTAAGTAAGGAAACTACTTTAAGTTGACATTTTGATCTATAGAGATAAGATTATAATGAAGAATGCATCTCCCTGAATTTTTATAATTTAATTAGGTTTTAGTTTTTTTTTGTGGTTACTTGTTTTTATTCTCATCTTTCTATCTTCCTGTGTTAATATTAGTTTAAATTTAGATGGAGAGGGATTTAATTCTTTTTAAACAATTTTGACAATTAGTTATCATTTTTGGGGATTAAGTGCCTAGAGTAATTCAATAATCTATGACCCATATTCATCCCAACTAACCAATAATTCTCACGATTTCAATAGTCGACTTAGCTTGTTACCCCATTTGCAAAACCTTAGCAAGTATTGTGCCTTATGAACTATCCACTGAGAGCTCCCTTCACTCTTATTATTTGAGCATAGAGGGGCTTCAACGGTGCAACATATTAGATATCTTTTTTTGAGATTAATTGTTTAGANGCTATGACTACTGAAAGAGCATAAAATACCAAAAATAGAAGATAACTTTCCCCAAAAGACAGCTAGTAGAGGTTTAAGAACAAGGTGGGGCCCTCATTTCCACCTTTTCAATGATTGAAAGCTATCTTTCCTTCTTGCATTCGAAGAGCCTGCTTGGATAATGCTTGGATAACAGATCTGCCTCCTTATTATTGTCTCTGTAGATATGAGAAAAAATGATTGAGCTGAAATACTTGCTGAGGTCTCTAATTCTTTCCTTCGAGCACTCTGGAGAAATAACCTGCTCCAAAAACTTGTATTTTTGTGATGTATAGCCGAGATGCCAAAGTTAAAGTTGCCCAAACACCCAAAGGTTTTTCCATTTGTATGTCGTATGATCATTTATCCTTAGCACCCCTCCAAAACCACTTTGTTGGCCATTTAATTGAGCTGCTCCATCGAACCATCATGTTTTCATGTAGTCTTTGGGTAGGGGCTTTAAGGATCTGATAGTTTGTACTTTCACCTTTTCAATGTTACTTCCAACTCCTCCAAGAGATCTACAGACCACTGATTGAATAGTAGGACTTCCATTTTCGAAGATGACCTTGTTGTGTTCCAACTAAACGTATCAGCTAATAAAGGTAGACATAGAAGGATACATGGAATCCTATTTATTCCATCTTTCAAAGAAAACTATCACTGTGGATCCCTCCGAAACAAAAGTAAAATTTACAGCTTTTTTAACCCTTTCCCGGAATTTTTTAATAAAATAGCATTTTACCATCAAGTGCTTTACAGTCTCCTTCTTTAGGCACAACCTTTGCGTTGAAGATTATCCCAAGTAAGAAATTTATTTTCCATAGATAACCGTATGAAGAGTTTTATTTTGAAGGCACAATCCTAGGTCCACAATTTCTTCTGCCAACCGCCAATAGATTTGTGCCAAAGTTTTGAGGCTAAGGCACAATAGATATTTTTAACAATTAGTGTGCTCAAATTGTCATCCCCAGTCCATTTCAACTCATCTGTTATGTCTTGTAATTGAACACCAGAGCCAATCAAGGGCCTTCAAAATAATTCCCATTATGTAGCTTGATATCCCATAAGACCAAGCTCATCACTTTCTAACTAGGAGGAGAAAATTGTTCCCAATCAAATAGCTCTGCTAGCCTGGTACAAATAGTGTATGTTTCTTTAATTTAGTGAGGCTAAGAGCGCTTGTGAAAAAAATCAGGCTTTAACCATACCCAGAATCAGATCCTTACCTATTAAAATCGAATTCCTAGAACTAGGACTCCAACTTAACCAATGTATCATAAGATGTAAATACTTGAAAATATTTCTCCAGGTCTGAGAAGCGAGAGTCATTTTTTTGTAGTCGATCTAAGACAAGTAGTCACCAAGAAAAAGGGGGAATATTTATCTTTGATAACTCGATGCCAGATGTCATCCTTCATCAGAACTCTCCAGAGAGTATTTGTCGACAATGACTTGTTGAATAGATGGATGTTCCTTCAACCCCAACCTCCGAAATTTTTGGGTTTTGCAATAGTCTCCCAACTGCAGAGATGAAAGTGTTGTTTTTCTCTACTTCCAGACCAGAGGAAAGAGAAGACCCGTTGTTTGATCCGGTTGAGAAAAAATGTTGGGATACTTTCCAAGGCCATTCAATACACAGGTTGGCTCTCAAGGACATCTTTAATGAGAACATAGCGACCACCTAGGGAGAGCCAACGATTACACCAAAGATTAAATATTTTTTCAAATTTTGAAATTAGCCAACGCCAATATTCATCCTTGTAGTTATCATACTTTAGGAAATAGCAAAGGTATCGAAACCCTTCTGAAAGGTCTGGGAATTTGTATGCGAAGATAACCTTAAAACAGTCTATAACCTTCTGTTGAATCCCAAAATAGTGAAAGGTAGACTTTTGTAGATTTACCACCAGATCGGTTGCTCTGCAAAACACATTTAGAATTTCATCAACCACATTCCACTCTTCAATAGATGCCTTAGACATTATGAAGACATCGTCCACGAAAAGAAGATGGAGAATCTTGATTAGTCTGGAAACCTTGACCCCAATCAACTTCCCTTTGGCCTGACCTTTCTTTAGTGATAAGATGAGTCCTTCCATCACTAGAATAAACAATCGAGATGAAAGTGGGCAACCTTGTCTTAAGCCTCTATCGCTATGGAAGAAGTGAGTAGACTCCCCATTTATCAAAACTGCATAAGTAGTTGTGTTCTCACAATTGAAAATACAGTTGGTGGTCAGAATACCAAAACCTGTTTGCAATAAACTCAATCTTTAAAAATCCCAGTTTATGCAATCATAAGCCTTCTTTAGATCAAGCTTCAATATCAATGCTTTTAATTTTTTTGTCTTGATACTATGTAAAAATTCTTGTGTAGTACCAATTGCATCTAGAATCTATCTTCCCTTTAAGAATCCTTCTGGTGAATGCAAGCAACAGTTGATGCTTGTGCTACCCCATTCTAAATTTTTCTTCCAAAACTTTTTCTTTTCTTGCACAGTTCTTTTAGCTTAAGTTCGTAATGCCAAGTGCTTTACAACTCAAGTGGGGAAGATTTTTATTTATTTCTATCATATGAAAGCTTTATTTATTTATGTAAGTATGGAAAGTTTTTTTAGATTAAGTTGGTAAAGCCAAGTGATTTACAGCTCAGGTCAGGAAGATTTTTGTTTCTATCATATATGAAAACTTTATTTGTTTGTGTAAGAAAAGTTCTTTTTAAGCTTAAATTGGTATAGCCAAGTGGTTTACCGCTAAGGTGGGGAAGTTTTTTGTTTCTATCATATATTTATGAAAGCCTTATTTATTTTATTTATTTGGGTAAGTAAGGAAACTACTTTAAGTTGACATTTTGATCTATAGAGATAAGATTATAATGAAGAATGCATCTCACTGAATTTTTATAATTTAATTAGGTTTTAGTTTTTTTTGTGGTTACTTGTTTTTATTCTGATCTTTCTATCTTCTTGTGTTAATATTAGTTTAAATTTAGATGGAGAGGGATTTAATTCTTTTTAAACAATTTTGACAATTAGTTATCATTTTTGGGGATTAAGTGCCTAGAATAATTCAATAATCTATGACCCATATTCATCCCAACTAACCAATAATTCTCACGATTTCAATAGTTGACTTAGCTTGTTACCCCATTTGCAAAACCTTAGCAAGTATTGTGCCTTATGAACTATCCACTGAGAGCTCCCTTCACTCTTATTATTTGAGCATAGAGGGGCTTCAACAATGCAACATATTAGATATCTTTTTTTGAGATTAATTGTTTAGAGTATGTCATTAATCTATGACCCATATCCATGAGTATTAATCACAACTGACCAATAATTCTCATGATTTCAATAGTCCACTTAGCACTCATTACATTACTTGATGCTCGCAAGAGTAAAAGAGTAGAATTAAAACTAGTAAAATGAATCACATAACATCAATCATCACACCTCTACACTTAAATAATTATAACAATATAAAAATTTGAATAAAAATTTTAAACTTCTACTTAAAAAAATTTGTGTTTTTAAAGATCTCCACTTTGATAAAGATGAATTTCAATTCTTACAATTAATAGTAAAGATGGTTGATAAACCAATATTACAATTAACAAAATTATGTATAACAACTCATGCATATGTTCTTATGAATATTGTATTTAATTAGGTTATAATTTTAAATTATATTATTTTTAATATATAATAATTTAATTTTAAATTGACTACCTAAATTATAAACTTTATTTATGAAACATGAGGCCATTTGACATTTTACTTTTCCATCCAATCATATCCGGAGACATCCATTGTTCTCATTGACCAAAAAGTGCTGGTTGTATATACCAATGAAATTTTGTCACTGTTGTGGAATGTTCGCAGTACCATTTTGCATAAACCGCTTTGGGTTGTTTGATAAAAAAAATTGACACGTGTTAAGTGATCGACTGCTCACCAATGGCATGTTTTTTGTTTTTCATTTTATATAATTTTTTTATTAATAGTATTATTTCATTTCATTAAGAGAAGGTAATGAAATTATTATCCTATGTTTTTTTATATAAATATTTCTCTTTATAAGAATTCATAATCTATATTGATTGAGAAAAATGGTCCATGATAATATATACTGATTGGGAAAAATGGTCCATGATAAGATTTATATAAGATAATCATTATGTTAAAGGAGGTAGTAAAGTGGTATCTCCTATGGTTGATTGACTTTAATAAAATTCATCTATATCAATTAAAAAAACAAACTTCTTAAATTTTTATCAATCCAACAATAAACTTGGATCCAATATTTATCATAGTTCTCCCCCCACCTCTCCTCCTACGACCACATCTACAACATGGCATCTGACACAAGAGTTATGTGTTTTTTTTTTAAATAAATTATAAATCATATGTAAATAAATTTTAATTCGTTTATTTAATTTTTATCAACCAGCAATAGTTATGCTAATGAAATTGTGATTTTTTTCCTAAAATTTTATTAATCCACATAAATTATTTTGATGGAATTTTAAGTTTTGTTTAAATTGTATCAATTAACATTGTTTATGCTACCAATTTTATTTTATTTCCAACTATAGAAATCTTATGGGTTTTTTTAATCTCCTAGTAATGCACAAAAGATTGAAAATAGTTTATTGATACATGGATAACAATAAAATATGCAGTGCAACTATTGTTGATTTTTTTCAATTTGTTTAGTTGCAAATAATCAACTGGAAATGACTAGTTAATTGTTGAAAATAAGCATTGGAAAAACACTACAACTCACATGTTACTGAATGGAGAAGGTTCATGAAAACTTGAAAAAAGAATGCCCCACTAATGATCATTAGTTAAACATCAAACAAACAAAACAATCAGTTTGTTTATCACCACTCTCCACATGAAATGACACTTGCCTTGGCAAATAAATCACAACTATAACACATTGTAACCATTGAAACAACACTAATTGAGATATTGACCGAGACAAACTATTTGAGTTATTCACAATGCAAGTCATATTAACATCAACAAAATAAAAAAACTCGCATGGTCATCTCAAGGAAGAGGGAAATCCCAATATTTCTTACTCTCCTAATGATGTAGGAGCATTTCACCTCCAAAATCAACCTTGTTAATTGACCTAGCGTTATTTACGATTGCTAAGGGAGTGGGTTCCCTAAAACTTCAAATTAATGTAATTTCTCATGTTTTAGTTGGATTCTAAAAGGATAGGGTTTGATTTTACCTATTTGAATTGTAAGATCTTAATCGAGCAATTAGTTGAGCTTATGTAGATTATCCTAAGTGTGCGGGATTTGATTCCATTTGATATTTACCAGTTGTAAGGTACGAGAGTGTTATTATGGGTGTTAGTTGCACCATCATAGGGATTTGTTAACAGGATGGAAGTTGACCTTCCATGCTTAAAAATTGTAAGTTGTAATTTCCCTAATCCAAACAATTTGTAATTGTACATATATAGTCCAGTGAGCCATTGGTACCAATTGTAAATGTAAATGTACATATAGGCTAGTGAGTCATTGACACCAAGTTTTTGTTTTCCGTGCACCTGGATAAGTGTGCAGTGATTGTTATTAAGAAAGGGTGAGCATGTTTCATAGAGTTATGCGCACTTGATTAAGTGTGCGAGAATTACTTGGAAGGGCACATTGAGCTAATGTGTGTGTGTGTGGTTGTATATGTATTGAGGCTGGAGAGCCTGTGTGATTATGAGGCTGGTGAGCTAAGTGTAGGCTGGTGAGCTAAGTGTAATCATACTCACAGTCATTAATAATATCACATCGATGTGCACAATCAGATCAGATGAAAAGAGACGGGGGGATAACTCCATCGAAAAAGGGAAAAGGGGGGGAACTTAAGTCTAAGGGAATATTTTATTAATATTTATGAAAAGTGTATGCTATGGATAATTATTTATCTTGCATTCCTGGGGATGGGGACAAGTTACCAAGTGGCTAAATCTATTTCTGAAGGTGACAAGTGTTGAGTTTAAGGCATGTAATATATATTGTTGGCCTTAGTGTATTTAGAGGGGGGAGAGAAATCATTCTTTTAGGGGAATTCATTCATTTTCTCGCGAGCAGAAGGGGTAGGATCATGGGGATACATGACTATGACCTTATCTGTTTAGAAAATATTGTAAGGGGTTTTTTTGTATTGTAACTGAAATTTTTGTTGTCAAAGAGGCATGTTGTCATCCCTATGAGCATTCTCTCTAGGTGAGAGATTAGTTGTTGAAGAGGTAGGTTTTCAAGACCATGAGCAATCTCCCCATGTGAGAGTTTTGTTGGGATTTGTTACCTGGTGCTTTGGGTATTAGTTTCATGGTTCTGTGACTTCATGTACGTCTTGTTGTTGGAACCCTAGAAGGGAAGTGCGGCAATCGAAGGACTATTGAGAAGATAAGGGGCACACTTCCTTGGGTGTAACAGGTGCATGGGGAATGAGAGGTTGTAGACTAGTTGTGGCAGTGGCACCTTGGACTAAGCAATTTTGTTGATAGTTAGACATTAGACTGGAATTAGGAAATATTTTTCCCTGGTGGAGTTAAACCCCAACATGGGGGTGACTTGTTTCTAAAAATATATGAGCAACAAAGTCTATGGCTGGGAGGAACCTCTGAGTTCTACATGCATTTGGTGACCTTTCATAAAAGATAAGTGTCTTTATGTGTTTTCCCCATTTACTGTGTGGTTAATTATCTTTGTTTGATATGGGTTTAATTCTTGTATGTCGTTGTATATAAGTAATTGTTATTATTCCATTTAATGTTTCTTTCACATGTAAGTATGGTGTTGATAGCTAGTAATTATAATCATGCATGAGTATGACAGTTNACAACTATAACACATTGTAACCATTGAAACAACACTAATTGAGATATTGACCGAGACAAACTATTTGAGTTATTCACAATGCAAGTCATATTAACATCAACAAAATAAAAAAACTCGCATGGTCATCTCAAGGAAGAGGGAAATCCCAATATTTCTTACTCTCCTAATGATGTAGGAGCATTTCACCTCCAAAATCAACCTTGTTAATTGACCTAGCGTTATTTACGATTGCTAAGGGAGTGGGTTCCCTAAAACTTCAAATTAATGTAATTTCTCATGTTTTAGTTGGATTCTAAAAGGATAGGGTTTGATTTTACCTATTTGAATTGTAAGATCTTAATCGAGCAATTAGTTGAGCTTATGTAGATTATCCTAAGTGTGCGGGATTTGATTCCATTTGATATTTACCAGTTGTAAGGTACGAGAGTGTTATTATGGGTGTTAGTTGCACCATCATAGGGATTTGTTAACAGGATGGAAGTTGACCTTCCATGCTTAAAAATTGTAAGTTGTAATTTCCCTAATCCAAACAATTTGTAATTGTACATATATAGTCCAGTGAGCCATTGGTACCAATTGTAAATGTAAATGTACATATAGGCTAGTGAGTCATTGACACCAAGTTTTTGTTTTCCGTGCACCTGGATAAGTGTGCAGTGATTGTTATTAAGAAAGGGTGAGCATGTTTCATAGAGTTATGCGCACTTGATTAAGTGTGCGAGAATTACTTGGAAGGGCACATTGAGCTAATGTGTGTGTGTGTGGTTGTATATGTATTGAGGCTGGAGAGCCTGTGTGATTATGAGGCTGGTGAGCTAAGTGTAGGCTGGTGAGCTAAGTGTAATCATACTCACAGTCATTAATAATATCACATCGATGTGCACAATCAGATCAGATGAAAAGAGACGGGGGGATAACTCCATCGAAAAAGGGAAAAGGGGGGGAACTTAAGTCTAAGGGAATATTTTATTAATATTTATGAAAAGTGTATGCTATGGATAATTATTTATCTTGTATTCCTGGGGATGGGGACAAGTTACCAAGTGGCTAAATCTATTTATGAAGGTGACAAGTGTTGAGTTTAAGGCATGCAATATATATTGTTGGCCTTAGTGTATTTAGAGGGGGGAGAGAAATCATTCCTTTAGGGGAATTCATTCATTTTCTCGCGAGCAGAAGGGGTAGGATCATGGGGATACATGACTATGACCTTATCTGTTGAGAAAATATTGTAAGGGGTTTTTTTGTATTGTAACTGAAGTTTTTGTTGTCAAAGAGGCATGTTGTCATCCCTATGAGCATTCTCTCTAGGTGAGAGATTAGTTGTTGAAGAGGTAGGTTTTCAAGACCGTGAGCAATCTCCACATGTGAGAGTTTTGTTGGGATTTGTTACCTGGTGCTTTGGGTATTAGTTTCATGGTTCTGTGACTTCATGTACGTCTTGTTGTTGGAACCCTAGAAGGGAAGTGCGGAAACCGAAGGACTATTAAGAAGAGAAGGGGCACACTTCCTTGGGTGTAACAGGTGCATGGGGAATGAGAGGCTGTAGACTAGTTGTGGCAGTGGCACCTTGGACTAAGCAATTTTGTTGATAGTTAGACGTTAGACTGGAATTAGGAAATATTTTTCCCTGGTGGAGTTAAACCCCAACATGGGGGTGACTTGTTTCTAAAAATATATGAGCAACAAAGTCTATGGCTGGGAGGAACCTCTGAGTTCTACATGCATTTGGTGACCTTTCATAAAAGATAAGTGTCTTTATGTGTTTTCCCCATTTACTGTGTGGTTAATTATCTTTGTTTGATATGGGTTTAATTCTTGTATGTCGTTGTATATAAGTAATTGTTATTATTCCATTTAATGTTTCTTTCACATGTAAGTATGGTGTTGATAGCTAGTAATTATAATCATGCATGAGTATGACAGTTGTTGATAGTATTTCTTGTGAAATTAACTTGATGATATTGGTCTTGATTCTCTGAGACAAGGTTTGAATGGTCGTGTGCATGGGGAAGTAGTTTATGTGCTCAAGAGGATGGAGTTCAATTGTGTGCACAGGTAATTAGACCCTATGCACAAGGAAAATTAGAGTTGGCATGTGACTTCAGAATGGATTATGTGCACTGTAGTGTTGAGTGTTCAGTATACTTGTGAACGTACTTGTATTATGTTACTTCTATTTTTTTTTAATTTGTTTAAAAGAAGAAAGTTATTTTGGAATGACTCAACTTGAGGTTGTGTGTGTTACTTCAAGTAATAATGTGCAGACCTATGTTATTGAGTAGAATCCACACACTGAATTTTTGAAGTAGCATTGTTCAATAGTAAGTTGGATGATGTTGCAAATTGGTATGAGATCATTTTTCGTAATGGGTACATTACAATATAGTATCATAGCAACAAAATTTGAGATTGTGTGGCATGGCCTAGCTTGGGAGGTTGGGTATGTTACAAAGTGGTACCATAGATATTGGTTCAACACCAGAGTTGTATGGGATAGAGGCCAACAAGAAGCATCAGAGCTCTGATTTCAACGTTGAGCCTGCATGGGCCAACTTCTACTTAAGGAAAAGTTTGAACTAGTAAGTGGTCGAATTTTGATTACAACATGGCCATGGTGTGCATAAAATAGGAATGCACAAGTGTTCACACTAAATTACAGACATCATAGAGTGTGGTGCTAGAAATGCACACTAAACAATGGTGCACATATGTGCGCAGTAAAATTTTGTGGTTGCCCATAACAAATTTGTGATGGATGCGCAATACTGATATGCAATGCACATGTTAAATATTGACGTCATGCACAGGTGTGTGTTGAATACCATTGCATGCATGGGATTTAGAAGAAATGATTATGAAAAAATTGTGTAGAATTCTCATGAAGTTGTCTCATGAAATCATCTAACAATTCTTGTTTCCTCGATATTTTGCAGAATTAATAGTGACTAGAGCATGACATAATCAATGTAGAAGGTCAAAAGAATGGAATATGCACAAATAACTTACATCTTTGATGATGAATTTAGGGATTTGTATGTCATTTTCGGTGTTGATGGTACAAAATCTAAGGAGGAGCTCATAAACTGGTAGAAGACATAAAGGGATTGCAAAAATATGTACAATGCTATAAATTTGATGTAACAACCCTAAGTAATTAATTAATTGTCCTGATTTAATAATTGTTTAATGTATATTAGTTAATTAATTTCATGATTAAATATTTGGTTAATGAAATTGAGTTTAATAAACTTTAATTTATTAAATGAAAACTTAATGTATCGAATGAGGGAACCATTAAAGAGAAAGGGGATAAGGTAGTTGGCATTGAATGGAGAGATAAGGTGGGTGAGTCTTAATGAAAGGGAGAAGGCAGTGGATGAGCAAGGGGGGAAAGGAGGATATGAGGGGGAAAAACACTCAGGGAAAAGGGACTTTTGGGGAAGCATTATCTTCCATATTGCAAGACTGTATTGAAGCATTTTTGGAGATTGGAAGACTTTATTACTGGTTTTTGGTTCGTGAAGCTTGTTGTAGGACTTTTACAGGGGGGGCACCTGTTGCTGGGAGTTTTGGGCTCGGGGGC
>JZKD02S0613633.1:0-10491 GCA_000966675.3 Picea glauca
ATGGACGAAACAGACTTCTGCTTGGACCAAGTAAGTACAAACTCCCTTATCTAGTTGTTCAATACTTCCTTTTTATCATTTAGGTTATTTTGGGGGTGGGTGTCGACCTCAAAAAGGTCGGCCCTAGGTAAACGTGGGTTGTCCAGGGACAGCCCGCGGGTACCCACTTGTAGAACAAAGCCTACCCATGGGTACCCATGACTGTCACCTCTACAGGCCGCATGTACCCCCCCGCGTGATGGAAAAATTAAATGAAAACATGTATTGACCCTCCTTTACCCTGTTGTTTTGGCAGGATGTATGTTCAATGGAGGGAAAGGGAGCACGAGACTGCCAATGAGTTAGTGGCTGCAGATTTGAATGTTGTGGCCATGCTGATGCAGTGTGATTTATTAAAATTCTTTTTATGTCTGTTTATGCGTGTGCAACCAAGGCTATTGAATGCCTTGGTGGATTACTGGCACCCTGATGCAGAGGCATTCATGCTAGAGGGGCAATCCTTGGTGCCCACCACCGAGGATATTTACTTTCTGACTGGCCTCTCGAGGAGAGGGGAACCAGTCAACTTTCATACTTTTCCTGCGGGGCCGAGCAAAGTCTCGGAGCTGATAGAGGAGTATTGTGAGGCTGGGACCGATCGCAGAACTTCTTCGGTACCTGTTAGTAGGATTACCAGCCTCTCTCTACAGACTATTTTATTGCTCATTGGGCGGATTACCAGCTCAGCAGCCATGCATCAAGCTTCGCACGCACAGATGAACTATGTGATCCAGTGCATGAATGCACAAATTTTTGATTGGAGTACCACACTGTTGGAGTGCATGAAGAGTCAGCTGACAGCTTGCCGACAACAGACACACAGGAACTTCGGGTTTGGGAATATCATGTGTTCATTCTTTTTCAAGAGAGTTCTGTGTTTTAGTCCTTGGCTGACAGTACGAGGACATCTGGCCACTTTCCCCGCAGTATGAAGATGGGAAGTGTTACTTCCGCGACAAGGTGGTGGAAGGTCCGTGGAGGCCTTCAACGACAACATTTTTTCTTGGCTGTCACGACAGATCCCGGCTATTGAGGACTACCCATATGCGGGGATCGACTTCTCTAGAGATCCAGAGATACCAGTGCCTCCTGGTGAGGAGCGAGGGGAGATGGGTTAGTCTCCACCTGTATTTTTTTGTTTGCATATGTAATTTTTATGTCTTTTTGATATATATATCATGTTTTTGTATACCAGAGTTTTTGATGGGTGAACATTGATTTCATGAAAATGTGGGACTCATGCGACCTGCCGACTATGCACGGAATAGGCGTCACCCAGGGAACCTCCCAGCAGGAGAGGCTGAGAGAGTCCTAAGGTGAATTGAGCGGAACTTTACTGCACTCACTCGCACAGTTCCCATGGCAGAGATAGAGGACCTGCCACCATCCATGCAGACTCATGTTGTGGGGGCACCTCGAACATGGGTCTGATTGTTTAGGATTTTAGCCCAAGTTGTACATGATTATAACAAGGCCCATAGGCCCTAAGCAGACTTTAGACTTTTATGTGCCACGAGCACTGATATGTATATATTTTTTGAGGGCATAAGCCCAGTGACTCATTATTGTTCCCACTTTTGAGGCGCTTGCGCCCATCTATGTACTCTGAGGATTTTATGATGTTTATAGATGGATTTTTTTTTTTATCTCTTTTTGTGTCTTATGGATTATGTGTGCAAAAATGTATTTACATGTTTATGTCCATGATCTTTTTATATGTGGGCAAGATGCCAATCTAAAATGTGATTAGCTAGAGTATCTGTGATTTGGTTTAATCTCCTAGAAACATGAAAATATGTAATATAATCAAAGTTTCATTCTAAGAGACGTACGCTAAGGAATCGTCAGTGTAAAGTTGGATCATGTCCCCGGTATATTCTGTTTAGCTGCAACACAACCAGTTGAGCATCTAGATAGACCCAGAGACAAGAGATACCCAATGACAAAGAGTCATGAAGCAACTCAATAACTGCACTATACTCGGCAACATTATTTGTGGTGTCACCTAAGCATATACCTCCGGAAGATAACAACTGACCCTGTGGTGTAAAGATTACCCAAGTTGTGGAGGCAAGCCTCTGCTTGTGTCGACTAGCACCGTCCGCATACCCAACGAACACCTCAGACTCACTTGATATCTGCCATATTGACGAAAGATAACATCAATGACATGTCCATAACACTTTTTAAAAGAAACATAAAAAAGTAATAGTACAAAGACTATACATATGTTACAAAAAGTTACCCACAGTGACCTCTCTATGAGTAATACTTATTGAGGTAGAGCCCATTTCTAGGCTCTGCCAAAGCATTCCCTTCAAAATCGACCAAACAATAAGCACCCTTTTTTAAAACCTCCTTAATAATGAAGGGTCCGAACCATATGGGTTTAAACTTTCCTACCCCCAGGGGGTCCTTATCTTGGTCATAGACCAGGGCAAGGTCGCCTTCAGAAAAAATCCGAGGACAAACGAACCTATCATATTGACACTTGACCTTATGTTTATGAGCCTCGTTGGCCAGGGCCGCATCGCGATGCTGCTCATCAAGTTGTTCAAGGTGTACTAACCGTTCTTCAAGTGGAGAAGTGTCTGGCAATAATTGTACTGCCAATTTCAGAGATGGTATTTGACATTCGATGGGCAAGACTGCCTCCAGCCCGTAAACGAGTTGGAAAGGTGAGAAACCGGTTGCAGTCTTAACTGACGGTCGGTAAGCCCATAATTCTGAGTATAACATCAAATGCCAGTTTGACTTGGATGAGTTGATAGTTCACTATAGAATCGTCTTAAGAGTTTTGTTTACAGCTTCCACCTGCCCATTAGCTTGGGGGTAGTAAGGTGATGAATGTTCCTACCGTAACCCAAGCTTTAATGTTAATTCGGACATCATTTGATTCTGAAAGTGGCTGCCATGGTCAGTGACAATCTCTCTCGGGACGTTGAACCATGCTATAATCTGGTTGAATAAGAAGAGAGTTGCAGTCTCTCCATCATCTTTAAACATTGGCATAGCTTCGACCCACTTAGTAAAGTAGTCGACAGCTACGATGATATAGCGGTGCCTCCTTGCTGACGGGGGGTTGCATGTAGTGTAATAAATCCCCCACTTAGTGAAGGGACCAACTGTGATGACAGGAAACATAGGAGCGGGATGTGCCCTCATCTTCCGAGAGAAGATTTGGCACGGATGGCACTTCTTGACCGACTCGATACAATCTTTGATAAGTGTGGGCCAGAAGCAACCTGATCGTAAAATCTTTTGGGTTGTTTCCAACCCAGATAAGTGACCACCACAAGCTCCTATATGACAATCGTTAAGCACTATGACGACCTCCTCATGAGTGAGACATCGACGCAAGACGCAATCTACACCTCTCTGATACAACGTATCATCGAGTATGAGATAGTTCTTAGCCTGATGGCGTATCCGCCGACGCTCGTCACGAGAAGCAGAGGTGGGGCACTTCAAAGTCTGGAGATAGATCAGTATATCTCCATACCAGGGATTTGAATATTCAATCAAAAACATATCCCCCTGGATAGGCGATTCCTCAGGCACAACGTCACCTGATTCAACCGAAAGCTCCGAAATAAGTTCTGCGAAGACCAATGACTTCTTGGACTTTGCTGAAACGAAGTCTAAGTCAAATTCTTGGAGGATGACCATCCATCTACTGATTTTACTGTTGATAACTCATCGTGTCAACATATACTGGAATGGATTCATGAAAACAACGATGGTGGTCTTGCGAAATAGAACATAGTGACAGAACCGTTGAATAGCATGAACTGTTGCCAACGCAAGTTTTTCAAGATGGGAATAATTAAGTTCCAGTCCTACGAGGCCTCGGCTCAGGTAATAGATCACGTATTCTGAAAACGAATCATCTTCCTAAACTAAAACCATGCCTATGGTTGACTCTGCGGCAGCCAGATATAATAATAAATCTTTGTTATAGTTAGGTGGTCGTAGCAGAGGTGCGGTGATGAGGGCGTGTTTTAATGCGTCGAAAGAGCGTTGAGCGGCGTCGTCCCAGAAAAAGGGAACATTTTTCTTCAGTAAACGCATAAAGCCCTTAGTAATTTCGGCATAGTTGGCGATGAAGCGTCGTAAGAAGTTCGCCTTGCCTTGAATACTTTGAAGTTGTAAGATTGTGCGTGGGGGGGGCAAGTGGATTATTGTCTCCACCTTCAGAGGATCCACCATGATCCCTGTTGTGGATACAATGAAACCTAACAAACGTCCTGACGTGATGCAAAAGCTGCACTTGTTGGGATTCAAGCGAATTCTGAAGTAGCGACAGCGTTTGAAGATTAGTCTGAGGTGCATAGGATGATCCTTTCGCTTGCGAGAGCATGATGCTAAATCATCTAGATAGGCCTCGACTACATGTTTGAGGTCGTGAAATGCAAAAGACATGGCTCGCTGGAAAGTAGCTCCAGCGTTCTTGAGGCCAAAAGGCATCTTACGATAGGCGAATGTACCCCATAGACAAATGAATGTCGTTTTATGTTGGTCCTCAGGTTTGATTTGGATTTGATTATAGCTCGAAAAACCATCCATGAACGAAAAGGCTTCACAACCGGCACATTCATCAATGATCTAGTCAATGAATGGAGTTGGAAAATTATCTTTTGGACATGCCTTGTTCAAATAACGGAAATCGATACACACATGAATCGTGCCTTGTTTTTTATCGACCGGCATGGGGTTTGACACTCATTGAGTCAAATGAATAGGATAAATGAACCCTGCCTTGAGCAATTTCTCAACTTCCAGCTTAATGGCTGCTGCTTTCTTAGGATTGACTGGACAAAGTTTTTGTCGAACAGGCTTAGCATTAGGATACATTGTAATTTCATGTTCAACTATTTTCGAATCGATACCTGGCATTTCCTCATAAGACCAGGAAAAAACGTCGCGGAATTATTTGAAAAGATCCGTGTAAATCTGAATCTCTTCAGGGGATCAATCCGCTCTGACGAAGACATTCTCCACAACACCGGGGTTTCGAGAGATGTTAATAGGTATGGTTTCAACAATAGTCTCTATATTCCCCTCAGCATAAATTTCCTATGTAGCTAAGAGGTTAATAGGACACGGCTGATCTCCCGTCATGGTGGTAGTGAATTCTCCTGCCTCAATTCGGTGTAACTCTGGGAGGAAATATGATCTGTGATGAAGATCGTCCCAAGGTTTATCCAGAATAGTCATTGCTTCGATTACAACTTCGTAAGAAGGCAAGACTAAGTCTAATGCATCGGTGGTAGCAGGAGAACCCTGAGCCCAAATAGGCTCTAGAAGTGGATCCAACTCTTGTGCGGGAATCGGATCGGGGTTAGCTGAAGTTTGCTGGACTAAAGAGTATGCTACTTCAGTGGCTGACAAGGGCATGGACATGCCGGAGTGCCCTGTCTCATCCATCATGGCTGATGGGGAAGGAAGAATCCACGGATCCTCAAAGTAAGTCATGTGGAACGACGAAACGTGAAAAATCTCGGCCTTGTGGTGATTAGATATAAACTTGACATCATTATGAGGAGGTGGGTAATCGAAGGTACCCATCAAGGATGGGCACAACCCAAATCCTACGTTAATGACCCCGGGCTGAGGATTATCAATCATGGGAACCGTGGATGCCCCCAAAGCTGGGTCAGGTCTAGAGAAGAACAATTGATCAATGGTCACTATCCGACCCTTGTGTGGAAACAACAAGACTCGGAAAACTGTAGCAACCACAGCTTGCATAGCATAAGTCCAACTCCGACCTAACAAGAGGTTATAGTCAAGGGGGGCATCGACTACCTCTACTTCAATGCACACAGTCGTCCCTCCTAACTGCACAGGAAAAGAAGGAACGATGCCATGTGGTCGAAAAGAACGATTGTCGAACGCAGTAAGGAGAGTAGGTGACGGAGACAAAGTGGGCTGGCCAATGGCCTTCCAACATGCTAACGACATAACGCATGTCGAGGTGCCCTCGTCGACCACTGTGCGAAAGATATTGCGTGTAAAAGTTTTCGTGGGATGAGCCACTACTATCTGAAACTCTACGTGGTAAGGCAGATGAGGTTTTGAGTCGGTCGTATCTAGCATGATGGTACCCGGGTTACAAGTCTGAGTAAAGCCTAAAGCAGTTAACAAGGCCTTCCTCTGAGCAGGGCAGCTTTGGAGGACCTCCAAAGTGGACATCGCACAAGGGGTTTGTGACAAATCTTCCACCACAGAGTAATTCTGGGCGGCCCTTGCGTTTGGGTTGTGAGAAGCTTTCTTAAATGCACCTTTGGGAATGTGTGTCATTGTTTCACCCAACGTCTTCTCGATCTATAGAGGAAGAGATGGGATTTCAGCTTCTTTACCCTTCTCAGAGGCGCTTGGTTTACTATAGTTGTGCACTCTAGTCGTTATTAAAGCATCACCCCTTACCATATATACGTTCGCGGATGAAGAATTGTTTGGGGGAGGGCAGGTTTCTTGGCTGCCCCCTTCAGCACTTGTAGAGGCTTGAGTTAAATTTTGCCCATGTTGAAAGGGATTAGTCAACATGGCTTGTTATTGCTGTGTGACAAACTTTTGGGCCTCTGCAAATCGAGGACAAAGATGGGTCGGGTGGTCTTCCACACACAAGTTGCACGGATACCTCACCTTCCATTTTTCTGTGGTGCCCTCGCCAGCATTATCAATGGTTTTTTTATCCCCCTTACCCTTTTTGCGTTGTTTTTTCTTCCCTTCAGGCTGCTGGGTGGCCTTTGGGTTAGTCGTCTGTACGGAGTGTACTTCCGACATTTGGGTAGGAGGAGCAGCCAAAGCAGTAGTCTGGCTGGCCGCTGAGTGTTGTATAGATAACTATTGCAATTGTTTTGTCAATTGCTCAGCGGGCTTGGTCTGTGTTGAACCAACAATGCCATTGGCATGTGGACTAGCTCTCTGTCTAGTTTTATCTAGTATCGATCATGGTGCATCCGGCAGGATGTTGTATAATAAACCAGACTGAGAATAAATGAGTTCAAACTGTTGAGCCCTCATGATGGCATCTTCTTCAGAGAAAAATCCTGAAGTCGCGACGTCTTTGGATAATTGTGGGACCAAAGACTTAAGGAACCACTAAAGAAGGAATGTTGGTGGGACTGGTACTTTGATTAGACTCTTTTGACGTCTCCACTCTCGGATATGATCAGAGATATGGTCCGCTATCGTCTGTTCGAAATTGGTAAGCATCTCTGTGCCAGCGTCATATCTCATAGGTAACTAGAAATGGTTAAGGAAGGCCATCGCCAGTTCGCCAAAAGAAGAATATCTTGAGCGATCAAGCTCGATGTACCATTTCGCGGCACTCCCGATAAGAGTGTGTTGAAACAACCGCAACTGGATGGAGTCATCTTTCAATGAGTTAGATGAACACCAAAGATGAAAAGTAGTCACATGATCACCTAGATCTTCGTTAGGCTTGGCCTCGAACTTTGGAATGTCCGAAGGAAACTTTGTTGGCATAGGAGGCCAACGTGGATCGTGATAAATAGGATCATTTAACAACCTTGTCAAATATGGCAAGTGTAATGTCACCAGGAAGGGTAGTTTGGGTTGCTACTGATAGCCTGGGAAAAAGGGTCCTGGAGTTTGACTGGCACCAAGTTGCCATGAAAATTTTGGCTACTGGCCCGGATTCTGGTAGAAACTATGGCCCTAACCAGCGTAAGGATTTTGCATTTGTGGAGACATCATTGGCTGATTCCCCATAAAGAACATAGGATGTTGGGCATTCATTGTGTTTGACGGACTTTGGGAAGGATTACCCCATGCCATTCCTGATGGGAGAGGCATAGAAGTCTGTCCAGGGTTCCATTGACCGTGGAAAGAATTACCCCAGAACGGCATTCCGGAGGAGGGAACGGATCCTTGTCCTGAGTTCCAAAGTCCTGCTATATGTGCCCCCGACGCAGGAATAGTACCCTGCGCCGGAGTAGACTGTCCAAAAATAGGAGTGCCCCCAGACGGGAAAGCGGTGGATGCGAAAGTGTTGTTACCAAACGTCTCATTCCAAACAAACGGTGACGAACTTACTGGCATAGTGTGCGCAGGTGTTCCTTGACTCCCAGCTCCAAATGAACTCGTGTGTGTAGGCTGCCCGGTGTACTGCTGATGAAGACCACCAAGCGAAGGGGACGAAGGAGAGATATGACCTCCAGCATAAGGAAAAGCATTAAAAGGGACAGGAATGCCCCCAAGTTGACCTTGCAGAGGAGCGTTAGAGCTCCCTACCCCCAAACCCAAAGTCTGTAAAGTGGAGTGAGTGAGTGCAGGACTTGTGCCTGAACTAGGCATACCATATGAGAACGGAGGGCCTGTCGCACTAGGTGTAAAGGGATTTGTGGCCGCCGCGATAGATGGGATCGGTCCACTATGCGACGTAGTTGCGGCCGAGACCATGGTGGCCTGAACCGACGACGGCAAGTTAGGAGATGCTTCTCCTATGGTAGAAACGGTGGTGGGAATGGAAGAATTCCCAGAGGAAGTAACAGTGTTTGTTTCCATAGCTGTGTGACGTACTGACAGGAGTTCGGTAAATTGGACTGGTACAATAACCGGTGTCCAGATATCAGTGTTTGGGGTTTCAACCAAACCAATATTGGTGGTTGATTCCTCTGGGAGTTGTTTGGGCACAATGGGTTGTAACCCGGTTGCTTCGAAAGACCCTTGTTGGTCTAGCTTCCGCCTCAGTGGTGGCGGGGGTGGCTCCAGTATAACCGGTGGCAGGCCCTGAAGCCTTCATGACCGGCGGAGCTCGGGATCCTCCACTGTGTGAGAATATCCAAGACACGCTAAGGGATTCTACACATTCAAATAGTAACACACACTAAAAAAGAAGCCCCTAAGAGATAAGACAAGCAATCACTAACTATTTTGAAGAACAGTTACAACAACCAACACTAGAGCAACTTACCGGTGCAAGTGCAACTCGAAAATGGAAGCACCCTCCGGGTATACTCTGCAAAGTGTGGCCCGATGTCTGACCTAGGTACCGCGGTATACCCCCGTAGTCACCTGTGTATGTCCCTAAAAAAGATTGGCAACTAGTTTGCCAGCACGCGAACAGTCACCAGGCGGGTACAGTCGGCAGTCGGGTAGACCACAATGAGCAGGGTATCAAGCCCGAAACCTGTCAAGGATATCGAGAGCAAATGGTCCAGAAGACAACTGAGGACCTCGAACGGATTCGAGACCCACGAAGCCCTGTGGCAAATGCAAATGACGGAATCCCAAAACAAGCCTTCGATATGTGTTCTCCACTACGCTCAGTCCGGCTTTGGAGGGGTTATCTCCGCTACCTTTCCTTACGCGATCTCATGTTTATTCCCTGTGTTAGAGGGGGGTCCCGGATAACTTCCACGAAACTAGACTTCTACACTCCCTATCACAGACTCCAATGTTTGTTTTGAATGGCCTTGGAGAGTTTCCTCTCCAACCTAATCCAAGGCCCTAGTCCTGAACTAGTGTATGAACCCTACAAACAAAAAGTCTAATAGATTTTAAATTAGCGTTACTTTTATGGGTTTTTTTACGTCATGGGTATGAAGGTGAAACTGATGATGTGTAAAGACTCAAAGAAAAAACAAATGAAAAAAGCTGGAAACAAAATGCTTTTACTAAATGCAAAAATCAACAACTTTTCACACAAGAAAGACTTCTTTTCTTTTCAATTTTTCTAAGATTTCATGCAGCAAACATAAAGGAATTTCGCTCAACTACGAGCTACTTATTCTCTAAATGCACTGCAAAAAACTTATGAACAAAAAGACTTCTCCCTAGCTATTGATGCAAAAACACAATCTTCCAACAAAGAAGAAAATGAAAAAGAAATATATATTTTTATTTTATTTAAGTGCTAAATGAAGCAACAAAGGGAAAATGCTGACAAGCACAAAACCAAGAAATCCAAACAAAATTCTGGCTTAAAGCACAGATCGCAAGGAATCAGAGCAAAGATACACAATGGCAATCAAGAAAGCACAGACTCCTACGCTTGTCTAAAAACCATAAAACAAAATTTTCTCTTTTTTTTTTTTTTATCTTTTCTATCAACTATCAATTAAGAAAAAACAGGCTAAGGGTAAGAGGCCCTAACCTACTGATTGTTCAACCCTGTGCCCAAACACCTGAGAGGAACACTTCTCACCACAGGAGGTGCAAGATACCAGATATATAAAATATGCAGAACAGGAACGAAATGCTAGAAATAACAGAATAACAGTAAAATATCCAGCATAATCTTCACAATACACAGAAATTATATACGAAATAGCAACAGAAATAGCACTTGAACAGAAATAGCACTAGATTCAGATAGCAATGTTCACAGGCCTCTTCGAGGGGGCAACCTCCAATCGAGCAGCACTCTGTTACAATATTATCCAAGCTAGGGTTCTCATACCCTCGACTCCTATTTATACT
>JZKD02S0613633.1:17473-27988 GCA_000966675.3 Picea glauca
CATGAAAAACCCATGAGTTTTCTTTCTTTGGACTCGTTAAATAAACATCGAAAGGCCCAAATGGGACCGAACCACTCCTTCCTAGGGTTCGTTAAACATACTCCAAGGGACTCATCCAAAGGATGAGCTTATATCACAAGCATATGTTATCCTCCTCAAGCTTGTGTAAAAATAAAGAGGTACTCGCCAGAAATGGCGGGGGAAAAATTGAAAAAGAAATGTATCTAAACCTGTATTCTGTGGAAGAGACTCTTTTGAACATGACACCCTTTCACTCGCCTTGTGTCTAGGTTGGAAAACCCGCTCGTCTCTTGGTCATACTCCCTTATAAGATTACAAATCGGTCTATGATCCATGTTGTTGAGTCAGTTTTTCCAAGACAGTTGTCGTGTCGTCAATATGTTCAAAGAGAAGTTCAACCCGGAAAGCCTTCTATTGCGTCGGCCATTTCTGCAGTCCTTAAGCCTTCTATTGCGTCGGCCATCCCTGAGTCAGTCCCGAATCACTTGTTACTCTGATCTACATCAAATCTTGTTACTTGTTTCGTGTCATTGATGTGGGATACATTAAGGCCCTCCTGTGATGAGTCTTTTCCTGTCGACTTCAATTCATTATCCAGGAATTGGACTTAGAAACTAATTGGTACCTTGGAACTTTCATGCCTTAATGGCAGGTTTCCTCGCTTTCGACAATGGTTTTTCATTATTGACCCCTGATCGGGAGATTCCATCGAGTGTTCGACTTCAACTCATTAATTCACATTCCTTGGATTGTACTAGTGTACCTTGGGAGTCATTGACATTAATGGTGATTTCCCTCGCACTTGTTAACGGTATACACTAATGACCGGTAATCAAGTGTGTAGTGTACCTTTTTGTTACCAAGGGTTTTAACGCACTCTTTAACAAGCTGTACACACCTTTTTGCATAATGCATACAGTCCAGTATATACTCCACATGCATTTAAACAATTAAACACATTTAAATCTCAGAGTAAAACATGTTATTTACTGCTATAATTAACAATCCATAGCATTCCATAATAATTCATATACACAGCAGAAATCATGATAACATATACAATAGATTCATGCAAAGTATGATAAAACATAGTCAATACTTATCTTGTAACAGTGGTGAAATCCACCAACCAAGTGCAGGCCTTCCACGAACCTCCCAGCCTTAGACCACACTTCTCATCAGCTCAGTAGTGGATCACCCCCGAGCTGGGACTAAGCTCCACCCCAAGGCAAGGAATCCTAGGCTAGGCTGAGGTTACAGGGAAAATAGCACAGAAATATATGGAAGGATTCTTCCCCAAAATGCCATCTTACGCCCACTACTACCAGACTCTCATTCCCCACATGCCTGTTCCACCCGGGAGTATACACCTTCACAAGCACAGTCTATCAGTGCTAACCTCCCTCTCTGGGTCTTGGCAACTGGCCGGATAAGGAAGTCTCAAAGCCCGTAGCTGGTGCTGGACACTCTCTGGAAGAAACCACTTCCCAGCAAACTCTCTCACCAGGAAAGAGTTGCTCACAGGCCTGACAACCTACCTCTTTCAACAACAGATACCTCCCTCACCTGGAGAGAGGTTACACATAGGTTTAGCACCAATTTACACTGGTCAGTAATCCACGCACAGTCCAGAACTACGTGGCCACAACAGCCAATTGGGGAAAACAGACCTGCACCTCCCCAAACTGGTTCCGCAATCATGGGGTAGTCTCACGGTTTTGGTTTCGCGGTTGTACCAGGGTATTCTTGTAGAGGTCTGACAGGTTCACACTCAGACATTCGATTAGTATGGAGGAGATCCCCCTCACACAGTTCATCTTGGCTATTATATTTGCATGCACCAGGGTTGACACTTGTCACCCTGGAAAATGTATGCGTTCCCTCAACATGCATCCCCTTTCCACGTTTTCCCCTTTCCAGGAACGTAGGATAATAATAAAACTTAAAAAGAACATGTATTTTGGGGATAATATTAAAATATTATTCCCAGGCTTAAGCCTCCTAGGCTTAGCCCCTAGGCTCAACACTTAGCCCCTTTTCCCACCTTCCATCCCCTAATCCCTTGCCCACTCTGTGGATGCTCAGTCCCCCTTCACTCATTCATCGTGGTCGGTCTGCACCTGGTGGTGTTTATATTTTATTAATGTGTTGCATACATATAGGTACAAAATCAGGCCCTTGGCCTCCAACACTTAGGCTCCCTGGCCTAACAAACACATAAGCCTCCAGCTTATAAGAACTTGGCTCACCAGCCTATAAAACATAATTACAATCTCTTTCAGAACATGGTTTACAATGGGGCTCGACCTTGGGGACACTACAATCCCCTCCTCTTATTTTTGCACTGTCCTCAGTGCAACTTTACAAAGCATCTGCAAGCTTTTCAAAATTTTCAAGAAGATGCGAGTACTCTACCCGCATAACATCTGCATGCTCCCATGTCGCATCCTCAGGACCGTACCAAGTCCACTGGACCTTTACAAGCTCTATAGCTCGATTTTGAAGCTGTTTGCTTTTCCTGTCCAATATGTGCACAGGATGCACTTGCAGGACACCTTCTGGTTCCACCTGAATCACAGTCCAATCGATAACATGATTAGCATCAGGTACATATTTCTTAAGCAGTGAAACATGAAACACATTATGTACAGTCATAGATGCGGGTAATGCAAACATGAATGCAACCGGCCCAATCCTTTCTAGGATCTCAAATGGCCCACAAAATCTTGCTGCCAACTTGGTGCAACTTCCCAATTTTAGGGAACTCCTGTTAGTTTTCACTTTCAGGAACACATGGTCACCCACTTTGAATTCTCTATGGGTTCTGTTACTATCAGCGTAACTTTTCTGCCTGTCCTGGGCAGCTTTTAGATTATGTTTAATTTTTATCATTTGATCTTCCATATCTTTGAGTATTTTAGGTCCAATTACGACTCTGTCAGTTGGATTATCCCAGCTCACTGGAGTGTTGCACTTTCTTCCATAAAGCGCTTCGAATGGGCTCATCTTCAATGATGCATGATACCCATTATTGTAGGCGAATTCTACCAAATGTAGGTAGTCTTCCCACCTTGATGGTTTATCCATCACGTACATTCTTAGCATGTCTTCTATTACTCTGGTTACTCTCTCTGTCTGTCCATCAGACTCGGGATGATACACTGTACTAAAGTTCAGATTCGTTCTGAATCCTTTGAACAGTCCTTTCCAGAAATTTGAAGTGAATTTCGGGTCCCTATCAGACACAATTGTCTTAGGAATTCCATGCAAGCATGCAACTTATTTTAAAAAGGTATCAACAACATCTGCTGCTCTGTGGGTGGTTTTCAATGGAATAAAATGGGCATCTTTAGTAAGCTTGTCCACCACCACCATGATTGAATCATGTTTCTTGCTTGTTCTGGGCAATCCTATGATAAAATCCATTGTTACTACGTCCCACTTCCACTTAGGAATGGGTAAAGGCTACAACAACCTGCTGGGTGCTTATGCTCAACCTTAACCTTCTGGCACTCCATACATCTGGCGATGTATTCAGCAATTTCTTTCTTCATACCCGACCAAAAATAATGGCTTTTGACTGCTTCCACAGTCTTCTGATATCTAGCATGTCTAGCATAAGCCACATTATGCATTTCCTTTAGAATTGCCAGCTTCAATTCTTGGGCATTGGGTACATACACTTTGTTTTTATATAGAAGTAGACCATCAGTTCCCAAGGTGTAACTTTCATTGGTCTGTGGTCCCTCACGCTGCTATAGCTTTGCTACTAGACCTCTGTACTGCAAATCAGCATTGGCAACTTCAAGAATTATGTCTTTAATCTCAGTTCTGTACATGCTAATGGTTGTAGCATGTAATTCGTGCACTTTTCTGCTGAGTGCATCAGCCACCTTATTTTCTTTCCCTTTGATATGCTTGATATCAAAGTCATATTCGCACAGAAACTCCAGCCATCTAATTTGCCTAGCATTTAAGGTCGGCTGATCAAATAAATACTTCAGACCATTGTAGTCTGTTCTCAACTCGAATCTCTTTCCCATGAGGTAACATCTCCATTTCCTCAGGGCATGGACGATTGCTGCCAGCTCTAAATTGTGAGTGGCATAATTCTTCTCATGCTCCTTCAACTTTCAGGATTCATAACAAACTACAAATCCCTCTTGGCTGAGAACTCCTCCCAGCCCATCCTTACACGCATCTGTGCACACTACATAACCCTTGTTTGGATCTGCAATCTTCAGGATCGAAGCACTAGTTAGCAGCTGCTTCAATCACTGGAAGTTGCTCTCACATTCTTCAGTCCACTGGAACTTCTTCTCCTTCCTTTGCAAGGAAGTGATAGCATGAGCTATCCTTGAGAATGCGGATATAAACCTCCTATAGTAGCCCACCAGACCCATAAAGGATCTAACTTCCGCCACATTCCTTGGCACTTACCATTCTCGAATGGTCTGTACCTTCTCAAGATCCACAACGATCCCTTCTTCAGATATAATGTGTCCCAAGTAATGGATCTGCCTTTGGTAAAAAGAGCACTTGCTCAGTTTTGCATACAGCTGGTGTTCTCTCAACACCTTCAACACCATTCTCAGGTGTTGTTCATGTTCTTCCTCTGTCTTGGAATACACCAAGATATCGTCCAGGAAGACTGTGACAAACTTGTCCAAATAATTTCTGAACACTCCATTCATTAAGCACATGAAAACAGCAGGCGCATTGGACAATCCAAACGATACCACTGTGAACTCATAATGACCGTACCTTGTTCTGAAGGTGGTCTTGCTGATGTCTTCATCCTTTATCCTCACTTGGTGATATCCAGATCGGAGATCTATTTTCAAAAATATTTTTGCATCCTTCAACTGATCAAAAAGATCATCAATCCTCGGTAGAGGATACTTGTTCTTGACAGTGACCTTATTCAACTGCTGAAAGTCAACGCACAGCCTCAATGTCCCATCTTTCTTCTTCACGAATAGGATTGGGAATCCCCACAGTGACACACTGGGGTGAATGTAACCTTTCTTTAATAGCTCTTCGAGCTGCAATTGCAACTCTTTCAGCTCTGGTGTACTCATTCTATAAGGAGTCTTCGATACTGGAGCTGCTCCAGGCATCAAATTTATAGAAAAATCGATGTCCCTCTTCAGAGATAATCCAGGCACCTCCTGAAATATGTCCTTGAATTCTTTGAGTACCTTGTGGTCTTCCAAATTCGAGACTACATTTTGGAATGCTTCTTCCACTCGAGATGCAAATAATTGATAGCCTTTCCGGTAACATTTCTTCAGCTGCATGGCTGGGATTTCTCTAACAGCCACAGCTCTGGGAATTCCTTGGACTATTACCTGATTTCCCTCTTCGTCCAGACATGTGAACCTCTTGTTATGGAAATCCAGAATGGCATGGTGCTGGTCCAACCAGTCCATCCCAATTAAGCAATCGTATGAGCCTAAAGGTAGAATGTTCAATTCAGCCTTAGTGCTCATTCCTTTCATGTCCACCGAACAGGCCTTAACCAATTCAGTGACCTTCCTCTTGGTCCCTGTGGCTAACTGTACTAACCAAGACTTCTCATGTTTGCTCTTCGTTAGATGCAAACTTTCCACCACTCTAGGATCTACATAACTATGGCTAGCCCCCGAATCAATCAAAATAACAAGTGGTTGGTTGTTAATCACACCTTCCACTTCAATCATGTGTGATTGAAATTCTGCTTGCTTATTGTCCAAGGATGCGTAGATCCTCGGCATTTTGTTGCTCATATCTTTCATTGTTTCAGCTTGCTGAATAGTATGTACAGTTCTCGCTTTGCCATTTTTATGGGGACAATCTCTGTACTTGTGGGTTCCTTGATAGCCCCAACACTGAATGGGCGTCTGTCTCTGTCTTTGTGCTCCCTCTTCAATCATTCTCGGATCTCTAAATGATGGTTGTCCCTGAAGACTGTTTCTGAAAAAGGGAGGTCTGCTTCCCTTCTGCCTCTGTTCTTTCTTAAACCTCTTTCGGTCATCCCAAGCCTTTTGAAAGGTAGGCTTTTCTCTTTGCTGCTCATACAAGCATTTCACCCTTCTTATGGTTTCTTCCATGGTCTTAGGATCGTCATATTGAATCTTGTCACTCATGGAAGGTGGCAGTCCACTCAGATATCTCTGAATTTTGATAGCCTCGTCTTTGATGAATGGAACATACCTCAGTAGTTCCAGAAAACTTCGTTCATACTCGTCAATAGTCATGCTGCCTAGCTTGAGTTCGAAGAACTCCTTCATCTTTCTGTCATAGTATCTTTTAGTCAAGTATTTCTTCTCGAAATGCTTCTTAAATTCCCTCCAAGTGACCTCTTTCTCTCTAATGTGCTGCACCTGCACAAACTGATCCCACCACATGGATGCTTTTCCTTTCAACTGGTACATTGCAATTCTTCCTTCTGCATGAGCGGAATAATTCTACAGTTGGAAGTATTTCTTCATGCCAAGCAACCAGGTCTTGGCATATTCCTCCTTCTTATGTTCTCCATTGAATGTTGGAGGCCTAATTTTGTTCATCTCCCCTTTCAATTCCTCCTTTTCAGATTTTCGATGTTTTCTGGTAGGGGACAGGCTTGAACCACTGTGTGTCTCCTTGTCAGAATGTCTTTGGGAGCGACTAAGATGTCGGCTACCACTCCTCGAACTACTTCTTCTCCCATGGGTTCTGCGACTCTCCGTCGTACTGGAGTCTCTTCCCTTCTCGAGTTTCTTCTCTATTCTTTCCAGGCTCTTCAAAAATTTTAAGTTTAATTCCCCTTGCTGATCCCTGACTTTCATGAGCTTTCGGCTATCAGCACGGCAAGCCTTGGCCTCTCTTTGCAATCATTCAAGGATTTTCATTATGTGTCCTTCCTTATCTATCTCTTTTCCTTGCCCATTAGAGTTCGATCCTTAGACTCCCAGGTTAACATCCTTTCCTTCCCGTTTGTCTTCTATTTCAGGGGCAATCTGCATTTTTCCCCACTCCATACTCGACGTTGATTAACTAGAGTTTTGACTCTTCATTGAACTCTGCACACGCACTGTGAAATTCAATTCGAACTTTGTCAGTCCATTAAACTTCACGAACAATCCACAACATTCATAACTAATACCAACAAGAACAAAAGACATTTCGATTCCAATGGGTTTTCTGAGCTCTTCATTCGGCTCTGCACTTTTTGGATTTTCGAAACTCTCATTTTTCGGCTCTTCGGGACTTTTAGGCCTTCGGGTTTTTGTACCTTGGGACTTCGGGTTTTGGGGTTTCGGAGTCTTGGTATTGGATAACTCCCGTTTAACTCTCCTTTCCAACCCCCGACTTCCAAAATTCTGACTTACTATACTCTACGGGTCCACAGCATAGCTGTCGCCCTCCACCATAGTGGTGCGTTTCGGAGGATCCTCGTCATGTTTGGTGACATCATTGGGGTCCCACCACTCTTTCTTCCCTTCACACTCGCTGGCACGTGGTAATATTCATGTTTCCATGTGGTACATCTCCCCGATTGAAGCTTCGGGTGTCTGGGTTTCGTGATCCCCGACGACATGAGTTTCTGTCCTCATGAACTCCCGATCTCCGATTTGCTGATGCGCCTTTTTCCTTAGCCCCTCTCGGGTATGCCAAGGTCCATGTGACCGCCTCACATAAGACCACAGCCTTATATCCTTATCGGGGTTTTCCTATCGCGATTTCGGCACTCACAATGTCGGGCAACTTACTTTACCGACCCCCAAACTCCGATACACGGTTTCTCCGATACACTCGCACGGTTAACCATTCAACGGTCCCTCACTCCATCGGCATTTCGGACTTTCCAATGCCGAAACTCATATGTACTCAGGATTCACGATTCCCAGAACCCCAATTTTCGATGGATGACACTCCTTCCGGAACTTTTCGAATGCCTCAATCTCGGCCACGCGTCCTCAAAAATGGATGATCCTCGCCACTTCTCGCTATTTCGCGATTTCGTGATTTCAAATGCTCCGGGTGCCTTGTCTTCAGGATTCGCAAAACACCAAACCCCGATATGTCGATGGGCTCCCGATATCGCCCACGTGTCCCAAATGACGGACGACTCAGATCTAATCTCGAGATTTTTACCATGAAAATTCCCGACCTCCTGTCATCGTGACTCCCGATATCGCGATTCCCGATTTTCCGAAATGGGAAATCTCACAACACGTGTCCTCTGTCTTTTGGACGATCTAGATCTATTTTGGAGCTTTCGCCCCTAGTTTCTGAGGTTTAACCTTGGGACATCTCCCGACAGATCCAACGGCTGTCGGGTTTTCCAGCCGGGATCAGACGGCTCAGACGGTTCCCAACCAATTTGAAATTTCACGTATCGCGATTTCCACACTCTTGTGCAAATCAAAAGGAATTTTAATCCCTGTTCACATTCTCCATATATAATGATCACGAGGGCTCGTCTTCCCTCCTGAACAGATCCTAAGGTTCCAACACCATTGGTGTGGAGACCTATCTCCCCGTGGCCATAGACCACACCAACTGCGGTTTCACTCACTGCTATACCTCCTGAGCTCGTAAGCACGGTCAAGCAACTACTTGACACTCCGGAACAAACCAGGATCCAAAATTGGTCCTCTAGACACAATTTCACCTCACATCCTCGGTCCAAAGACCACTCAACTGGCCCATCTAGGTTCAGTGTCGAAACCTTGGCTCTGATACCAATTTGTAGTGTACCTTTTTGTTACCAAGGGTTTTAACGCGCTCTTTAACAAGATGTACACACCTTTTTGCATAACGCATACAGTCCAGTATATACTTCACATGCATTTAAACAATAAAACACATTTAAATCTCAGAGTAAAACATGTTATTTACTGTTATAATTAACAATCCATAGCATTCCATAATAATTCATATACACAGCGGAAATCATGATAACATATACAATAGATTCATGCAAAGTATGATAAAACATAGTCAATACTTATCTTGTAACAGTGGTGAAATCCACCAACCAAGTGCAGGCCTTCCACGAACCTCCCAGCCTTAGACCACACTGCTCATCAGCTCAGTAGTGGATCACCCCCGAGCTGGGACTAAGCTCCACCCCAAGGAAAGGAATCCTAGGCTAGGCTGAGGTTACAGGGAAAACAACACAGAAATATCTGGAAGGATTCTTCCCCAAGATGCCATCTTATGCCCACTACTACCAGACTCTCATTCCCCACATCCCTGTTCTGCCCGAGAGTATACACCTTCACAAGCACATTCCATCGGTGCTAACCTCCCTCATTGGGTCTCGGCAACAGGCCGGATAAGGAAGACTCAGAGCTCGTAGCTGGTGCTGGACACTCTCTGGAAGAAACCACTTCCCAGCAAACTCTCTCACCAGGAAAGAGTTGCTCACAGGCCTGACAACCTGCCTCTTTCAAAAAAAGATACCTCCCTCACCTGGAGAGAGGTTACACACAGGTTCGGCACCGATTTACACTAGTCAGTAAGCCTCGCGCAATCCAGCACTGTGTGGCCACAACAGCCAATTGGGTAAAACAGACCCGCGCCTCCCCAAACTGGTTCCGCAATCACGGGGTAGTCTCACAGTTTTGGTTTTGGGGTTGTACCAGGGTATTCTTGCAGAGGTCTGATGGGTTCACGCTCAGACATTCGGGTAGAATGGAGGAGATCCCCCTCACACAGTTCATCTTGGCTATTATATTTGCATGCACCAGGGTTGACACTTGTCACCCTGGAAACTACATGCGTTCCCTCAACATGCATCCCCTTTGCACGTTTTCCCCTTGCTAGGAACTTAGGATAATAATAAAACATAAAAATCACATGTCTTTTGGGGATAATATTAAAATATTATTCCCAGGCTTAATCCCCTTAGGCTTATCCCCTAGGCTCAACACTTATCCCCTTTTCCCACCTTCCAGCCCCTAATCCCTTGCCCACTCTATGGATGCTCAGTCGCCCTTCACTCATTCATCATGGTCGGTCTGCACCTTGCGGTGTTTATATTTTATTAATGTGCTGCATACATACAGGTACAAAATCAGGCCCTTGGCCTCCAACACTTAGGCTCCCTGGCCTAACAAAAACATAAGCCTCCAGCTTATAAGAACTTGGCTCACCAGCCTATAAAACATAATTACAATCTCTTTCAGAACATGGTTTACAACAGGGCTCGACCTTGAGGACACTACAAAGTGGTTTCTACCATGTTCGACTTCGACACATGTATTCACATGGTTAGATTCGTACGATAGAGTGGTGGAGATGAAGACCCTGGATCTTTTCTGACAGATTCAGGTTGCGTTGGAGTATATTCAGTTTGTACTATTGCATAGATCCACATTGTATGTCTGGTATCTATGTTCAAATTTGATTCTTTAACACATAGATCCACAATGTATTTTTGGTGGCTATGTTCAGATTTGAGTCATATTAGCATGGATCCACAGTGTATGTTTGGTGGCCATGACCTGTCTTACTTGACATGGA
>JZKD02S0613633.1:36290-54334 GCA_000966675.3 Picea glauca
TACCCATGACAGTACCAAACGGAAGACAACCAAACGTAGAACCCGGTTTGCAAGACCAAACTAGCATTGCATTGAATTTGTTTAACACTATATTACAGACTGCAAGAAACCGAACTGAGTTAGAAAGGTCGTGGGAGGCAATAGAACGTGACATAACTATCCAAGATCAAAGGGAAGAAAGACAGAGAAGGTTGAGAAATCAACTCTGATTTGATTTTCTTTGTTTCATATTTCAAAGACTTATTTTTCTTATGGATGCCTAGACGGTGTGTTTTATAGCCTTAAAACACAAACTTTGGAACAACAAGTACTATAGCACCCATCACAAATATATAACTCGACTCCAACTCTACCCTCTGCACTAATCTTCTTGTCAATATTCACTCTATTTTGCTCAGCTTCTATCACACAGATCTTCTTTTCAATCTTCACTCTCAGCTATAGAAGTTTAGGAGTCCATGGGGAACAATGTTGTAGCGTTCTATTACTTCATTATTGATTTTGTCAAACTCGTTGAATCCCCATTTGTGTGCTCCTTGAGGGGATTATGTCTCCTCTGCTTCAGCCTTTTCATTCTTCTATCTCTTGGAGCTTCTAGCAGGATATCCTCTTGGTTATGCCTCGGTAGCCCTCTTTCACACACAGTCCCACCCATTGGAGAGTCAGTTTCACCCTCTTGATTATGCCTCGGTAGCCCTCTTTCACACACTTCTACTTCATCTCTTGTATATTGATTCTAAGACGTAGATATTTATTGGATATTTCTTGTGGCCATGATCTCTTTGTTTCTCTTTTCAATCTTGCAGGAAGAAGAGAGGACCAGTTTGAAAAGAAATCTTGCAGGAAGAAGAGAGGACCAGCTTGAAAAGACAACTTCCAGTTGCAAAGGCTACCCAAGCTTCCAGTTGCAGAGGATAGGAGTATTGTTGAGAAGAAGGGAAAGTGCACATGGTAATAGATTAATGGACTCACCCATGCATGCATGGGCAGGAGGAAGATGACAGATACTTGAACTCCAACATGCAAATCACCAAGTGGAACTCTCACCCACTTTCATCATGAGACACGAAAGCCATCGTAGACATTGTAAAATTTTCTACATGACATTATGTCTTATTCATTACATCTTAACATATAATGTTAAGAAGTAATGCTAGACTCATTCCTAGCATTACTTATTTTCGCAAAAACTTATCAAAAACAAGTATGCACATGTATGACATAACCTAAGCTATTTTCTATGTATGCCTCGGGAAGAGGCCAAATAAGAGGTCAAAAGAAAAACATTGGTTAAAACATATGAATTTCCAACTAAAAATCGTATGAAGATTAAAGACTTTGGTTAAAAGAATAAAAATATTTTATTTTCATGCCAAATAAATAGAGTCCCAGAAAAATCAATTAGTAAGAGTCCCAAAGCCCGAAGGGTAGGGACTAATAATTAAGAGAATTGCTTTAATAACATATTTAATGTAGAAAAGTACGTTGTGACTATGCCCCATCCACAAGTTTAAGTGGTACCCCATCAAGAGACCCTAAAATGTTAATGGCAATAGATTTATAGTCATTATGGTAAAATTGGGTTGAGCAGAGCATATTTCAAGTAGTAAAACAGCCTCAAGAATTTTCTAGTCTAAAACCCACAAAAGGTAAGCCTGCACTTGTTCATGATTTCTAATAAAAGTGTTGAAGGATATGTTATCACACTAAGTTGCCTTGGGTCTTTAGCCCTTAGTTTTAAGTTTTTTAAGCCTTTAGATTTTTAAATTTTGATTTTTTTTCTTAAGTGTGATTTACTTAGGTTACCTTGAATAAATGAAGGCTTGAGTGTTGGTTCATTTTTTACCCTTGCATAGAGTTTTTGGCCTAGGTTCATTTTCTTGGCTTATGTTTTGACTCACCTCATGACTTGACCCCAAGCTTGACTGATCCCATGACCTACATGACTTGAATTGTCACCTTTTTCACTCATACCTTCGTATCCTTTCCATGTTTTCTCTATGTCCTATTGAAAGTGGTCAAATCATCTTTTTGAAAAAGAGCGTTGCCAACTCACTAGGAGTTTATGTAGCACACTCCTTGTCCTTTATTCCTTGCCTTAGTTCATTATCAATTTGTTGGGGTCATGCCTGCCTTGTTTTCAGCACCATGGTTTGTTAAAATATGCATTCGAGGATTTGATTTTAATGAGTTTGTTAACGGTTTTAAAGATTTGAATGTTTTCAAAACTCAACGCTGCTAAAATTACCAGTTCAGACCAGTTGGCAGTGGCGCTACGGGATCGGTTGTTGAGGTAGATTGGGAAACTAAGATGGTCGTGGTGATATCCTAAACAGTTGCAGAGCTCTAAGTTATCATTAATTTTCCAGGTATTCCACAGTTTCCCTCCTCTGCATATCAAATTCGGGTGGTAGTTGTTGCCTGGAGTTTTGGTAGCAATTGTGTCTATAAAATCGCTCCTTCCTTCATCCTTCTCTATCCATATTTTCTCTCACACAAACTTGCATCGCCACACCTAGTTTTCAGTCATTAAACATGCAATCTCCTTATGTTCTTTAGTATTGAGTAGCCTTGCAAACGCTTACTCCTTGTGTGCGCATGCACTACCCAAAATTGTTGCTTAAACTTTGTTGCATTTCCCCTACTTCCTCTACTATTCAGATTGGAGTGTTTTTAACCAGGTTTTCAAAGACCATTGTAGTGATTTCCTTCACCATATTGTTATTCTTCAGTTTTGAGATCTGTAAATAGTAAGGGGAGGGAAATTTGCAGCTCTTGTTTTCCAAAGTCATCAAAACAGTGTGAGTTAGAGGAGAATCCTAGGAAAAAATAGCCATTTCTCACTGTCATTCTCCCATTGAAGTCTGCCTCTGTTTGCTCTCCTATCCTTCATTACACCATAGCCTTTGACCTCTTATCTCGACCCATGGAGACACCTCAAAAGAATAAATCTCACAAGGGAGGCACTGTGGTCAGAACTAAACCCTCAGATATGCATTTATTTGAGGCAGAGCCAATGGTTAGGGAAGTTTTTCAAAGGGTGGGCTCCCTCTCTTTCTGCCAAAACATGCAAAGGAGACATCCTGAGATGGCAAGGCAATTTTCCTCACATTTTGATGGCCTTAAGACTAAGGTAGGAAACCTAGAGTTTGAGGTGTCTGAAGCCTCCATTGCAGCAGCCACAGGGATTCCTAACACTGGGGAGAGATGGTTTAAATATATGACTTTGAATGTTTCCTTCTCCAAAGAATTTCTTAAGCCATATTATCAGACTGAAAACTTGTACAAGGGGGTTCCTAGAAGTCATCTAGCTGAAGGTTTTGACAAGATGTTGAAGATCATCCAGAGCCACTTCACATGTGATGGGAGATTTAATATGTTATACCAGTACCATATAAGACTTTTGCTTCATTTTACTGGTAATGATGAAATGAATATCCCTTTCTACTTGTTGAGGAGTATCAGGAAAATGTCTGACAGAGTCCAAGCCAAATCCAAGGCTGTGGATACTAGTGTTTTTCGTCTTGGATTGATTAGAATGTTGGTTATGGAAGAATTGAGAAAGAGGAACATTTCATGGGAACAATTCATTGTTTCTGCTCACATGAATTTGGAACCAGCTTCAACTCCTCAGTCAGAGATGCAAATTCCTTTTCCATCTACTAGTGAAGCTCCAATAGGAACAAGCAAGAAAAGAAAGAGTAAATTCATTGCTCAAGGAAAAGAAGTTGTTAAGGAAGTGGAAGAAGCGGAAAAGGAGGCATATCATTCCCCACAAAGAGACTCTTCACCTCCTCCTACACCAAAATTGGAAGAGGTCCCTTCATCTACTAAAGCCACAACCAAGAAAGGAAGAAAATTTCATTTCTCTTCATCTCCTTCAGCAGCTATCACAAAGGTCAGAAAACCTTTCATAAGATCATCAACCCTCAAGGAGGTTGTTGAAGAACAAGTCTTACCAAAGGCTTATATTCTAAAGAAAAAGAAATACAAAGGTAAATACATTGAGAAGCCTATGGAGGTGGTAGAAGGAGCCCCTATGCAGCAGACAGATGAAGGTGAAGCCATGAAGAATCCTGTTGATATTATCAACATTAGTACTCCACCTAGCAATCACACCTTCAAAAGATTGATTAGACAACTCAGGGAACCTAGGAAGGAGGTTGCTCACTTGAAATCAGAGGGTTTATCTGAAAGAATCAAAATAGAGGAGCTCATGGATAATTACAGCAACACTCTTTATTTGGCAATATTTGCAACTAGAAGATCTCTTCCTCTCCATAAACAACTCAAGAACCTTTATAGGAAAAATAGAGATTTTCAGTCTCAGAACAAAAAACTCAAAGCAGAGTTGCAACATTTCAAGGATGAGGTGGCTCAAAGGAATTTGAATGTGTTGGTTGAAGCTGCCATTGTAAAGGAGAAACCAATAGTGAAGAAAAGCACACCTCCAGTGAAGAAGCCTACCACTACAAAAGGAAAGCATGTTGTTGTGCCAAAATTAAGTCCTTCCACAAGAAGGAGTGTCAAGTTGATGAAGTGATTTGGGGAATGTAAGCTCCATTTTTTAGAATTTCCTCTTTTTGCAAGGGTAGGTGATCAAGGAAGCATCATTTTTTTCCACTTATACAGGATTTATAGGCTCCTAACGAATTCAACGCAAGGTTTTTTTGCTTTTCAAAAGGTTAGTCTCCTCATATAGAAAGAGCACAAACATTCTGTAGCACTACAGAATCATCTATTTATCATATCCTACTAATTCGATACCTATAGTGCTACCAAATCTCCTAAGACTGGTGTAATGATGGCGTTGCAAAATCCATGGGGTTCTACCAAATCTATTAAGTGGTGTAACGATGGCACTACGAATTCTGGAGGACCGCTTCAGTGTGGCGCTACTAAATTATACACAGAGACACACAGGCTCGATGCTACTGAATTACACACAGAGACTGAATTACACACAGAGATACACAGGCTCAGGCGCTACCAATTCTGCAGGCCTATTTTGGAGATTGTGCTACGAAATTTGCAAAGTGTTTTATGAAGGTGCTACAAAAGCTCGCTACCCAGCACACTACTGAATGACGCTACCAACTGGTACTTGGAATCAAGGGGTTTGATTTATCATTCTTGTGGGTGGATGAGGATGTGGAGAATGACTAAGACCATAGGTGGCAACATGATAACAGCTTAAAACCTCTGCAGGACACTTGGCATGGAAATGGATGCGCATCAATGAAGACATTGTCAGTTAAGAGTTTGTTGGATTAGTTGCCAACATTTTCCTTTTTTGTAGCATAGTTGTTAGCACAATTGTTAGTTTTGAATAATCGATTTAGAGAATCCTATGGGAGGAAGGCCATCTCGCACCTCTAGTTATGGCCTTCCCTTTTGTTATAAATAGAGATTCCAAATGCTTTGGTAGGTTTGGATGGTTGAGCTAGGCTCCCTCATTGTAATATTTTGATGAAGCATACTAGTTCTCTAGTTATGTACTTGATTTGAGACTTCTTGATTAATATAATTCATCTTTTCTTATTCCATATTATTGCCTCTTATACTGAAGTGTTCATCATTGAATGATTCACATGGGATTTTTGTAGTTGTATTATGATGAATGTTTGATTATAGTATTGTTATGATGTTCTTCAATTTACTTAAACTTTGAATTCAAGAAGATCTTGTGTTTGATTTTTTCCTCCTTAGGCTGCTTGAATACCTGATTTCCATAGAAAGCCTCTACATTTCCCTCACCAAAGTATTCCTTCTTTTCACTTTTACTCCCACTCACTGACTGAAGTTGATCAAGACCTCAATTGCTTGTGCATGCTAGCCTAGATTTCTGAGTTAGAACATTATTATCTTGAGTCTTATACATTTGACCATTTAAAAACTCATTTACATTTACATATTATTTGATGGGTATTGGGCTTATCCTCTCAGCAATCTGAGGGTGATTCCTAGTGCTAGCAGGATCTATCGAGGAAAAAAAAAACATTTAAATAAGGGGGAAAATAGCTTACTTTGTTGAAGAAAGTAAAAATTAAGAATCATTGGTACACCTTCACTTGGTCCATCAATCCCTACAATGGAATCCATACTTTATCCAATTGAGTTAAATGGCCTCACAATTGTAAAATCCAAACCATTCTTAGCACCCTTAATTGCCAAAATAAAAATTCGAACCTAATTAAACAAGCATTTCATCTACAGTGAACCTATTACATACTTACATAGTATAGACAAATTTAGGAGAATTTGAAGCATTTCTCACCCTAGATTACTCTTTCAATTAGCTATTGTGCACATGCATATTGTTGGTGCAATTGTATGTATAATATATTACCAAACATAAATTATCTACCGGGATTCATAATCAACAGAGTTGTTACACTATATGTGCCGACAACTTGTGATATAACTATGTTTGATGAGTATAGCCTACATAAGAAACACTCCAAAACTAATGCTCTGTTTCACAATCTTCAAACAAGACTCTCCACACGGTTTAAAAACCAAAAATCAAAACTCGTAAATAAAATATTAACAAGCATGTGATTTAAAGACTCTTGCTCAGGCAGTGAATTTGTTCATTATAGGCTCAGAAAAAGGAAAGACAATCTTTGACTCTATTTCCTTAAGCAACTAATCTAGAAGTAATCTGTAATTAATGCTTTTCACATTCTTAAAAGAAAATTCAATCAATCCTAGAAGCAATAGTAGGTGTAGTAAGACACTCCATTATAGGCACATGTAAGGTGAGAGATGGAGATCTCGATTGTTCCTGTATTTGCAAGATACAACTCAATCAATTCTGGAATAAATTCTAGGTATATTGAGATAATCCATTATTGGTTCATGTAGGGTGAGAGATGGAGATCTTAATTATCCTTAGATTTTCAAAATGGAAACAAACAGCAAGGAATTCAATCCAACAAATGATTGTCTACACACACACACAAAGATAGCAAATATTCACTCCATAAATCTATATTGTACTCCAGAAATGGTCACTCACTCAGAATTTTTTTTGATGAGAACGTTTAGAGGTTTTATATTAAGGGTGGCAAAGCCACAAATCGGTTACAAATGGCAGGGCTACACAGAGCTGTTGCCTACAAAAACTGAGATACATTGCTAAACTGCCAGAATAACATAGTCCCCAAACTCATTCAGAAGCCTGAAACTAAACTTATTTAAAGCCCTGGCTTCTATACAAAATGCCAGGATGCTTGAAAACCAGGAGACCCTACAAACTGAGGCATTACAGATCAAGAGGTTGTCTACTTTCCAGAGTCTTCCCCCCATTCCAGATTTAACTTGGACAGCTTACTCTCTAGCTCCCCAACTCTTTCCCCAAATTTCTCCTGAGGGCTCTTCAACTCTTGTTGAAGCTTGCCTAATTCTTCTGACAACCCAATTTTGACTGAGGTTAAATCCTACCCCAACTGTCCCATCCTCCTCCCTGCTTCTATATCAAGGTTCTCCAGAAAGTCGAACTGAACCTGGAGCGACTGATTCAGTTTCCCCAATGTGTCATCTAGCTGCTTCAGGCGTTCCTCTACTGAGAGAGTTCTACTGGAGCTCGCGGCCATTTCCTCTTCCCTTGCTCTTGTTCCTTGAACTGGACTTCTGCTACTCTTATCGTGCTTAAACGCGGACTGCTCCTGGGCTGAAGTCGTGAGCGATTTTAAACAAGTTTCTTCTCTTGTAATCATTTTGTCAGCTATGCAAGCCCCGAGAGGTATGGTCTCATAGTCGTGGCTTGCCCTTGGCATGTGGGTTTGTCTCTTGGTCTCCCTCTGTCCGATTCCCTCAATCGCTTGAGCAGTCCGTGAGTCCTGGCACTGTCTTTTCTTGTCCCATCCTTGCGCCCTGTTTTGGATGTTTCTTGAGCGTGGGATCAAGTCATGGGAGATCCACCGTGGATTGATGATCATTGACCAATGTTTGTCCTTGAGCCAACTCAACGCCTCTATTTGCCTTTTTGTCTGCAGCGTGGTTTAACTCTCTTAAAACATGAAAAGCTTGGAACGAGTCAAGTCCCTTTAGGAGCAAGCGAATTCTAACCAACAAGTTATTAAGTTTTGCGTTTTGGGTTTCTTTTCAGAGAGATATGGCTCGAATTAGCAGATGAGAGTCCCCGATGATGACTAGGTCCCGGATTCCGTTGATTTGAGAGTGGCACAAACCTTGACAGAGTGCCATTGCTTCTGCCTGGTTGTTGGAGGCAGTACCCAGACCAACCGCATATCTCACTAGAATTTCTGCATTTGGCTTTTCTATTATACCTCCTCCACCTGCTTGGCCTGGGTTTCCCTTTGAGGCACCATCAAAGGAGAGGATATGGCAGTCCCTTTCTCTTTTCCATTCGTTGAAGTCACCTTTTCCTTTCCTGATTTCCCATTGTTCCGGGGGAGTGATGGGGGCTTTGTCCCCAATTTCTTTTTGGATTTGGAATTGATCACTCCAGATCTCTTCTTGCTCTTCCATCCTTCTGCTGTGAGGTGGAAGCGTTTGGAAACTAGCCCATTCGCTAAAGAGCGACCTGATCCTGGTGATCACTAAGGGGGCCCTCTTTTCCTTTTCTCAGAAAATTCTGCTATTTCTCTCCAACCATAGTCCCCAAAGGATGAATCTTGGGAATGCTTGCCAGAGCCTTGAGGCAATGCTTTGCTTCTTTTGACGGAATGGGAACAGGTTGGGCCAGTCAAGGAGAAGGGAAGCGATATATTGAGGGAGGAGGAGGTCTGTTTGCAAGCCTACAGCCAATTTCCAAACTTCTTTTGAAAATTTACAAAGGAGAAGAAGGTGAATGGAAGTTTCTTTAGCTTGGTGACATAGCGGGCACCTGAAGGGGCCTGCCCAGCCTTTCTTTTGGAGGTTTTCTCCTATCTGTATGCTGCCGTGACTTAGTGTCCAGAGAAATGGGTTGATCTTGGGTATGGTTTTTAAGCTCCAGATGGATTTCCATAATGCTGGGTTGGGTGGGACGTGGGGGAGACTTAGAAGGGTAGAGTATCCCAACGCGGTTGAATAAGGCTTAGGATTTCATCCCCAACCTCTCTTGTCTCTCCCTCTTTTCCTTAGAGGGGCTTTCCCTTGCAGGCTGAGCTTTAGGGAACCCTAGTCAGAATTTAAATCCAAAGGCAGGTTGCTTACTGCCCAGCCTTGCCACTGCTTGTGCCTTCCTGTCCCCCAGGCAGAAATATCGAAAAGCATCCTCAGATTTTGCCCAACCATCCAGGTTTTCAGACGTTGGAGGTTCTGATTCAATTCCAGAGGTGGGTCACCGAGTATGGAGTCTTCCCAGATTTTGATTTGTTTCCCATTTCCAGGCACCCATGTCAGGTGGGAAGTGAATTGATCGATGACCTTCCAACAGAGAGTGAAGATTGGAGATCCCGTTTGTTCCCTTGAGAGGTGTTCCACGCATCTTCTCCTTGGACCTCTGAAATATTTTTTCCACAAGGCTTCTTTGCACCACGTTGTTTTTCCATTGACTATGTGCCATAATAGTTTTGCTCCAAGAGCAAGGTTCTACACTTTAGCATTTTTGAGGTTTAGCCCTCCCTCCATAAGGGGTTTCGAGACCTTGTCCCAACTTATGAGATGGGGTCGCTTGTTTGTCTGCTTGCCCCCTTCCCATAAAAACCACCTTTGCAAAGCTTCTAGTTGATTGATTGTGGTGCCAGGAGCTAGTAGAAGAGAGTTCTGGTAAATGGGCACACTTGCTAGGACAGATTTAATGAGTACTATCCTTCCTGCTAAACTTAGTCAGTTTTTGCCCCAAGAGGAGATTATGTTCCTTAGTTTTTCTAGGAGGTGGTTCCACCTGGAGGTCCTTGGGTTCGTCTTGGAGATAGGGATGCCAAGGTAGGTGAAAGTTTCCCAATTTGTATGCCCTTCCATGCCCAAGATTCTGGATATTTCCCTCATTTCATTGGGTGTTATATTCCAACTATAGATTTTACTTTTTGATTGGTTTATCTCACTTCCCGACACTGTAGCATAGGCGTCCAACTCCTCTTTGAATCTTTTTGCTACTAGGCAGCTTGCCCCTCCCAGGAGCAATGTATCGTCGGTGAATTGCACATGGTTGATTTCTTTCACACCGTGGGCTATCTGTAAACCTTTAAGGTTGCTTCTGGTTCTGGCGTTCTCTAATTGGTAGCTTAGGACTGAGGCCTGAATTGCGTATAGCAAGGGAGATAGAGGACAGCCCTGACGTAACCCTCTGGTTGCCTTGAAAAAACTAGTCACTCTCCCATTTACCATGGGGGCTATCCATGGTGAATATATACAAGCTCTTATCCAATTCACAAAGGAGGCATCAAATCCAAACTTCTTCATTATTTCAAAAAGAAAGTGGTGATTAACTCCGTCAAAAGCATTTGCCAAATCGAGTTTGATGATCATACCTTTGTCCTTCCTGCATAGGCTTGAATGAAGAGATTCTTGGACTGGGATTATATTGTCTACAATTTTCCATCCTTTGATGAATCCACCTTGGTTCTCCGACACTATGGATGGGAGGATGTTCTTCAGCCTGTTTGCAATTACCTTAGTGAGAATTTTGTAGCTCGTGTTACATAGAGATATCGGTCTGAAGCGACTAAAGTTGAGCGCGCCCTTCTCCTTGGGTATGAGTGCCAGGAAGGCTGAGTTGGTGCCTCCTCCCAGCTTACTGCTTGCCTGTGATTTCTTTATCATTTTAGTGAGGTCATATTTTATGATATCCCAGCAATGCTGGAAAAGTCTTGCAGTAAAGCCGTTCGGTCCAAGGGCTTTGTCCGGATGCATTTGATCAAGTGCCTCCTTAATTTCTTGCTGTGTGACTTCCTCCAAAAGTTTGTTGTTGATGTCATCTTTTATAAGTGTTGGAACAAATGAAAGAGGGTACATTTGGGGGGTTATGCTTACCCTTCCATTTTCTGTATAGAGAGTTTTGAATGTCTCGAAGGCTGCCTTTATGATGTCCTCTGGTTCGGAAATTGTAGTATTTTGGATTTGGATTTTTGTCACAGCCTTGAAGAGCTTCCTTGCTTCCGCTTGCTTATGGAAATAACTTGTATTTTTGTCCCCTTCTTTTAGCCAGAGGCTTCGAGACTTCTGCCTCCAGTAGCTTTCCCCATCTCTACAAGATTTGTGCCAATGATTTTGAAGTTGTTCTTCCATGAGAATGTCCTGTTGTGTGATCTCCTTGTTTTCCAACGCGAGTTGATGGGTGTCTAGCTGCCTTTGAGCTTCTAGGCGTAGGGATATAGGGTCGATTTGTTTTTTTTCCCAGCTCTTTAGCTCAGCCTTGAGATGCCTCAGCTTTTCTTCCCAAACATAAAACACGGATCCTTTAATTTTGCTAGTCCAAACCTTGGAGACTTTGCTTCGGAAGTCCTTGTCCTGTATCCAAGCGGGGTTAAATCTGAAGGGAATGGGCCCTTGTCCTTGCTCTTTTTTAATCTCCAATATGATTGGCTTATGATCAGAGGTACTGTTAGGGAGGATTTCTGAGGAGGTTGAGAGTCCTAAAGTCAGGAATGAACTCTGTACTAGAAATCTGTCCAGGCGGGCAGCTATGTGTCCTAGGCCTGCCCTTTTATTGGTCCAGGTGTAGTGCCCTCTTGAGAGTTTAATGTCCATTAAATCCCATGTTGAGATCAGGTCCTCCACCCACTCTCGGGCTGGGTCCCTTACAATGGACCCCCCTCGCTTTTCTTCTGTCGCTAGGGTTACATTTAAGTCACCCCCTAGGATTATATTTTCCAGTTCATTCACTATTAGGTAGTCTTGAATTGTTTGCCAACAAATTCTTTTTTCATCAATATGCTGAGGGACATAAATATTAAAGAGACTTACAGTTTTTCCGGATTCCTTGTGGAGAAGTTGAGTGCATATCTAGTGCATGCAAAGATCAGAGCGGATTAGGTCTAATTTGGAGATGTTCCACATGGTGCAGAGCCCTCCTGAAGCACCCCTAGCGTTGTCCGCTACACCCTGGCTGCTTCTCTAGATATTTTTTAAGACTTTTAATGAATCTTGTTGACTCATTTTGGTTTCTTGGATGAGTAGGACGTCCGTTCTTGTTGTTTTTATTAAATCCCTGATAGCATCTTCCTTCTTCCTGCTGCCGAGACCCCTACAGTTCCAGGATGTGAGTTTCATTGATTTTTTTGCGGGGGAGAGTGGCCTCCTTGGAAGGCCTTTGCCTGCTTCCTTGTTTGCCTTACATCAATGATTTTCTTTAGGGTTGGCTGGGCTCCTTTAAGGATGTTCTTGTACATTTCCTTTTCCCTTTCCGCCTTTTTGGACTTCCTCCCTCTGCCAGGTCATTTTGGGGTGTCCCAAGCTTCACTTGTCCCCTCTGTTTCGCTCCCTGATGAGATCTCGCCCTCTTCATTGCCTTGATCTGCTTCGTTCCTTGGTGGAGGGATTTCTCCTTCCTCAGTGCCTTGAGTCCCTCCATTCTCCACACCTTCTGGTGCTTTTGGGGTTCCTTCAACTTCCTGGTTTTGGGCGTCTCTACCTTCTTCACCATGGCCGGTATTGCTTGAGGGCGCTGCTTCCCCTTCATTTCCCAACTCATTGAAACTATTTGTCATGCTCTGGATCCTTGGGTTGCTTTGGGCCGGTGTTGTATTGTCTCTTCGTGGGCCGGTGGATTTCGTTCTTCCTTTCCGGGGTTGTTTCCACCCCTCCTCTCTTTCTTTCTCTTGTAGGGCCTTGGGGAAGTTCCTCTGGAAGTGACCGTACTCATGACATCCTCTACATTTAAACGGTACTTGTTCATAGTCTAGTTTTTGCAGGTGGTGCCATTCCCCCATCTTTAGTTTCACTACTTTCGGCAACCCTACTTCCAAGTCTACTTCAACGCAGATTCTGGCACAAGAGTATTGGTCTTTTGGATCAGCTTTATCGATGTAATGGCCTAGCCCGTTCCCGATTGCTTGTAGCGACGGGGAGTTCCAACAGTGGATTGGGAGGTTTGGGAGTCTGACCCAGACTGGGACGTCTTTTGGTACTTTCGAGGCTGGATCGAAGTTTGGAGTCCAATGGTTCAGATACAGTCCCTGTACACCCATGAAGTATGGCCCGTTCCTGAAGATTAGGTCCCGGTCCTCCTGGGAGATGAACTCGAAGATGAAATAGCCCCTTCAAACGGCATAGCAGGTCACACTATTCTGTATTAGCAGCCTCCAATTCCTTTGTATCCAGTTGTCTGTTGTCCTGGTTGAGGGCCAAAGCCCCATAAACTGACCTACTAGTCCTCGCTCTGAAAGAGAGATTGCTACTTTCATTGGCTGTTCCGGAGGGAGATTGATTTCTGGAATGTCCTCCAATCTTCTCACAAAGGTCGATGGTTCACCTTGGTTCGCCTTCTTTGTGCAAGTTGTGACCAGTTTACTGAAGGACATAAAGGGGGAAGGAGGGGGCGGCGGCTCCCCTCCATCCTGACTCGCCATGGTAGCGGCCGAAACCTATCGGCGCAAAACCTAACCAGATTTCCTCCGCGCGATTTTTCCCTTGGAGCCTCTAGTCACTCACTCAGAATTACCACACATCTTTATTGCAATTTTTCAAATGTTTACTGAAACAAAACAGAAACAAAATTAGATGTTATGATCAAAACACAAGATGGTTTTATTCATACACAAACCAGAATTATATATACAATAGATACAAGGAAGCTTACCTTGTTTGGGTCGATGGGTTCTTACCGTACCAATAAGGTAGATTTAAAATAAACTTACAGAACAAAAGGTTTGATCACACACATAAATTCCATAGGTTGCAATTCATATCATTACTTCAATAACAAGTGTACAATCAACAGTTTTCTCAAGAATCAAATCTACAGCATAACAATTCCTCCACCCTTCCTCAGACCTATGAAGTCTTATTTATACATAAAATCCATTAGGGAGTGGTTGAGATCAAATCCTAAAGTTCAGATCTTGAATTTTACATTTCTCGGCACAAATCTCAAAAATATGGGTTTTTCATCAATTTGGACAGATTCGAGTTGAAGATCCAACCATAACTCTTAAACCATTTTGAATTTTGCAAAACAACACACATCCAACTCAATTTTCCATATTCTAGACAAAACCCATATCGTATAATTTCTAGATCTAATATCGTCTACACAAAAATCGAGGCACAAGTTGGCAGTTTTAGATTTTTACTAATTTTTACATAATCATTTCTCCTAAGATGGAGGTCCACACATGTGAGCTGGGTGAATTGTGAACCACTTTAATGCATTTCAACGTTGCTATGGACAAAACCCATGTCCCCTATTTTCCTCTAGAAGTTGTTAGCGATCAAAAATGATTTCCAAAATCATTGAGATTTCACATGACAAGATAGATTTAGAGAGAAGATGTATTTTAGTCATGGAGTTTATGAGAAAGGCTTATAATCATATCAATTCAATAAAATAAGGATTTCACCTCATAAAATAGACCAAAAGTAAATTTCAGCTTTCAACGGCTAAGTGGTAATTTTACAGTGTAATGAGCCGCTGAAAGTTTTCCTTTTCGGTGGCTAAATCAGATTTTCAAGGGCAAATGAGCCGTCGAAAGTGCATAAGAGTTTGTTTTTACTATGCTGAGTCATCATTTTCAAATGATGATTCTGAGTGACTGGAGAATCATTTTTAGAAACGGGTGGAGACTTTTGTTACTAACACATCAAAGAACAATAACCTCTCTCATTTTTCCTACAGGTGTCATAGATTGGGAGAATTGAATTCATCTCTGAGCCCTAATTTTCGGAACTCAAAATTTCCCTATTTGACACATGTTTTTGAAATGCAAATACCGGGCATATGAAAATGAATCTCAAAGAACTGAGAGAGTTTTTTTCTCACAACAAACCAATCTACAAAAGACTCTTCCAATTTGTACACAACTGTTTTGGTTTGAGAGATATGGGTCAATCTTTGAGCAGCATATTTCCAGAAATTTTTGTCTTTTCCAGCCACCTCACAAATTCAAATTTGAGATAGGAAAAGAGGTTATCAGATCCATCTTTTGAGGATCTTGAAACTGATTTGTAAAGCTTATTTAAAGCCCATAGAGACACATTTCAAGGGGAGGAAGAATAGTCTGAGGACTGTGGTTCTATTCTTGAAGAGTTGTGCATTTCATCTTTTGGAGATGTCCATTAATATATCTTGACATCGAGCTGCTTTCACTGTGTTACTTAGTTTTCCATTTCCTTTCTTTCCAAGTTTATGTATATTCAATGACAAAAGGTTGTCATCCCATCTCTTTGTTGGTATACTAAACTTATATACTTTGCTTCTGATGTTTGTCTAAATGCTAGATAGTTGTTATCCTATTGGTTCATTCATAAGCTAAAGTTGCAAGTATTTACCTGTTGGGTCTGGCCATATATTATATGCAATATTATATATGTTTCTGGTGGTGTGAAGAGTATTTTACCTATCATTACTGGCCATCCACATATACTATCGTACAGGTATTTATGTTAGCATAATAGGTCTTCTCCATGTTTCCACACATTAAGTTAAAACTTTCTGAGTTACATAGTTGAAAGCCTTGGTCTTTCAAGTGATTGATGTATTCCTAAATTGATATGAGTTTATAATGTCATCCGATTTGATCCTCTTTTCCTCCACATTATTGATCTTTTTAAAGTTACCAAGCCTACACCCTTCTACAGTCGGGGAGTGATTTCTTGGAGTGATAACAAAATGGCATCGTTGCCGGGGAACGAAAGTGAAAGCAAAGTTTCCCTGGGAGAACGACAAAGATCTGATTCTTGATGGAAAACAAGAGACAGACATAAAACTTGACTGCAAGCATCTTCCTAGCGACTCCACATTAAAGACTCCACTGGGGAGAATCCGACTGATAGAAGATGAAGAGGCTGAATTCAAAATCTAGGTACCAGTTCATCAGTTTACTTTATGAACTTTTGTTATTCTTTATCATCTCCTTTATACTTTTCCCTTCACATGTTAAAATAAATATCCTCTGTTTTGTATATTTTGAAGATTATCAACCATCTTTTATAAATCCATCTATAGAAGAAGATTTGGAGCCTGCTTGTATTGTAGAAGTTAAATCAATTTTTGTGCCTCGGTTTATTTATAAAAATGACCTATGTATTCAAATTCCTTCTGAATATGATCATCCCTGTAACCTTGAAGAAATCAAAACTAATTCAAAACCTATACAGAGCTCAACACTTGTTGCCATAACCTCTGAACCTTGTTAGCAAATTGTTATCACTCATGATCATCCCACAGCCTTTCAAATAAAAATCAGGATGAAGATGTTTAAGCCATTAAAGTTTCCCTCTCGTCTTCATCCTTATCCTCTTGACTGTTATGAATATCTCCGTTGGTTTTCTGGAGAGAATCAAGCTTCAGCTGAGACGCACTTGGAATCTTTTGAAGATTTTATCGACCGTTTTCAGATTTTTTATGAGGATGTTATCATGAGATTTTTCTCTAAGTCATTGATTAGAGATGTTGTTATATGGTTCAAGAGTTTAAGAGCTGACTCCATTGCCTCTTGGATAGAATTCACTGATGTTTTTATGAAACATTGGGGCGAACATAAATCACTAGATTCATACCTTGTTGATTTTTATGATTTGAAGAGAGAGCAAGGTGAAGCTTTGCCTGTCTTCAATCGAAGGTTTTATAGCAGCTATCATGACATGCCTTTGGAGATCAGGCCTACAGAGACAGTTTCCATGATATATTATTTGATGGGATTGCAGTCAAAACTTTCCCTTCTTCTGCTAGAAAGGAAACATTCATCATTAAGCATTCTATTTGAAGATGCTTTAGAGCTGGAGGAAAATATTCATGCTTCCAGGAGGATCCGAGAGCAGGTTGATTTTGAAAATCTACATAAATTTGAGCCAACAGAATGTCAGTATAGTTCAGAATCTGAGCAGGAAGGTAATGACTATGAGGCAATTTTAGAACATCAGCAAGAAACTAAGGTTATCTCAGATTGTGAATCAGATTCTTCAACATTGGGAGAGCATTCCAGAGGCAGGTATTCATGTAAAATTTATGATCATTTACAAAGAATGATGAACCTATGATAACTCATGATCATATAGACAACTACATTTTTATAGCTGATCAAAATCTATGTTATTCAAATACTGCTCTATCATCATTTTCTGAACACTATTCTGAAGAAGAGGTCAGAGGCTTTGATGATCACAAGGTAATCATAAAAGAAGAAGAAGGTTATCAATCTTTTTGCAGAGAAGCAGTCCTACAGGTGAAACTTTTTCCTGAAGACCAGCAGATTTCTTATATTAGTTTCAAAGATCCAGTGGCAGCCTTCATAGAATCATACGTTTTAGAGAACATGAAGACTTCAGATTTGTTAAACTTATCAGTATTTCCAGATGATTTTGGTTTTGTGAATGATTTGTTATCACTGTTTTTGCATTTCAAACATCAAATATTGATCAGTAAGGATGATGAAATCATTTCAGTATTAAAATTACTTGGATGGTTGTTATGGAAATTTGCCTTTACCTAACCAAATTACAGAAGTGGTTAGAGTAGAGTAGGTATGAAATAAGCTTACTACCCAAGCATTCCTTTTCTTTCATTTTGTAGCAGATGTAGCAGTTGCTTTGTGTGAATATAGGTAGTCTTGAAGATATACAGAGATCATCCATATAGTCATGGAATATTTTCAGAAAGAGGTGAAATGGTTGACTCCATGCCCAATGGAATACTGTCTCCAAGCCCATGCAACACTAGACATTAAGTTCAGATTTTATTTTTCAGGAAAGGCATTAGATCTGTGGTTCTTGGAAACCTTACATGAAAGTCTCCATCCCAGTTGGAGCTAGATGTTAGTGATAAAAAATGATTTCCAAAATCATTGAGATTTCACATGACAATATAGATTTAGAGAGAATGTTAAGAACCAAACATCAATATAGCATAGAAAAACCTCAAGAAAAGTACTCAACACCTTGAAAAAGAGATAATTTCAGATAATAAGCCTCTTCGAGGGGGCAACCTCCTTTTA
>JZKD02S0613633.1:59215-70331 GCA_000966675.3 Picea glauca
AACATTACTAATCTAAATTACAACTAATGGCCTAAAGCCGACATAAATAAAATAGCATTACTAATCTAATATGTCCCAATTAAGGGGTAATGAGCCAATATTAGGGCTTAACAGAGAAGATGTATTTTAGTCGTGGAGTTTATGAGAAAGGCTTATAATCATATCAATTCAATAAAATAAGGATTTCACCTCATAAAATAAACCCAAAGTAAATTTTAGCTTTCAGCGGCTAAGTGGTAATTTTACATTGTAATGAGCCACTGAAAGTTTTCCTTTTCGGCAGCTAAATCAGATTTTCAAGGGCAAATGAGTCGTCGAAAGTGCAGAAGAGTCTATTTTTACTGTGTTGAGTCATCATTTTCAAAATGATGATTCTGAGGGGCTGGAGAATCATTTTGAGAAACGGGCGGAGGCTTTTGTTACTAACACATCAAAGAACAATAACCTCTCTCATGTTTCCTACAAGTGTCATATATTGGGAGAATTGAATTCATCTATGAGCCCTAATTTTCAGATCTCAGAATTTCCCTGTTTGACACATGTTTTTGAAATACATATCTCGGGCATATGAAAACGAATATCAAAGAATTGAGAGAGGTTTGTTTCTCACAACAAACCAATATACAAATAACTCTTCCAGTTTGTAAACAATTTTTTTGGTTTGAGATATATGGGTCAATCTTTGAGCAGCATATTTCCAGAAAATTTTCTCTTTTCCAACCACCTCACAAATTCAAATTTGAGATAGGAAAAGAGGTTATCAGATCCATATTTTGAGGACCTTGAAATTGATTTGTAAATCTTATTTAAGGCCCACATAGACACAGTTCAAGGGGAGGAAAAATATTCTGAGGACTGTGGTTCTATTCTTAAAGACTTGTACATTTCATCCTTTAGAGATGTCCATTAATATATCTTGACATCGAGCTTCTTTCATTGTGTTACTTAATTTTCCATTTCCTTTCTTTCCAAGTTTATGTATATTCAATGACAAAAGGTTGTAATCCCATCTCTTCATTGGTATACTAAACTTATATACTTTGCTTCTGATGTTTGTCTTAATGTCAGATAGTTGTTATCCTATTGGTGCATTCATAAGCTAAAATTGCAAGTATTTACCTATTGGGTCTGGCCATATATTATATGCAATCTTATATATGTTTATGTTGGTGTGAAGAGTATTTTACCTATCATTACTGGCCATCCACATATACTATCGTATAGGTATTTTTGTTAGCATAATAGGTCTTCTCCATGTTTACACACATTAAGTTAAAACTTTATGAGTTACATAGTTGAAAGCCTTGGTCTTTCAAGTGACTAATGTATTCCTAAATGGATATGAGTTTATAATGTCATATTATCTGATCCTCTTTTCCTCCACATTATTGATCTTTTTAAAGTTACTGAGCTTACACCCTTCTACAGTCAGGGAGTGATTTCTTGGAGTGATAACAAAATGGCGTCATTGCCGGGGAATGAAAGTGAAAGCAAAGTTTCCTTGGGAGAATGACAAAGATCTTAATCTTGATGGTAGACAAGAGACAGACATAAAACTTGACTGTAATCATCTGCCTGGCGACTCCACATAAAGGACTCCACTAAGGAGAATCCGACTGATAGAAGATGAAGAGGTTGAATTCAAAATCCAGGTACCAGTTCATCAATTTACTTTATGAACTATTGTTATTCTTTATCATCTCCTTTATACTTTTACCTTCACATGTTAAAAGAATTATTCTTTGTTTTGTATATTCTGAAGATTATCAGCCATCTTTTATAAATCCATCTTTAGAAGAAGATTTGCAACCTGCTTGTATTGTAGAAGTTAAATATGTTTTTGTGCCTCAGTTCATTTATAAAAATGACCTCTGTATTCAAATTCCTTCTGAATATGATCAGCCATGTAACCTTGAAGAAATAAAAAATGATTCAAAACCTATACAGAGCTCAACACTTGTTGCCATAACCTTTGAAACTTGTCAGCAAACTGATATCCCTCATGATCATCCCACAACCTTTCAAATCAAAATCAGGATGAAGATGTTTAAGCCATTAAAGTTGTCGTCTCGTCTTCATCCTTATCCTCTTGACTGTTATGAATATGTCCGTTGGTTTTCTGGAGAGAATCAGGCTTCAACTGAGACGCACTTGGAATCTTTTGAATATTTTATTGACCGTTTTCAGATTGTTTATGAGGATGTTATCATGAGATTTTTCTCTAAGTCATTGATTAGAGATATTGCTATATGGTTCAAGAGTTTAAGAGTTGACTCCATTGTCTCTTGGATAGAATTCACTGATGTTTTTATGAAACATTGGGGCAAACATAAATCACTGGATTCATACCTTGCTAATTTTTATGATTTGAAGAGAGAGCAGGGTGAAGCTTTGCCTATCTTCAATCAAAGGTTTTACAGCAGGTATCATGACATGCCTTTGGAGATTAGGCCGACAAAGATAGTTAACATGATATATTATGTGATGGAACTACAGTCAAAACTTGCCCTTCTTTTGCTAGAAAGGAAATCTTCATCATTAAGCACTATGTTTGAAGATGCTTTAGAGTTGGAGGAAAATATTTATGCTTCCAGGAGGATCCGAGAGCAGGTTGATTTTGAAAATCTGCATAAATTTGAGCCAGCAGAATGTCAATATAGTTCAGAATCTGAGCAGGAAGGTAATGACTATGAGGCAGTTTTAGAACAACAGCAAGCAACTAAGATTATCTCAGATTATGAACCAAATTATTCAACATTGGCAGAGCATTCCAGAGACAGGTATTCATATAAAATTTATGATCAGTTTACAAAGCATGTTGAACCTATGATAATTCATGATCGTATAAACAACTACATTTTTATAGCTGATCTAAATCTCTCTTATTCAAATACTGCTCTATCATCATTTTCTAAACATTATTCTAAAGAAAAGGTCAGAGGCTTTGATGATCACAAGGTAATCATAAAAGAAGAAGAAAGTTATCAATCTTTTGGTAGATAAGCAGTCATACAGGTGGAACTTTTTCCTGATGACCAACAAATTTATGATATCAGTTTCAAAGATCCAGTGGCAGCCTTCATAGAATCATACATTTTAGAGAACATGAAGACTTCAGATTTGTTAAACTTATCAGTATTTCCAAATGATTTTGGTTTTGTGAATGATTTTTTATCACTGTTATTGCATTTCAAACATCAAATATTGATCAGTGAGAATGATGAAATCATTTCAGTATTAAAATTACTTGGATGGCCATTATGGAAATTTGCCTTTACCTAACGAAATTACAAAAGTGGTTAGAGTAGAGTAGGTATGAAATAAGCTTATTGCGCAAGCATTCCTTTTCTTTCATTTCGTAGAAGATGTAGCAGTTACTTTGTTTGAATAAAGGCAGTGTTGAAGATATATAGAGATCATCCATATAGTCATGGAATATTTTAAGAAAGAGGTGAAATGGTTGACTCCATGCCCAATGGAATACTAACTCCATGTCCATGCAACACTAGACATTAAGTTCAGATTTTATTTTTCAGGGAAGGCATTAGATCTGTGGTTCTTGGAAACCTTACAGGAAGGTCTCCATCCCAGTTGGAGCCAGATGTTATCGATCAAAAATGATTTCCAAAATCATTGAGATTTCACATGACAAGATAGATTTAGAGAGAAGATATATTTTAGTCATGGAGTTTATGAGAAAGGCTTATAATCATATTAATTCAATAAAATAAGGATTTCACCTCATAAAATAGACCAAAAGTAAATTTTATCTTTCAGCGGCTAAGTGGTAATTTTACAATGTAATTATCCATCGAAATTTTTCCTTTTCGGCATCTAAATCATATTTTCAATGGAAAATGAGCCGCCGAAAGTGCAAAAGAGTTTGTTTTTACTGTGTTGAGTCATCATTTTCAAATGATGATTCTAAGCGACTGGAGAATAATTTTTAGAAACGAGAAAAGGCTTTTGTTACTAACATGTCAAATATCAATAACCTCTCTCATTTTTCCTACAGGTTTCATAGATTGGGAGAATCAAATTCATCTCTGAGCCCTAATTTTCAGATCTCAGAATTTCCCTGTTTGACACGTTTTTAAAATGCAGATCCCGGGCATATGAAAGCAAATATCAAAGAACTGAGAGAGGTTTTTTTTCAAAACAAACCAATCTACAAAATAATCTTCCAGTCTGTACACAGTTATTTTGGAATGAGAGATATGGGTCAATCTTTGAGCAGCATATTTCCAGAAATTGCTATCTTTTCCAGCCACCTCACAAATTTGAATTAGAGATAGGAAAAGAGGTTATCAAATCCATATTTTGAGGATCTTGAAACTGATTTGTAAATATTATTTAAAGCCCACAGAGACATGGTTCAAGGGGAGGAATAATAGTCTAAGGACTGTGGTTCTATTCTTCAAGACTTGTACATTTCATCCTTTGGAGATGTTCATTAATATATCTTGACATCGAGCTTCTTTCACTGTGTTACTTAGTTTTCCATTTCCTTTCTTTCCAAGTTTATGTATATTCAATGACAGAAGGTTGTCATCCCATCTCTTTGTTGGTATACTAAACTTATATACCTTTCTTATGATGTTTTTCTTAATGCCAGATAGTTGTTATCCTATTGGTGCATTCATAAGCTAAAGTTCAAGTATTTACCTGTTGGGTCTAACCATATATTATATGCAGTCTTATTTATGTTTCTGCTGGTGTAAAGAGTATTTTACCTATCATTACTGGCCATCCACATATACTATCGTATAGGTATTTCTGTTAGCATAATAGGTCTTCTCCATGTTTCCACACATTAAGTTAAAACTTTCTAAGTGACATAGTTGAAAGCCTTGGTCTTTCAAGTGACTGATGTATTCCTAAATGGATATGAGTTTATAATGTCATCCGATCTGATCCTATTTTCCTCCACATTATTGATCTTTTTAAAGTTACCAAGCTTACACCCTTCTATAGTCAGGGAGTGATTTCTTGGAGTGATAACAGAAGCATTCCAAATTTTCAAACTATATCTGGTACCGGAATGGCACAAAAATAGGTACCGGACGAGCGCAGAAATAGGTACCAGATTAATTGAATACTGGATGAACGCCGAAATGGGTATAGAATGAGTAGGAGTTGTGTCATAAGGTATTCTTGGATCAATCAAAATAATTAGAGAGCATTTAATATCAATTATTCAATCTAAATCAGTAAGAAATCTCATAAATCGTGATTTAAACATAAGTTACCTCATATATACACAAGGATAGCTAAAATACATGTATTTGAAGAAAATAGGCAAATCATGCATATGTCTGAGGAAAAGTTGGTCAATATATAGGACAAGATAAGGTAATTGGAGGCATAAAAAAGGAGACCCAACATTTCCCCCATGCCTTATCCATTGCATGTCCTCATGCAACAATGATATTTTAAATTTCAAAATTTATTCTACTCCTCACTCGATCAAGCATTCCCTAAAGTTCCACCCTTCTTAAGCTCCTTAAGTTCTCTTTTAAGTAACCTAATATACAATATAAACCTCATGGCCTCTACTTCACACTTCTTACCCATGGAAAAGTAGTTATGATGGAAAAGTGGAGTCATGAGTAATAGAATGGATATGTTAGTGATTTGACGTTAAATCTTATCCAATCTGTTGTGCATCATAATTAGGAGAAAGGGTCGGATGTGACTCTAATATGATTATAAGATAGTGGCCAAGAGTTTTCATAATGACTTTGACTAATAATCCCCCTGCCTATATTACCTTTAAAATAAAAGTGATATAAGCATAGTTTAGATCCCATTTGAAGAGAGGAACACATAAAAGAATACATCCCAAGATGATTAACTCGTCTCTTATCCAACTTTATAGAGATGAAGCTCTTCTTTCTTAGGTAGGTTGAATTACATATACTGAGGGTCCCACTTTCATGAAAACCTATTTATTTTAAAGATAGAACCCTAAAGTGGATACTTGAAGGTTCAGAACATAATCCAAGAGATATAAAGGTCATCTCCTAGCCTTGATTTGATAATGATTGCTTCATAATGAGACCCAAGGGATTTTGTTTATTTTAGGTGTGCCAATTTATGTTTTTCAACTCCCTTTACCCGGCATAGCCCCACTACCAGCATGCCTGTTCAGTACCTCGGTGGGTTTACCTTAGTACCATACAAGCATGGACCAGCTACCAGCAGGCCTGTTCAGTACCTCGGTGGGTTTACCTTAGTACCATACAAGCATGGACCAGCTGCCAGCAGGCCTGTTCAGTACCTCGGTGGGTTTACTTGTACTATTTGATACTTCATTTTTATTATATTACTCAAAATATTTAGAATGATGTATATTGTTCATTGACAACTTTGGAGTATAAGAAAGGTAGCTGGTATGAGAGTGTTTTATAGTTATTAGGCACATAATTAATTTCTTGCAATTATCCCAAGGGTGACATCATCCACATTAGCCTTAAATCTCAGTTATTCAATGTATAATGGAACATCTCAGAAAATGACTAAGAGGTCCCTCTAGTTAATCCTATTAGGGTTCTCCTGAAATTCCATTGAGCTTTTGTAGGGGTGGTCCACCACATGAGGTTTTCATCAATACCTCCCAAGAGAAACTTATAAAGAGAAACTTGGATAATAACTTGTTAAATCAACTAGGTTAGTATTAAACATAATAGTTTCACCACTTTTCAATGGATATTTCAATTATTAATCACTTTTTTTCAAAATGATGAGGTAATAAGACATGTGCACCCATTATCATATAGAGTTAAATGTGAAAATATCTCTTTAAATGATAGCAAGGATGATTCATTTAGGGGTGAGTGTAACAATGTAGGAGGAAGGAGTACATAAAAGTAAATAACATTTTAGCACAAAACTTAGATGATTTTTGATAGAAAGAATAGAAAACGATTTGCTCATACCTCCAATTACTTGAAGTGAAAATAGTGTCAAGTATAGGACAAATATCATATCACTTTGGCATTAGTACCAGATTATTAACCGATACCGGAACAGGTTTCTGCAGTACCAAAATAGAACAGTACCAGAACATGATTTTGTAGTACTTGAACAGGATAGTACTGGAACAAGATTCTGTAGTACTGGAACGGTATTCTGCAGTACCGAAACAGGATAGTACCAGAATAGGATTTTGCAGTACCAGAACATAACAGTATCGGAACAGGATAGTACCAAAATAGGATTTTGCAGTACCAGAACAGAACAGTACCAGAACATGATTTTGCAGTACCTGAACAGAACGATACTAGAACTTTATGATCTTTAAAATGGAACTTATAGGCCTCACATTGTGAATGGAACACTCTGAGTTTCAAGTTGTAGAAGATGGTATCAATCACTGATTGTATATCATAATTTATAAATCTGTTAATGTTGTCAAGAGAAGATATTTGTGAATTTTGTTAATCTTTCTGAAGTATCACACTTGAAAACTAAAAACAACATGTTGGTACACGAAGTTTTAAATTGCATTGGAAATGATAAATAAATGGAACCAGGGTTGATAGTTGGGTGCCAAATTCTGTAGTGAAGGAATAATTCTTATCTAGACAATCTTTTGTTATCGAAAACATAGAGTTTGTCTTTTGGACCTATTATCACACTAAGTTGCCTTGGGTCTTTTAGCCCTTAGTCTTAAGTTTTTAAGCCTTTAGATTTCAATTTTTCTTTATTTTCTTAGTGTGATTTACTTAGGTTAGCTTGAACAAATAAAGGCTGGAGTGTTGGCTCATTTTTTGGCCCTCACATAGATTTTTATCCTAGGTTCATTTTATGGTTTATGGTTTTGACTCGCCTCATGACTTGACACCAAGCCTAACCCATCCTATGATTTACATGACTTGACATGTCACTCTTTTCACACATACCTTTATTTCCTTGCCATGTTGTCCCTATGTCCGATTAAAGGAGGTCAAATCATCCTTTTGAAAAAGAGCACTGCCAAATCATTAGGAGTTTCTGTAGTGCACTCCTTGTCCTTTATTCCTTGTCATGATTGGTCATAATTTTGTTGAGGTCACGTTCTATCTTGTTTTCAGCACCGTGGTTCATTAAAATATGTATTCAAATATTTGGTTTTAATGAGTTTGCTAACGGTTTCAAAGATTTGAATGTTCTCAAACTCGGTGTTGTTGAAACTACTAGTTCAGACCAGTTGCAGACAGCGCTACGGGATCAACTGCTGAGGTGGATTTTGAAGTTGAGGTGGTCATGGTGATTTCCTAACCGGTTGTAGAGCCTCAAGTTGTCATTACTCCTCCAGGTATTCTGTGAGCCCACTCCATTGCATAGTGAATTCGTGTGATAGTTGTTGCCTGAGTTTCAGTAGTGACCGTCTCTACAAATTGCTCCCTCCTTCATACCTCTCCATCCATATTTTCCCTGTCACAAAATTGCAACCATTATCACCTGGTTTTTAGTTATCAAGACACCAATTCATCTTGCTCCTGAGTGTTGAGTGCCCGTGCAAACACTTATTCCTTGTGTGTGCACTGTGCTACTAAAAAACGTTGCTAAAACCTCGCTACATTTCCCATGTTCTCTCTACTTTTTGGATTGGAGTGTTATTTGCCAGGTAGTCAAAGACCATTGCAACAGTTTTCCTTTCACTATATTATCATTCTTTAGTTTTATATCTACAGACAGTAAGAGGAGGGAAAATTTCTTTTTTTTCCTTTCAAAAGCCATCAAAGTAGTGTTTTGTCAAAACAAGGTGAGTTAGAGGAGAATCGTAGGAAAGAGAATCCATTATGCACTGTCATTCTCCCATTGAAGTCTACCTCTGTTTTCTCCCAAAAAAACTTCACTGCACCATAGCCTTTGATCCCTCATATTGACCCATGGAGACACCTCAGAAGAATAAATCTCACAAAGGGAGGCATTGTGGTCAAAACTGAACCCTCAGACATGCACCTATTTGATGCAGAGCCAATGGTTAGGGAAGTTTTTTAGAGGGTGGGCTGCCTCTCTTTTTTCCAAAACATGTAGAGGGGACATCCTGAAATGGAAAGGAAATTTGCCTTACATTTTGATGGCCTTAAGACTAAGGTAGTAGACATGGAGTTTGAGGTGTCTGAAGCCTCTATTGCAACAACCATAGGGATTCCTAACACTAGGGAGAGATGGTTTAAATCCATGACTTTAAACTTTTCCTTCTCCAAGGACTTCCTCAAGCCAAATTATCAGAGTAACAACTTGTACAAGGGAGTGCCTAGAAGTCATCTAGTTGAAGATTTTGACAAGATGTTGAAGATCATCCAGAGATACTTCACATGTGAGGGAAGGTTTAATATGTTATACCAGTACCATATAAGGCTTTTGCTTCATTTTACTGGTAAATATGAAATGAATATCCCTTTATACTTGTTGAGGAGCATGGGGAAAATGTCTGATAGAGTCCAAGCCAAATCCAAGGTTGTGGACACTAGTTTTTTTCGCTCTGGATTGATCAGAATTTTGGTTTTGGAAGAATTGAAGAAGAGGAACATCCCTTGGGAATGATTCATTGTTTATTCTCATATGAAGTTGGACATAGATTCAACTCCTCAGTCAAATATGCAAAGTCCTTTGCCATCTACTAGTGATGCTCCAGCAGGAAAAATCAAGAAAAGAAAGAGTAAATCCATCGCTCAAGACAAAGAGGTTATTAAGGAAGTTGAAGAAACAGAGAGGGAGGCTTATAATTCTCCACAGAGAGACTTTTCACCTCCTCCTGCACCAAAATTGGAAGAGGTCCCCTCATCCACTAAAGCTACAACCAAGAAGGGAAGAAAATTGCATTTCTCCACTTTCTTCAGTAGCTAGCACAAAGGTCAGGAAGCCTTTTACGAGATCATCAGTCCTCAAGGAGGCTGTTGAAGTACAAGTCCTACCCAAGGTTTCTAATCTAAAGAAAAAGAAAGATAAGGGAAAAGGCATTGAGAATCCTATTGAGGTGATAGACCGAGCCCCTGTACAATAGAAAGAGGAAGGTGACGCCATGAAGAATCCTATTGAGGTTATCAACATCAGCACTCCACCTAGCAATCACACCTTCAAAAGATTGATTAGAAAGCTCAAGGAGGCTAGGAAGGAGGTTGTTCATTTGAAGGCAGAAGGTTTATCTGAAAGAATCAAGATGAAGGAGCTTATGGATATGTACAGCAACACCCTTCATTTAGCTAGACTTACAGCAAGAGGAGCCCTACCTCTCCATAAGAAACTCAAGAACCTCTATAGGCAAAACAGAGGCTTTCAGTCTCAAAATAAAAAACTCAAGGTAGAACTGCAACACTTCAAAGATGAATTGGCTCAGAGGAACTTGAATCTTTTGGTAGAAGCTGCCATTGATAGAGAGGAACCTGTAGTGAAGAAAAACACACTTGCAGTCAAGAAGCCTGTCACTAAAAAGAAAAACATGATGTTGTCTTAGAAGGAAGCCCTCCTTCCACAAGGAGGAGTTCTAGGTTGATGAAATGATTAGGGGGATATGTTGGTTGTGGAGCCTGATTATCTTCCTGATTCATAGGTCCTTGCTTTCAGCCATGTTTATACCCCATGAAGTATTTACACCCCAGAAGTATGTACACTCTTCCACACGGGGGAGTGCAGAGGGGGGGTACCCCTTCTGCAGGGTCCGGGGGGGCTATCCCCCTGGTTGGGGGGTCTGGGGGCAAGCGGGCCCCCAGTGGGAGTTCGGGGGCAGTGTCCCCTGAAGAAAAAATTTCCTTGTAAAAGTATATTGTAATTTCATTGTAAATCTGGAGAGTTCATTATAAGGTCGTAGATATAATGGTAGATATTATGTTAGGGTTTTTTTCCCTAGAAGGCAACCCTCTTTTATGAGGGAAATGTATTGCGGCTATGGATGATGGTGAATATTATATTCTGAGAGACGAGACTATGAGAGAAAGAAGAGGATGTTACAACGGGTTTTGCTGTAGGTTGTATCCCTTCATTTATTGGATAATAATAAAGGAAGGACCCGACAATTTCTTTGGTGGACGTAGCCCACACTGGGTGAACCACGTAAATCTGTGTCTCTCTTGTATTGTGTGTCTTCTGTGTTTTGTTTCTGCATTTGTTTTATTTTATTGCTCCA
>JZKD02S0613633.1:93724-128746 GCA_000966675.3 Picea glauca
TGATTTCCTGACCTAATCGGAATCGTTGATTTGGTCGGTCATGCATCGAAGGATCCCTAGGAATTGGGGTTCGGGGATTCAGGGTTCTCGACGTCGAGGAACTCTGGCATCGTGGCTTCGCGATCCACGAAATCTCGAAGTGACATGGCAGTGTGGGACCACATGTGTCAGTGGGATACAGGTGGTGTGAGATCCCGAGCGATCGAGATTCGGCATTCGGGACTTTCCATTGCAAAGGAATTGTGAATGGTAAAATCACGATCACGCGATCCCTGATATATGAAGGGAGAGGTGACGGGACAGGAGGATAGCACACATGCATCAGAGTTCGGAGTTCGGGGTTTTGTGTGGTGAGTGAATCGCAACATCAAAGGTGCCGATTTCCCGATCGGGAAAACCCTGATATACGAAGGCGTTGACCCATTTGACCATCGAGTTTTGGGGAATTGAAAGACCCGATCCTGTGAGTACTGAACTCGCGATCTTGCGAGTTCTAATTTCCCGACAAGCAAAGGGGGAGGTCGCGAGAGAAGATACCTGTGGGTATTGAGAACTCCCGAGAGGGGTTGGAAGAGATCTTTGACTCTTTGGGCCTGTGTGAAATAAGGTCCTGGTGGAAGCGGTCGGACCGTGAGGGTCACGGTTTGCGTCAGAGTGGTATCAGAGCGGATTTCTTGTCTGTATATTTTAGGCAAGAGGGGCGAAGAAGAGAAGGAGCACTCTGATACACATCAGATTGGTATCAGAGCAGGAAAATCTCTCTGTTTTTTGTAGCAGAGAAGAAAGGAGAGTTCACCATGCCGCCACGGAGAAGAGATAGACCTTCACCTGAGCCAGAGGGGGAAAGGGAATCATCCAGAGAAAGAGGTAGGCCAGGGCAGAATCTGGAAGTAGAAAGACAACTGCAAGAATTATGCTCTAGGATTGTGGATATAGGAATAAAGCAAAGGAGAAAAGTTGATGCATGAGATACTAGTGAATCTGAGGATGAAGGTGAAGCTGGACAGGGAGTATGAGAAATCTCAGTGGAAGACGCAACAAATGAGCGTTTAATGAAAGCCATAGCCCGGATGAGTTCAAAGACAAAGATAGACATTCTGACTTATGAAGGAAATCTGAATGTAGAAGAGCTGTTGGATTGGATTAGAGCTCTTGACACCTACTTTGATTATGAGGACATCGAAGAGGATAAAAAGGTCAGACATGCTGTCCCCAAATTGAAGGGACACGCAACATTATGGTGGGATGAGCTTCAAGAAGATAGACGCTGCAAAGGTAAGAAAAAGATTAAAAGTTGGGATCGAATGGTTGCGAAGATGAAAGCAAATTTCATCCCAAGGGATTATCAAATCACACTGTTCAAGAGGATGCAGAACCTGAGACAGAAGTTGATGACGGTGAAGGAGTACACCGAGGAATTCTATAAGCTCAATATCAGAGCAGGTCATCGGGAGAGCGATGATGAAAAAGTTGCCAGGTATATGGATGGCTTAAGATACGATATCCAGGATGAGATGAGTATGGAAACCGTCAAAACATTAGAGGATGCGTATCATATGGCGTTAAAAGCTGAGGAAAAGATAAGTCGTAAGCCAGTACAGCGAGGCCGAGGTAGGAGCCAATAGAAAGGTAAGTCATTTTCACAAGATAGGTTCCAGAAATCTAAGGATGACTGGAAAAAGCCTCAGACAAAAATAGAAAGAGGGGGAAGTTCACAATGAGGTCAACACGTTGAAAAGCGAAGGCAGCAGACTGAACAAGGCGGAGGATACGCTGACGCAAACACCTTTCCTCGTACCAAAGGTAGAGGAAGAGGCAGAGGTGGAATCATCACATGTTACACATGTGGGAAAAATGGACATAAGGCAGTTGATTGTCCAGATAGGAAGACAGATAAAGGAGAAGTTCACATCGCCCAAGCACAGAGGAAAGATGCTGAGGAAGAAGACGCAGAAGACGGAAGGTCATTGATGATGTGTAAGGTTCTCTTAACACTCGAGAAGGAGGTGGAGGACGCAGTTCAAAGGAACAGGCTTTTTAGAACCACATGCAAGACCAAAGACAGGAAATGCCAGGTCATTGTGGACAGTGGAAGCACAGACAATCTCGTTTCGACCGAGATGGTGGAGAAACTAGAGCTGGAGACAACAGATCACCCGAGTCCATATAAAGTTTCATGGCTACAGAAGGGACATCAAGTAAATGTCACTAAACAGTGCTTATTTGACATCAAGATAGGAAGATACAATGATAGGATTTTATGCGATGCTATTCCTATGGATGTATGTCATGTATTGCTAGGCAGACCATGGAAATATGATAGAAATGTAATTCATGATGGGAAGATGAATACGTACACTTTGGAGAAAAATGGAAGAGCACATACGCTGAATCCAATTAAGGACAAAGAAGTAAAACCAGAACCGAGGAATACTATACTTCTCATGAGTGGGAAGGAACTTCTGGCAGAAGTAAAGAAGAAGGAAGATCCACAATTCTTTGTGGTCAGAAAACCAAAAGTTGTTTTGACCAGCACAAGAGTGGATAATCTGCCAAAGGAAATTCAGGAACTACTGGAAGAGTTCGTTGATATAGTGGTGGATGAGTTACCTCATTCGTTGCCACCGATGAGGAGCATAAGCCATCATATAGACCTCATACCAAGAGCAATTTTTCCCAACAAAGCAGCGTACAGGTTGACGCCGCAGGAGAATGAAGAGGTCAAAAGGCAGGTACAGGAGCTGTTGGATAAAGGACTAGTCAGGGAGATTCTAAGTCTGTGTGTCATTCCAATGGTACTAAGTCCGAAGAAAGATGGAGGTTGGAGAATGTGCACTGATTCCAGAGCCATCAACAAGATAACCATCAAGTACAGGTTTCCATTGCTAAGGATGGATGACTTGATGGACTGCTTGAGTGGAGCAAAGTTTTTTTCAAAGGTTGATTTGAAAAGCGGATACCATCAAATTCGCATGAGGGAAGGCGATGAATGGAAGATAGCCTTCAAGACTAATGAAGGTTTGTATGAGTGGTTGGTCATGCCGTTTGGCTTGACGAATGCACCAAGTACATTCATGAGGCTGATGAATGAAGTGCTGAAAGAGTTTATTGGTAAGGTTGTCATTGTTTATTTGGATGACATCTTGATTTTCAACAGGTCAAAAGAAGATCATCTAAAGCATTTAGCTGCAGTAATGAGGAAGCTACATCAATAGAAGCTATTAATCAACATGAGAAAGTCTTCATTTATGAAGAGAGAACTCATTTACTTGGGGTTTGTCATATCAACAAATGAATTAAATATGGATCCAAGTAAAGTAGAGGTGATTAAGAATTGGCCATCACCAAGAAATGTTTTCGAGGTGAGGAGTTTCCATGGACTGGCTAGTTTCTACAGAAAATTCATTCGGAATTTCAGTGGAATTAACGTAGCAATGATGGACACCGTGAAAAAACGACACAAATTTTTTCATTGGACAACAGAAGCTGAGAGGAGCTTCAATCTGTTGAAGCAGAAGATAACAGAGCAACCAATTTTGGTGTTTCCTGATTTCCAGAAGACATTTCAAGTGAAATGTGATGCGAGTGGCTTTTCCATAGGAGCGATCTTAGGCCAGGAGGACAGACCAATCGCATATTTCAACGAGAAGCTGGATGAGGCAAAGGTGAAGTATTCAACGTATGATAAAGAATTTTATGCCATCATACAAGCGTTGAAGAAGTGGAGGCATTACTTGATACCCAAGGAATTTGTTCTGTAAGTCAACAAGAAAAGTTGAATCAGAAGCACGCTAAATGGGTAGATTAGATGCAGAATTTTACATTTGCAATTAAACACATTTCAGGGACTGCTAACAAAGTGGCTGATGCTTTGAGCAGGAAATGTTTGCTGTTGCAGGAGTTCCGAGTCAAAACATTGGGTTTTGAAAATCTAAAAGACATGTATGCAGGTGATGCAGATTTTGCAGAGGCATACGAGGCAGCTGAGAATCTTGTTCTCAGAGACAGAAGCCTGTGGATGGATTATATGATCTAAAATGGATTGCTATTCAGAGGCAATCAATTATGCATTCCACATTGCTCCATGAGGGAGAATTTGCTAAAAGAAAAACATAGTGGTGGATTAGCAGGACATTTCGGCCATGATAAGAATTTGCAAAGCTAAGTGAAGCCTATTTCTGGCTGAAGATGTGAACAGATGTCAAGAATTCTGTTGACAGGTGCAGGATTTGTCATCATTCAAAGGGCAAGAAGCAGAATGCGGGATTCTATTAATCCTTACCCGTACCTGAAGGACCGTGGGATGAAATCAGCATGGATTTCGTATTAGGATTGCCGAGGACGCAAAGAGGACATGATTCGATCTTTGTGGTGGTCGACAGGTTCTCAAAAATGGCACATTTTATACCATGCCATAAGACCAGCGATGCAACACATATCGTAAACTTGTTTTTCAAAGAGATCATTAGACTTCATGGTTTACCCAGAAGCATTGTATCGAACAGGGATACAAAGTTCATTGGACATTTCTGGAGGACACTCTAGAAGAAGATGGGAACTAACTTAATGTTCAGTTCTGCCTATCATCCACAAATAGATGGGCAGACGGAGGTGGTCAATAGAAGTCTTGGAGATTTACTCAGAAGCCTGGTGACAGAGCACCACAGTAGCTGGGACAATGTGTTGCCACAGGCATAGTTTGCGTACAATGATTCAGTGAATCGAAGTACAGGAAAAAACCCATTTGAAATTATATATGGCAGGTAGCTGAGAGGAGTGTCTGAACTGAGGGACCCAGAACAGATAATCACAAAGAGTGCAAGCGCTGAAGAATTCGCAGAAGCGATGGAAGAACTTCACAGCAGAGTGAAGCAGCGATTGCTGGAGTCGAACCAGGAATACAAGTGCAGAGCAGATCAGCATCGGAGACAAATTTAGTTCGAAGTTGGTGATCTAGTTCTGGCACATATGAGGAGAGAAATGTTCCCAAGGGGAACATACAACAAACTCAAAATGAAGAAAATTGGGCCATGCAGAGTCCTGAAGAATTTGGGGGAAAATGCTTATAAGATTGAATTGTCAGATGACATCGAAATATCTCCGACATTCAATGTTTCAGACTTATATCCATATAAGGCTAAGGAAGCAGGAAATGGAAATGATGAGCAGCCAGAGATCCAGTGGTAGAAGCAGATGCCAATGGCAGAAAGGCCACAGATGGAGTGCATACTTGACAAGAGGGTCAGCAAAAGAACCAAGCGGAAAGAATACTTTGAATACCTAGTCAAATGGAAGAACCACCCAGTGGAGGATGTCAGTTGAGAGACAGAGGCACTTATCCAAAAGCATGGACAGACCATGCAGGAGCTCATGGACAGGAGCCCATGAATATTTTCAAGCCGAGGAGTATGATGCAGGAGCATCGCCAACTCAGCAAGCGTGGAGCCAGTGCATGTGTTCTAAACACATGACATATAATCTTGATAACTCTTTTTGAATTTTCATTTAAGATGAAGCGCCATATCCTTCAATGAAACATTTATGAAGGAGCACCTGTTGTATTGTATCAGACCTCGAGCCATACGCTCTTATCTGAAATAGATAGGAGGCATTTAATCTAGTTAATACAGGTAGATAGATGTTTAAGTCTAGATTAAACAGTTTAGAGTTCGAGAGGGAAAACTGATATAGACACCCTCCTTTGTACATTATTCAAGATTCAGATTATTCAGAAGCATTCAGAAGGGAGAGAAAGCAGAGAAATTGTGAAGAACACCCATGTACAGAGGTTCTTGAATTAATAGAAGAGAGTCTTTGATTCAATTTTATGACTGGTGTTATTTTTCTGTGTGTATTGTTCATGTACTTATGAATGTTTGTTTCTGGTGATGCATTTTCTTTGAATATGCTGTGCATGTGATTTCAGGGTTTAAACTGAAGTCTGAGGGAAGAGAATTAGTTTCAATTGTTTCTCTGTCTGAGTCAGGAGATTCCTTCATAGAGTGCAGTCGAATTCATCCGCATAGAGTGCGTTGATGAAGGCTCAGAAGTTAAACACTTATTCTGATTCACCCAGAAGTTATAAGATTGTTGAGGAAGTCGTGTGAAGAGCGCATAGGCAGAGTCAGAGGTCTCAGTTGTTAAGCTGAGCAAAAGAAATTAGAGACTACTGTGGCCGGAGGTGCATAGAGTCTGAGAGACCTAACACTTTGAAGGGTGTTGAAGGTCGAAGCACCGGAAGTGTGCGCAAGGTCTTTGAGAGAAACAGAGTTGATAAGCTCAGGAGGTATAGTACCTCCGCGGAAAGAGTTGAAAGGAAGCACAGGGGCCGTGCCAAGGAGGGTTCAAACAAAGAGATGCAGACCCAAGCATCAGAAGACAAACAAGTGTTGAGGAGGAATACTTAGCCATTCTCACGAGATCCTCGAGAGGGAGGAATTGACGATCAAGATTCACCGAGAGAACTAGCGAAATCCTGCCAGCCGTCAGATCGTGCGGAGTTGCGCAGGGTTTAAGCCCCAGCAAACAGAGAAGGAGTCATCGGGATATTGGTGATATCGGGGTTTCATAAGGTAAGAGAATCAAAGCCTTGAAAGTCTAGAAATCCCGAGAAAGGATCTCAGTCGTTGATCGGAAGAACACGTGTCAAGGAGCCAGGGAGCGTCAGGGTTCAGTCCATCGGGATATCGGGGTTCTCGAGGACGTGGAAATCTCGCATCAAGAAATCGCGATCCACGATTTCCCGACGAGCGTTTTGGACCGTTAATTTTCAAAGACATGTGGCGGAAGATCTTGGCGAGTCGGAGTTTGGAGGCATCGGGGTTTCCAGGTTGTGAAACGTTTGCATATTGAAGTCGCGATCGGTGATTTCCCGATCTAATCAGAACCGTTGATTTGGTGGGACACGCGTCAAAGGATCCCTAGTAATATGGGTTTGGGGATTCGGGGTTCTTGACGTCGAGGAAATCTGGCATCGTGGGTTCACGATCCACGAAATCTCTAAGTGACGTGGCAGTGTGGGACCACGTGTGTTAGTGGAATACAGGTGGCGTGAGATCCCGAGAGATCAGGATTGAATTCAGGACTTTCCATTGCAAAGGAATTGTGAATGGAAAAATCGCGATCACGCGATCCTCGATATACGGAGGGAGAGGTGACGTGACAGGAGGATAGTACACGTGCATCGGAGTTCGGAGTTCAGGGTTTTGTGGGGCGAGTGAATTGCAACATCAAAGGTGTCGATTTCCCGATAGGGAAAACCCCGATATACGAAGGCGTTGACCCCTTTGACCATCCGGTTTCGGGGAATTGAAAGACCTTATCCCATGAGTACTAAACTCGCGATCTTGCGAGTTCTGATTTCCCGACAAGCAAAGGGGGAGGTCGTGAGAGAAGATACCTGTGGGTATTGAGAACTCCCGAGAGGGGTTGGAAGAGATCTTTGACTCTTCGGGCCTATGTGAAAGAAGGTCCTGGTGGAAGCGGTCGGACCGTGAGGGTCACGACTTGCATCATTTACTTAGGTTATCTTGAACAAATAAAGGCTTGAGTGTTGGCTCATTTTTTGGCCCTCACATAGATTTTTAGCCTAGGTTCATTTTATGGCTTATGGTTTTGACTCACCTCATGACTTGACACCAAGCCTAACCCATCCCATGACTTGACATGTCACTCTTTTCACTCATACCTTTATGTCCTTGCCATGTTGTCCCTATGTCCGATTAAAGGTGGTCAAATCATCATTTTGAAAAAGAGTGTTGCCAACTCACTAGGAATTTATGTAGTGCACTCCTTGTCCTTTATTCCTTTCCATGATTCATCATCATTTCACTTAGGTCATGTTATACCTTGTTTTCAGCACCATGGTTCATTAAAACATGTATTCAAAGGTTTGGTTTTACTGAGTTTGCTAACAGTTTCAAATATTTGAATGTTCTCAAACTCGATGCTGTTGAAACTGCTAGTTCATACTAGTTGCAGACAGCGCTATGGGATCAGCTGCTGAGGTGGATTTTGAAGTTGAGGTGGTCGTGGTGATCTCCTGACTGGTTGCATAGCATCAAGTTGTCATTACTCCTCCAAGTATTATGTGAGCCCACTCCATTGCATAGCGAATTCGTGTGATAGTTGTTGCATGAGTTTCGGTAGCGACCGTATCTGCAAATCGCTCCTTCCTTCATCCCTCTCCATCCATATTTTACCTATCACAAACTTGGAGCCATTGTCACATGGTTTTTAGTTATCAAGACACCAATTCATCTTGCTCCTAAGTGTTGAGTGCATGTGCAAACAGTTATTCCTTGTATGCACACTACGCTACCAAAAAACATTGTTGAAACCTCACTACATTTCCCCTGTTCTCTCTACTTTTTGGATTGGAGTGTTATTTGCCAGGTATTCAAAGACCATTGCAGTAGTTTTTATTTCACTATATTATCATTCTTCAATTTGAGATCTACAGATAGTAAGAGGAGGGAAAATTGCATTTCTTTCCTTTCAAAAACCATCGAAGCAGTGTTTTTTCAAAACAAGGTGAGCTAGAGGAGAATCATAGGAAAGAGCAGCCATTGTTCACTGTCATTCTCCCATTAAAGTCTTCCTCTGTTTTCTCCCAAAAAAAAATTCACTGCACCATAGCCTTTGATCCCTCGTCTTGACCCATGGAGACACCTCAGAAGAAGAAATCTCACAAGGGAAGCACTGTGGTCAGAACTGAACCCTCAAACATGCACCTATTTGATGCAGAGCCAATGGTTAGGGAAGTTTTTAGAAGGTGGGTTGCCTCTCTTTTTTCCAAAACATGCAGAGGGGACATCCTTAAGTGGAAATGCAATTTGCCTTACATTTTGATGGTGTTAAGACAAAGGTAGAGACCTGGAGTTTGAGGTGTCTAAAGCCTCTATTGCAACAACCATCGGGATTCCTAACACTAGGGAGAGATGGTTTAAATCCATGACTTTAAATGTTGTCTTCTCCAAGGACTTCCTCAATCCAGATTATCAGACTAACAACTTGTCTAAGGGAGTGCCTAGAAGTCATCTAGTTGAATATTTTGAAAATATGTTGAAGATCATCCAAAGATACTTCAAATGTGGGGGAAGGTTTAATATGTCATACCAGTACCATATAAGTATTTTTCTTCATTTACTAGTAAATATGAAATGAATATCCATTTCTACTTGTTGAGGAGCATGGGGAAAATGTTTGATAGCGTCCAAGCGAAATCCAAGTCTGTGGACACTAGTATTTTTCACTCTGGATTTATTAGAATGTTTGTTTTGTAAGAATTGAAGAAGAGGAACATCCCTTCGGAACAATTCATTGTTTCTGCTCACATGAAGTTGGACATAGCTTCAACTCCTCAGTCAAAGATGCAAAGTCCTTTGTCATCTACTAGCGATGCTCTAGCAGGAACAAGCAAGAAAAGAAAGGGTAAATCCATTACTCAAGACAAAGAGGTTATTAAGGAATTTGAAGAAACAGAGAGGGAGGCTTATCATTATCCACAGAGAGAATTTTCACCTCCTCCGACACTAGAATTGGAAGAGGTCCCCTCATCCACTAAAGCTACAACCAAGAAGGGAAGAAAATTTCATTTCTCTTCACTTTCTTTAGCAGCTAGCACAAAGGTCAGGAAGCCTTTTACCAGATCAGCCCTCAAGAATTTTGTTGAAGTACAAGTCCTACCCAAGTTTTCTAATATAAAGAAAAATAAAGATAATGGAAAGGCATTGAGAAGCCTAATTAGGTGATAGACAAAGCCCATGTACAGTAGAAAGAGGAAGGTGAATCCATGAAGAAGGATGTTGAGGTTATCAACATCAGCACTCCACCTAGCAATCACACCTTCAAAAGATTGATTAGACAACTCAAGGAGGCTAGGAAGGAGGTTTCTCATTTGAAGGCAGAAGGTTTATCTGAAAGAATCAAGATGAAGGAGCTTATGGATATGCAAAAAAACACCCTTGATTTAGTAAGATTTGTAGCAAGAAGAGCCCCACCTCTCCATAAGTAACTCAATAACCTCTATAGGCAAAACAGAGGCTTTCAGTCTCAAAATAGAAAACTCAAGGCATAACTGCAACACTTCAAAGATGAATTGGCTCAGAGGAACTTGAATGTTTTGGTAGAAGCTGCCATTGAAAGAGAGGAACATGTAGTGAAGAAAAACACACCTGCAATCAAGAATCTTGTCACTACAAAAGAAACACATGTTGTTGTGTTAGAAGGAAGCGCTCCTTCCATAAGGAGGAGTGCTAGGTTGATGAAATGATTGGGGGGATATAAGCTCCATTTTTTAGAATGATCTCTTTTTGCAAGAGTAAGTGATCAAGGATGAATAATTTTTTCCACTTATACAGGCATCTACAGGATTCTAACCTATCAACTCAAGGTTCTTTATTAGTCTCATCATACATAAGACACAGACATTCTGTAGTGCCATGGCGCAGCATAATCGTCTATATAGCATGGCCTGCCAATTTTCTACTTAAAGTGCTATGAACGATCCTAGCCGAAGTACACAGGAATGCTACCAAATCTCCTAAGTTGTGTAACGATGGCGCTACCGAATTCGCAGGGATATATTACAGTGGCACTACCAAATTCGTTTTGATGATGGGCACTACCAATTCTACAGGACCAGTTCAGTGATGGCACTTCCAAATCCGCAGAGATATACAGGCTCTGCACTACCAAATTGCACACAGAGATATACAGGCTCTGCGCTACCAATTCTGCAGACCTATTTTAGATTTTCTCTAGAAAATGTGCAGAGTATTTTGCAAGGGCGCTACAAAAACTCGCTACCCAGTGCACTACTGAATGACACTACCAACTCGCACCTCGAATCAAGGGGTTTGAATTTATCACTCTTGTGGGTGGCTGATGATGTGGAGAAGAGCTGAGACCATAGGTGGCAACATGATGACAACATACAACCTTTGCAGGACACTTGGCATGGAAATGGATGTGCATCAATGAAGACAATGTGAGTTAAATTTTATTGGATTGGTTGCCAACATGTTTCCTTTTTGATAGCATAGTTGTTAGTACAGTTGTTAGATTGAATAACTGATTTGGAGAATCCTATGGGAGGAAGGCCATCTCGCACCTCTAGTTGTTGCCTTCCCTTTTTGTTATAAATACATATTCCAAATGTTTTAGAGGGTTTGAATGGTTGAGTTGGGCTCCCTTATTGTAATATTTTGATTAAGTAGACTGGTTCTCTGGTTATGTACTTGACTTGAGAATTTTTTGTTAATATAAGTCAGTTTCTCTTATTCCATCTTGTTGCCTATTATATTGAGGTTTTCATGATTGAATGATTCACATGAGATTGTTATAGTTGTATTATGATGAATGTTTGATTATAGTACTAATATGATGTTCTTTAAACTTTGAACTCAAGAAAATCTTATGTTTGATTTTTTCCTCATTAGGCTTCTTGAAGACTTGATGTTAATAACAGACCTCTATACTTCCCTCACCAAAGCCTTCCTTCTATTAACTTTCACTCCCATTCACTGACTGAAGTTTATCAAGACCTCAATTGCTTGTGCATGCTAGCCAAGATTTTTTAGTTAAGACATTATTATCCTTAGCCTTGTCCATTTGACCTTTTAAACGTTGATTTACATGTATACATAATCTGATGGGTACTGGGCTTATCCTCTCTGCCATATGAGGGTGATTCCTAGTGCTAACAGGACCTAAAACAAACCATCGATCATGTTGACAAGGATGCCTTCTCCACTTTTGAAAATAGCCTTCCAGTATTATGTACACATGTAGAGAACATTTATTGAAAAGATTACCTTCTCATAAGATTCCAAACAAAATTGTCACAACTTTTTTTTTAAAGAAATCTACGAGAGGAACAAATATCTTAAATTGATTGCTTTGTCAACTATTGACATTCCCATTTATGAAAAATACGAAAGATATGTTACATTGTACTTATATGAAAAATTTATTTATTTATTTACTATCCTACTCTAATTGAGAAAGAGTGAGTCTTTCTTCAAGTATAGGAAAATTTCATGTGCAGCCATGTGCGAAACAAGTTTATAAGCAGACTCATATCCAAATATGGAAAATATACCTCAATGGTTGCCCGGATATGAGAGGCCAACTACTCTTCTAGAGATGATGCCAAGAATATGGAAGGGTGTTGTGGCCTGATGACAGTTTGGAACCAAGCTTCAATGTAATCTTTTCTCTTTTGGATCTCTATGGATGTAAGATCATGTAATTCCTTGGAAAGTTGGTCATCACACCTCGAAATACATGAAGTATCTAGAGACAAACATGACAAAAATTCTTCAAGTTCTGGCTCAAGTGGATGCTCCTCAGATATGGTGCATGACTCTTGGATCTCCTTTAGATGTTGTTCATGAAATTTCAGATCTGCTACTTGATGTGGATCATAAGTCTCTTGCTCATTTCTTCCTTCTTGAGATATAGATAAGTCTCTAACTGCAACCCAAACTTGGTCTACCTCAGATGTATATAGGCCTTTGATTGCAATGAGAATTTTCTCCACTCGAGATGTAGGTAGGTCTCCATTTGTTATCAAGGTTTGGGAAATTCCTTGAAGTACCATTTCTTTGTTTTCTCAAAAAACTCTTAATCATCCTTCTTCTGTTGGCTGGTAGATCCTTTCTCGCAACACAGATTAGTACTCAGGGGTTCTTACAACATCTCAAAAATGATTTATCATCAAAGATCTGAATTTTAAAAGTAAGAAATTAAAACTATTTGCAAAAATAAAACACACCAAAATTGAACTCCTTGCGTTACTGGGACCCTGTTGTCACCATGTTATCAGTTTTCACAAGTCATCTCACCGTAAATAAAACTAAATTTTCATAAATAAAAACACACTTTTGCATAAAAGAAGGAAAAACACACTTGCATTAAAAGAAAAACACTTTTGCATGAAAGGGAGAGGACAACCTAACTTTGGAGCAACCCCACTAAAGTGGATGTGTGGGCTCTTCCCTCATGTCTTATCGTCTTCTCTCTGCCCTTAGGTCATCCTTAAAAACAATCCAAAACCATTAAAACAATCTAATTCAAATGCTACCTATTACCGTTTACAACTCCCCGGCAATGACGCCAAAATGTTGGTGCAATTATATGTATAATATATTACCAAAAATAAATTATCGACTGGGATTCACAATCAACAGAGTTGTTACACTATATGTGCCGACAACAGGTGATTTAACTATGTTTGATGAGTATAGCCTACATAAGAAACACTCCAAAACTAATGCTTTGTTTCACAATCTTCAAACAACACTCTCCACACAGTTTAAAAACCAGAAAGCAAAACTCTTAAATAAAATCTTAACAAGCATGTGATTTAAAGACTCTTGCTCAGGCAGTGAATTTGTTCATTATAGGCTCATGAAAAGGAAAGATGAACTTTGACTCTGTTTTCTGAAGCAACTGATCTAGCAGCAATTTGTAATTAATTCTTTGCACATTCTTAAAAGAAAAATCAATCAATCCTAGAAGAAATACTAGGTGTAGTAAGACACTCCATTATAGGCACATGCAAGGTGAGAGATGGAGATCTTGATTGTTCATCTATTTGCAAGATATAACTCAATCAGTTCTGGAAGAAATTCTAGGTATATTGAGATACTCCATTATTAGTTCATGTAGGTTGAGAGATGGAGATCTTAATTGTCCTTAGATTTGCAAATTGGAAACAAACAACAAGGCATTCAATCCAACAAATGATTGTCTACACACACACACACACATATAGCAAATATTCACTCAAAAATCTATGTTGCACACATAAATATATATTTCACTCCATAAATCTATATTGCACTCTAGAAATTCTCACTCACTTAGAATTACCACACATCTTTATTGCATTTTGTCAAATGTTTACTGAAACAAAACAGAAATAAAGTTAGATGCTATGATCAAAAGACAAGATGGTTTTATTCATACATAAACCAGAATTATATATACAATAGATACAATGAAGCTTACCTTGGTTGGGTCAGTGGACCCTTGCTGTACCAACAAGGTAAATTTAAAAGAAACTTACAAAACGAAAGGTTTGATCACACACATAAATTCCATAGACTGTAATTCATAGCATTACTTCAATAACAAGTGTACAATCAACAATTTTGTCAAGAATCAAATCTACATCATAACAATTCCTCCCCCCTTCCTCATACCTATGAGGTCTTATTTATACATAAAATCCATCAGGGAGTGGCTGAGATCAAATCCTAAATTTAGGATCTCGAATTTTATATTTATGGGCACAAATCTAAAAAATTTGGGTTTTTCATCAATTTGGACAGATTTGAGTTGAAGATCCACCCATAACTCTTAAATTGTTTTGAATTTTACAAAATTTCAAATGTCTTACTCAATTTTCCATATTCTAGACAAAACCCATATCGTAGAATTTCTATATCTGATACCATCTACACGAAAATAGAGGCGCAAGTTGGCAGTTTGAGATTTCTACTAATTTTTACATAATCATTCTCCCTGAGATGGAAGTCCACACGTGTGTGTTGGGTGAATTCGAACTCACTCATCCACATGTCGACGTTGTTCTGTACAAAACTCATGTATGCATTTCCTTCTTGAGAAGCATTCCAAATTTTCAAACTATATCTGGTACCGGAATAGCACAAAAATAGGTACTGAAATAGCACAAAAATAGGTACCGGACGAGCACAACATTGGTAGTGGACAAGAGTAGAAATAGGCACCAGACGAATTGAATACCAGATGAACATCGAAATGGGTACCAAGTGAGTAGGAGTTGTCTCATAAGGTCTGCTTGGATCAATCAAAGTAATTATAGAGCATTTAACATCAATTATTCAATCCCAATCATTAAGAAATCTCATAAATCATGATTTAAACATAAGTTACGTCATATATACACAAAGATGGCTAAAAGACATGTCTTTGAAGAAAATAGGCAAATAATGCATATGTCTGAGGCAAAGTTGGTCAAGATATAGGACAAGATAAGGTAGTTGGAGGCATAAAAAAGGAGACCCAACACATATGAGCACCACTACTTCTCAATTAGGAGAAAAAAGGGAAGGAGTTGCATCCTTTTTAACAACATAGAAAACATGATCCTACTACATCATGAACTAGCATGTGAAATAAAATTACAGAAGCAAAAGATGCAACAATACAATGCTAAGAATCATCATAAAAATATACTATCTAGTTATGTAGCACAATGGAAGGTCGAACCACCATTATTCGATATCATAAGCTAATAGATTTGAATTTCCCAGTTGTCATTTAAATATGCCCATGCCAATATAGGCTATGTGACACTAAGTAGTGTATGGACAATTGTGAGTCCCAACTCCCATGAAAAAAATGGTGAAACTTAGGAACCATATGCTATAGGAGGATTAAAATAGGCCAGAGAAGTGAAGGGTTATTGATAGATAAGATTGAGATGATATGGTTGATGTACGACAAGACCATCAATGCCAATTATATCACTAGGAAAACATGTATTATAAAGATTATAAGGAGAGTGAGGGTAACCATAACCTAGCATATAGTATACCAAGGATCCATTTTCAACTAGAATTCCTTGCAAGCATACATAATGCCAATGAGATAAAGTACATTTTGATAAAAACGAAAATCAAACAAGCATAAATAGATGGCAATTGAATAATGTTTAGCTTACGTATTAAAATAAATAAATGTGTAGAGCCAATAAAACTTTTTATATAAGGAGTCTCCAATCCATCCATTCTAATAAACCCACCATTCATTCCTCAAGACTTACTAACCCACTAAGAAGAAATGGTTAAACAATATATCAAGCAATACCAATTTTACTCAGATCAATTCCAAATGATATAATTGCATTCCACCCATCATTGCTACTTGATTTCAAAAAAGTTGACTTGGATAATAGAAGCCACGGTAACGGTAATTATTGGGTGGATAATATAAACCATTTTCCACGACAATTTCTTGCTACAACTCAATGCCCTTTGTATTGGTAGAATGTCCAAGCAATGTTGTAGAAGAAATGGCATCATATAGGCTCCACTTTGGCCTAAGTGACTAAATACGGGAAAAAGAGATTACTTTATCAACAACATAAATATATGATAACAAAATTACATTAAGAAGATTGTTAATAATGTAGATGGTCAAAACTTTTGAATATAAACCATAATGGGAAGTTATGAGGCCATCATATATAATGACACATACAAAGAAGCACACATACATGTATTATCATAACACATAACTTAAATTATTTTGTATCAAATTTTGAAGAAGAGGTTGAAAAGCACAAAATTTAGAGTGAACAATCAAATTTCATCTTTATAGATTATAAGAGTTAGGAACTCTAGGAACTAACAAAGTAATGTGTGATTTAGCAAAGGAACAATCCCTGAAGAACACCCATGGTAAAATCTATGAACCTTCCCTGCATAAGAAATACTTACTTCTCGTGACTTGATTTGTTTGTACACTAACTTGAAACAGAAGGAAAATCCTATAACACTTTGAAAGACTCCTTGGTTTCAACCTAATAACTACTACATGTACATTACCTCCCAAGCAACCTATGTAGATATTCGAAGACTTTTAAAAAATGTGTTGTTTGGAACTTGCAAGCCACAATGGGAACATGATTGCTTAATAAGTATGAACTTACAATTGAGTCCTGGGTCAACAAATCCCTAAAGAATACATGTTAAATCTTTGAACCTTTCACATGAATAGAATACAAGAAAGACCCATTTGTCAAAAATTGAATTATTTGTCCATAAACTTAAAGGAGCACATGTTCTTAAATTTTTTGAAAGAATCTCTGGGTTTCATCTTAACTATGAAATATTTGCTTCATGCTTGTGACCTCAAAAACCCAAGTTACTAATAACACGAGTGTTTAATAAGCATGAAGTTATGATTGAACATTGAGCTTTCCTAGCTCAAAATCAAAATCATGCCACATTACATAAGTTATAATAACAATATATGTCGTTTACATAGACAAAATAAAAAACCCAAAAAATGCTCATATCATAGGACTATTGCCAATCACAACTGTGTTTATGCACTACATTTCCATAATAGTAATTTTGTCTTGATCTAGTTAAAAACCAAAAATAGGAAATTGATATTCAATGGCAAAGAGGAGATAAACAAATTAGGGAACAAATAAAGGTAAATGCTCCATTTCATATTAAAATCGAAGGCCAATTGTAAAATTGATGTTTAGAGGCTACCAAAGGCTAACAAAAATGTATCTTTTCAACGTCGTTAAGGATTTGCTTACTAGGCCATTCTTGTATTTGGTCAACTAAGCTAAAGCAACAAGGAGCCAACTTCATCAACATACACATAACTTCAGATTGAGGAAAAACCAACCATTCTATGGACAAAAGTAGAACATAAGGTCACACCTCTTTCACAACATTTATGTTCACTTCTATTGATGGAGCTTGTGCAATGTCCTGAATTTTCAAGTTTTACATCATTCCACTTACATTTGGACTACACACAAAGTTAAGGGTCCACCTTTCCATGAATGCATATTTTCAAACATCTTAACATTCCAAAGCAATGGAAATGCAACTAAGCTAAAGTAACAAGGAACCAACTTCATCAACACCCACATAACTTTAGATGGAGGAAACACCAACCATTCTATGGAAAAAAGTAGAACATAATGTCACACCTCTTTCACTATATTTATGTTCTCTTCTATTGTCTGAGCTTGTACAATGTCTTGAATTTTCAAGTTTTATAGCATTCCCTTTACGTTTGGACTACACACAAAGTTAAGGGTCCACCTTTCCATGAATGCATATTTTCAAACATCTTAACATTCCAAAGAAATGAAAATGTTACCATAACTTCAAAATATTTCCCGGTTGTACTAATTCATCTTTCAAACCTTAAGCACAAAATCCCAAATGAAAACGAAGAAATATTGCAATCAAATTGGAACCCTAAGTAGAATATCTATATTTAGAGAATGAGAAATGTAGAAAGATTATATATTATCGCAATTTCACGAACTTAAATGAAGGCCACTATCTTTTCAAGTAAAGGATCATGCACCTATTAATTTTTAAACTTTGACTAAATCCCAAAATGGTAAACGAGCACCCCAAAGTCATAGAAACAAAGGCATTTTCCCTAAAGACTCTTTTAAACCATTTGTTGACCATAGGTCATGCATTCGATTACTGAGAAACCAATTTGAAGCCAAATTTTTATGTTAAAAAAATGATACATTTCTTAGCTTGCGTCTCTATGACCATATGCTTAGACGTCATGAATTTCCACCATAAATCGTGATAGTAAAAATCATAACTATCATTCTCCATCTCTGAAAAAGACAAAACTGTCGAAATACCATTTTCTTACTTACAACACATTAAGGTGTCATTATTGAGACTATTGATTCGAGATTCCCATGAACCACAAAACCGCTAGTAGACACAAAAGCAATTTTTGGACCATAGAGTTGCTCAAACCCTAATTTACAAATTGGCCATAATCTTAAAAGTCAAACAAATATTTCACAATTTCAGACTTTATTATTATTATTATTAATGATGACACTTTTTTTCTATTTTTAAGATCATTCAATGATTAAAAATGTTGAATCAAGACCCTTTTTTTATGGGTAACATATTTCCATGGACACTTCCCCTCATTACTAGGATGGTATATGTTATCACACAATTTGTAGTTTGGGAAAATCCCAACCCAAGCAACAAGTGTGTGACACAACTAGGGACACCTATCACTATCACCTCAAAAGATATCCCCTCATTTTAGTGATAGACAAGTCCAACACAAGGGAGGCTTTCTAGGTGACCCTAAGGGGATTGTAAGGCAAAAGGCCAAGAGCTCAAGGAACGTGTGAGGTACTAGATATATTATAATAGTCGAAAACATAAATATTGCAGAGAATAATAGTGAAACAACACAATAGATGAAACCACAACACCAGAATGATACATTTTTTTATAGGAAACAATGTTCACTTGCCTCTTCGAGGGGGAAACCTCCAATAGAGTAGCGCTCTATTACAATGATTATCAACACAAAAACTTTCCATGCCCTCGACTCCTATTTATACTAAATCTATCTACCAAAAGAACATTCTAGAGGAAGATCTTCTAGAAGTGGAAGCTTCTATTAGGTCTTCTTACATTTGGCTTATTCTTCCTTATTACTAGGCCTTGTTAATATTGGCCTTTGTTACATGGAAAACATATTATTCTACCTATGTGAGGGGTTAGGGAGGTTAGTTCCCTAACATGCCTTCCCCCTTAAAAGAAACCTTGTCTTAAAGGCTTGAGATGAGGAAATTGTTGTATAATGGTAGTTGGCTCCCAGGTGGCATATGTTAGAGTTGTATCTTTCCATTGGACTAACACTTCCTTCATGGTGCGTTGACGAAGACGACGCTCATGCTGGTCCAAAATTGCTTTTGGTTGGAACCATACGGAGCCTTCTTCATCCAATTTGGGAAGGTTAGTTTGAGTTTGGCACTTAGTTCCAGTCACCTTCTTTAAGAATGAGACATGAAAAATGGGATGGAGCTTAGAATGACTAGGCAAAGCTAACTGATAGGACACCTATCCCAGGTGCTTGAGAATTGTATAAGGACCATAAAATTTGGGTGCCAGTTTCTGAAAATGGTCGGCCTTGAATGAAGTCTGCTTATAAGGTTGCAGTCAAAGAAACACCTAGACTCCTTCAACAAATTGATGTTCGAAGTGACCTTGATCTGCTTGTTGCTTCATATGATTATGATCCATGACCAAATTCTCTTTGAGGGTATGGAGAATAGCCTCTCGAACTATAAGAGTTTGGTCAACTGTGTGGACCTTCGAGACACCCGGCATGTATGAGAGAATTGAAGGAGGCTTTTGGCCATATACTACTTCAAAAGGAGTCATGCGAGTAGTTGTATGGTAAGAATTGTTGTACCACCATTCAGCTAGTGGTAACCATTGAGCCCATTGATTTTACCTTTTAGATGCAAAACACCTCAAATATGTTTCCAAACACTTGTTGACAACTTCAGTTTGACCATCAGTCTGGGGATGATAGGCGGTGGTGAGATGCAATTGGGTGCCCTATAACTTGTACAATTCTTGCCAAAAATTGTTGGTGAAGGTGGGATCTCGATCAGAAACAATAGAATGAGGCATTCCATGAAGCTTGAAGACATGATCCATTAAAAGTTCAGCCACAGTGGAGGTGGTAAATGGGTGTTGAAGAGCACAAAAATGAGCATACTTTCAAAGACAATCAACGACCACCATGACGACTTACTTATTGCCCGATTCAGGTAAGCCAACAATGAAATCCATAGAGATATCCCTCCAAATAGAAGGTGGAATTGAAAGTGGTTGTCGTGTGCTAGGGGATTTGACTGTTTTTCCCTTGTTTCATTGAAAAACATCACATTCCCCACAAAAGTGCGAACGTTCTGTTTCATACCATCCCGGAAAAAAGAACGTTTGACCCGGTCATAAGTTTTGGTAAACCCTAAATGCCCAGCTGTGGGTGTAGCATAAAGCTTAGAAAGCACCATGGATTTAAGTTGTAACTGTTTACTTACATACAGAAAACCTTTGCAACAAAGATCATCATTGTGCCAAGAGTACCTTAGGGAAACTGGAGAATTGGCTTGCAATTGTTGGATCAAACACGAAATTTTGGGATCTTGCATCCATTCCTGGCGAAGAGCTTGGAGCCAATCTAGTATAATGAAGGAGAGGGAAAAAAGACACCCTTCATCTTCATATTTATTTGAAAGAGCGTCGAAAACCATATTTTCTTTTCCTTTCTTTCAAATGATCTCATAATCATATCCAAATAGCTTAGTCACCCATTTTTGTTGCTCTGGGGATGAAGGATGTTGCTCCAGAAAATACTTGAGCCTTTGATGATTGGTCTTAATTTGGAAGCGTTACCCCAATAGATAAGGGCGCCAGAGATCTATTGCATAGAGAATGGCCAACATTTCATTTTCATATATTGATTGGCCCAAATGTCGCTCTAACATTTGTTTGTTGGTAAAGGCCAAGGGTTGACCATCTTGCATAAAGACTGCTCCAATCCCTCCCCCAGAAGCATCACATTCTAGGACAAAGGTCTTCCTGAAATCAGGAAGGGCCAGGACATGAGTGGTGCAATAGCTGCCTTCAAGGCTTGAAAGGCCTGATCATCTACGAGAGTCCAAGTGAAATTATTCTTTTTAAGGAGAGAAGTGAGAGGCACCACAATATTTCCATAATTCTTAACAAACTTGAAATAGTAGCCTATTAAACCCAAAAAACCACACAAGATTTTGAGAGTCTTGGGGTGAGGCCAATCCTGCATAGCTTCAATCTTCTTAGGATCCACCCTGACACCTGCCTTGCCAACAATATGACGCAAGTACTCAACTTCTGAGGCTCCAAAAGCACATTTAGATTGTTTGAGGAAAATTTGGTGCTGAGAGAGTAGATGAAGAACTCGATCCACATGAGCAATATGGGTTGTACACATTTTACTATAGATGAGAATATCATCAAAGAAAACTAAGACAAAATGGCGGAGAAAAGGACAAAAGACATGATTCATGAGGCTTTGGAAAATGGATGGAGCAATACATAAGCCAAAGGGCATGACCAAGACCTCGTAATGGCCCTCATGAGTTTGAAATGTAGTCTTAGGAATGTCTGCCTTTTTCATATGTATCTGGTGGTAGCCAGAACGAAGATCAAATTTAATAAAGAACTGGGCACCACTTAGTTCATCCAAGAGATCATCAATGATAGGAATGTGAATTTTTTCTTTGATGGTGAGTTTGTTGAGGGCTCGGATGCCAGGAAACATGTGCCAAGAGCCTTCTTTCTTAAGTACCATGACCACAGGAGAAGAATAAGGGCTTGTACTAGGATGGTAACGCCCGCGACGAGCAATTCTTGAACAATTTTCTCAATTTCATTTTTCTGGGCAAAGGGATGACGATAGGGACGAACATTGGGAGGAAGGATTTGTAGGATGAGAGGAATGGAATGATCATGAACACCATGGGAAGGAGGAAGTCCCTGGGGAGTGGAAGAAACAACTTGATATTTAGAGAGGATGGATTGGAGGTCAGGCGACATAGAGGGTGTCTCGGTGGCGTGAATGGAATGGATTTGTGAAATAATGTTGGAATGACCTTTTTTGAGGAGATTTTCCATGCGATGGGAATTGATGATCTCAGGGGAACCCATTGTGATTCCTTGGAACTTATATTGTTTGCCCTATTGGTTGAATTGCATGGTTAATTTATTAAAATCCATGAGAATGGGACCCAAAGTCCTTAGCCATTCGACACCCAACACAATGTCACAACCACCCATGTTGATAGAAAACATATGATATTTCATGTGGTATTGACCAATTTGGAGACACATTTTCACAACGCCCCCCACACTTCATGGACCCGCATTGGCAATCATGATTTGAAAGTTGTTGACTCTCGAATATAACAATTAGTTTCTTGGGAAATGGAGCGATAAATAAAATTATGGGTGCTTCCACTATCAACAAGGATGATGACCTTCTGATTCTTAATGTAACCAATTAGCTTGAGGGTTTGGGGAGTAGAGAAGCCTATGACAACATTCAGGGAAATGGTGGGTTCAACTTCTGGAGGGTTGGTAGGTGGATTCGTGTCAGTCAGTTCAAGTGACTCTATTATTGGACTAATCGATAGGTGCAGACACTAACTGATCTCCCTAGATCCACCTAGATATAGAACAAAACACACCAGAACATGACGCTTTCCTTAAGTTTTAAATATTGAATTTACCAACTAAAGAGGGATGGGTGACATACCATTTAAATGTCGCTTCCTCTCTCCATCACCATCCTAGCTCTGTTCCAACTCTCATGCAATGATGAACCTGCAAAAGAATGCAACCAACCAAAGTGATAGCAATAGCATAAACTCAATATAAACCTATGCATGTGATCAAGGAATCATACAATAAAACACAACAAGATTTATAGAAAAAAATCATATTATTGTATCATATTAAATGTGAAAGAGAGATTACAACCATGGCCTTGATGTCATAAGGTCCCTTCCAACTTCCCTTCGTTCCCCACACACTTCTTGCTCCAACTATTTTGAAACCATGGATCTGATAGCTACTCACAATCTATGTTGACAAAGCAAATCTCAAAGCCACTCTAACCAAGCTAACAATCCCAAGCCAAAAACAACTTAGCCCAATCCAAGCTCCAAGCTAACTTTCTCCATGAGAGCTCCTCTCCTTTTATAAGTTGAAGAGGATAAGGTGAGGAGGTTAGGATGATCCCACTAAATCATGAAAGCGAGTAAGATCCAAACCATTCAGATGCCACCTCACCATGGAAATTTCTCCTTCTAGAATATTTGAGAAAACGCTCGTTTTTCCCACGTGTAAGCATTCTCACACCCTGCCTATAGAGAAACCTGCGAACCTCTTACAACCCATCTATGGTGCAACCTGTGAGAATTAGTCATTTTCGCATCGTGCCTATATAGGAACCTGCGAACTTCCTTTTTTATAGGGTTTTTACAAAGGAAAATGCAACTTCTTTTCTCAGGAAAAGTTCTTCTCCCTTCTCTCTTCAGGAACTCCGACCACTGACCCCTCTAAAGGAAATAGATAGGTTTACATCATTAACGGTCATAGGGATGATGGAAATAATGTGTAACAGACTCGACCATCGGGGGAGCCTCAATATCTTCTTTAGAAACATCCTCAGAGATAGCCATAAAAATCTTTTGTTCCTTACACTTGTGCCCAGGAAAATATTTTTCATTGAAATTATAACAAAGGACCTTGAGTTGGCACTCAACCATTTATGGCTGGGTCAATTTATGGATCTTTAGTGGAGTGGAAGGAGGAGTGGGAGTGATTGGTTTAGGGAAAGGAATGAAGGAGGGTTTTCTGGTTGAGAAAGGATAACTTGTTGTGCTTCCTTAGCTCTTTTAGTAGCTTCCACCCAACTTTGAGGGCGAGCCATGAGGACATGGGAATGAATCTCATCCTTGAGGCCACTGATAAAGCATTCTCGAAAAAAAGCATTAGACGTACTCTCTATGTGGAAAGCTAGTCACTGAAAAGGAAGCTATAAAATATTCCACTGTACCATATTGTTTCAACATTGTCAGACGACCTAAATGGTTGGTGTCAATGTCAAAGCATTCATAAAGTTCTGCAAAAAAATGTGTCCAAGCCAAATACCCTTAGCGAGCATTTTTTCTCCATTTACACCATTGCCAACGTTCCAGATCTAGATTGGTGACACACGCTCCCTCCACAACCCGGTCGGAAGGTCCACGTCAACACAGGATATTTCTCCCTTCACTGGATCGAAGAACTCCAAAACGTTCTTCTATTTTCCTTTCGAAAAATCTACACCCACAACAAATTCTCACGGGATCCCCTCTTTGCACCTAGGAGATCGGATTTCGCACCTTCGCAAATCCAATGGTCAAGTGTCTGTCTCTCGAATCTCCGAAACCCAACAACAGTCAACGCTGACCCTTTCTCTTTCCTTTTCAGGATTTTCCTTATCACGGTTTCGACGATCGCGATGTCGAGTGACTTGTCTCCTCGACTCCCGAATCTCGATATGCCGAAACTCCGATGCGCTCGCAAGCTTTGACTTTTCAATGGTCCTTCACTCCATCGGGATTTCGGACTTCGCAATATCGTGAATCCTAATTCCAAGGGTTTGGAACTTCTCTCCATGAAATCCCAAAACGATCAACGACCATTGACTCCGCGATGACAATCTGCCACCTGTCCGCCTCACCGACTCCTCTGGTCCCACACCATCCTCTTAGCCTTCAGGACTTCACGTTTTGTGATATCGCGATTCCCGTTGCAAAGTTTATGGGACTTCCACCCACGAAATCCTGAAATAGGGATTCACTTGTGAATCCAACGGCCCTTGTGGCTTGGATCTACGGTCTTACTCCTCTTGAGCTTAAAACCTTAGAGAATACTTGCCGTATCTCCCCTACTCTTCCATGAGATCTAACGGCTCATGAGGTTTCGCTAATCCTCCTTAGAGAATTACGACCGTTCGTTCCTCCTTGACGATTTCAGCGAATGAACTAAGTGTTCCTCCACAAACTTGTCCACCTACGACACAAACTTATGATGCCTTCTTAATACACCCAGTCACAACTTCACCTGGCTGTCCTTCAACAGTTTCAAAGGCCTTATCCTTCCTGATCTTTTCCATAGCTCTCAAGTCCTCAGAAAAAACCATTGCATGCACTCCTTGCGGCAAACTTTCAAACACCTTCAAGTGTTGAATACTTCGACTCTGCGCACACTTGTAGCAGCAGTCTCTCAATACTTGCTCAAATTCGCAACTCTGAGACTTTCCTCAGCCTGTGCACTCCTTGCATGGCTCCTATACCCCAAATGCACTTCTGGGTGAATGAGAACAAAAGTTACCCCATCCGAACCCTTTGTCAACGCACTCCTTGTGGACAACTTCAACTGCACTCCTTGCAGGAACTCTTGCTCAGATAGAGAAACAATTGAAACTCATTCCTACTTCCTCTCAGACTTCAAACTCAAAATATGAAATCATATATACACATATAAAGAAAATGTATAACAGGAAGTAAACATTCATGAGCGTAACATTCAACATACATACACAAAGAACAAACACTATGCCATGAATTTGAATCAAAGATTTTTCTATTAATTCAAATATCTATACATGGGTGTTCTTACACAACTCTCTGCTTCTCTCCTATGCTCTTCTTCATGCGAATGCTCATAATCTCCATACTACAATACACAATGAGGGTGTCTATATCTCGTTTCCCTCTTGCGCTCTAAAACTGTCTAATATACACATTCAATTGTACCTACTTACATTTAATTTCATAAATGCCCCCATCTACTAAGGACGAGAGCGGATCGCTCAAGGTCCATTTACATTATACAAGTGCACCTTCATTAAATTATTACATTTATGTTCAGCGCATTAACTTCAAGGGAAATTCAAAATGTGCGCTGGGCTTGTACAGCTGTCTGGTGTCTCCGCGCTGGCTCGCTTGATGTTGGCGATGCTCCTGCATCATACTCCCTCACTTGAAAATTTTCATGGGCTCCTGTCCATGAGCTCACACACGGTCTGTCCATGCTTCTAGATCTTCACTTCATTCTCCTATCTGGCATCTTCAACTAGATGGTCCTTCCACTTGACCAAATACTCAAAGTATTCTTTTCTTCTGGTCTTCTTACCAATTCATTTATTCAGTATGCGCTCCATCTGTGGCTTTTCTGCAACTAGCATTTGCTTTTGCCACTGCACCTCTGGCTACTCATTTTCTGCTCCTGCTTCCTCAGGTTTATATGGGTACAAATCTGAGACATTGAATATCAGAGAAATTCCAATCCCATCCGGTAATTCAATCTCATAAGCATTTGCCCCAAATTTTCTCAAAACCTTACAGGGTCCGATTTTCTTCATCTTCAATTTATTATATGTTCCTCTTGGGAACCTTTTCTTCCTCAAATGTGCCAGAATCAAATCACCAAATTCAAACTGAAGTTGTCTTTTGTGCTGATCTTCTCTGCATTTATACTCCTGATTTGAATTCTGCAATCGGTCCTTCACTTGGCTGTGAAGTTCCTTCATCGCTTCTGCGAAACCTTCCGCACTAGCGCTCCTAGTCGCAGTCTGTTCTGAATCCCTCAACTCATAAATCCCTCTCGGCTGCATGCCATATACAATCTGAAATGGACTCTGCCCTGTGCTTCTATTTACTGAGTCATTATATGCAAACTCTGCCTACAGCAATATATTGTCCTACTGGCTGTGGTGTTCTGTCACCAGGCTTCTCAGCAAGTCTCCCAGACTTTTGTTTACCACTTATGTCTGTCCATTCGTCTGAGGATGATAAGAAGAACTGAACGATAAGTTAGTCCCTAGATTCTTCCACAATGTCCTCCAGAAGTGTCCTACGAACTTCGTATCTCTATCCGAAACTATGCTCTTTGGTAAGCCGTGAAATCGAATGACTTCTTTGAAAAACAGGTTCGCAATGTGAGTTGCATCGCTGGTTTTCTGACATGGAATAAAATGTACCATCTTGGAAAATCTATCCACCACCACAAAGATTGAGTCAAATACTATTTGTGTTCTTGGAAACCCCAATACAAAATCCATGTTGATTGCATCCCACGACCTCTCAGGTATGGGCAATGGTTGATAAAACCCTGCATTCTGTCTTCTTCCCTTCGAATGCTGTCAAATTCTGCATCTGTTCACGAATCTCTTGACGTCTTCTCACATTCCCGGCCAAAAATATGACTCACTTAATTTTGCGAACATCTTTTCTTGACCAAAGTGTCCGGCCAATCCTCCACTGTGTTTCTCCTTCAACAAATTCTCCCTCATGGAGCATTTCGGAATACACAGCTAATTGCCCTTAAACAACAATTCTTCCTGGATCATGTAGTCGGCCCATTGGCTTCTATCTCTGAGAACTATATTCTCAGCTGCTTCATACACCTCTTTAAAATCTAGATTATCTTTATACATGTCCCTGAAATCATCAAAACCCAATGTTTTGACTTTGAACTCTTGCAACAGAAAACACTTCATGCTCAAAGCATCAGCAACTTTATTAGCAGTACTAGAAATATGTTTAATCACAAAAGTGAAATTTTGCATATGTTCCACCCATTTTACATGTCTTTGATTCAACTTTTCCTGTTGAGTCACAAACTGCAATGCATGATTATCACTGTATAAGACAAATTCTTTTGGGATCAAGTAATGCCTCTATTTCTTCAATGCGTATATGATAGCATAAAAATCCTTGTCATAAGTGGAGTACTTCACTTTCGCTTCATTCAGCTTCTCGCTGAAGTATGCAATCAGCCTGTCTTCTTGACTCAAGACTGCCCCTATTGCAAATCCACTTGCATCGCATTTCACTTGAAATGTCTTTTGGAAATCCGGTAACACCAAAATTGGTTGTTCTGTGATCTTCCTCTTCAACAGATTAAAGCTTTTTTCAGCCTCTTCTGTCCAGTGAAAAGACTTATGTCTCTTCTTCACTGTGTCCATCATTGTTGCACTAATTCCACTGAAATTCCTGATGAATTTTCGGTAGAAACTAGCCAATCTGTGAAAACTTCTCACCTCAAAAATATTCTTCGGTGATGGCCAATTCTTGATTACCTCCACCTTTTCCAGATCCATCCTCAATTTATCTGCAGAAATGAAAAATCCCAAATAAATGAGCTCCATCTTCATGAATGAGGATTTCTTCATATTTATCAACAACTTCTCCTACTGTAACCTCTTCATCACTGTAGCTAAATGCTTCAAGTGTTCTTCCACTGATTTACTGAAAATCAGTATGTCATCCAAATACACAATGACAAATTTTCCGATGAACTCCCTCAGGATTTTGTTCATCAACCTCATAAAAGTACTCGGTGCATTTGTTAAGCCAAACAGCATAACAAGCCATTCATACAACCCTTCGTTGGTTTTGAATGTTGTCTTCCATTCATCACCTTCTCTCATGCGAATCTGGTGATATCCGCTTTTCAAATCAATATTTGAAAAGAATTTTGCTCCACTCAAGCAATCCATCAGATCATCCATCCTTGTCAATGGAAATCTGTATCTGATAGTTATCTTATTAATCGCCCTAGAGTCAGTACACATCCTCCAGCCTCCATCTTTCTTCGGACTGAGTACTGTTGGAACAACACATGGACTCAAGCTTTCCCTAACCAAACCTTTGTCCAACAAATCCTGGACTTGTCTTTTTGCCTCCTCATTCTCTTTCGGCGTCAATCTGTACGTTGCTTTATTTTGAAAATTAGACCCTGGTATGAGATCAATATGATGACTCACACTTCTGATCGGTGGCAATGAAGAAGGTAATTTTTCCACTACTATGTCAGCAAACTCTTCCAACAGTTCATGAATCTCTTCGGGTAAATCATCTACTCTTATGTTGGTCAAAACAATCTTCGGCTTCCTGACCACAATGAATTGCAGTTCTTCTTTCTTCTTTACCTGTGTAAGAAGTTCCTTCCCACTCACGAGAAGTACAGTGTTGCTTACTTCAGGCTTCACTTCCTTATCCTTGATTGGAAGCAACATGTGAGTCCTCCCATTCTTCTCCAGGGTGTATGTGTTCATTCTCCCATCATGAATCACATTCCTGTCATATTGCCATGGTCTACCCAGCAATAGATGACAAACATCCATGGGAATAACATCACATAATATTTTATCATTATATCCCCCTATCTTGAATTCAACTAAACACTGTTTAGTGACAATTACCTGATGTTCTTTTTGTATCCATGAAACTCTGTATGGGCTTGGGTGATCAATCGTCTCCAGCTCCAACTTTTCTACCATCTCGGTTGAAACGAGATTATATGTGCTTCCACTATCCACAATGACCTTGCATACCCTGTCCTTGGTCTTGCAAGTAGTCCGGAAAAGTCTGTTTCTTTGGACTGAACTCTCCACCTACTTCTCTGGTGTCAAAAGAGATTTTCGCATCATCAACGATCTTCCACCTTTAGCATCTTCTGCCTCAACATACGGCCTCTGTGCTTCGGTGATGTGAGCTCTTCCTCCTTCTTTCTTTTTATCTAGACACTCATAAGACTTGTTCCCATTCTTTCCACATGTGAAGCATGTTATTATTCCACCTCTTCCTCTTCCTCTACCTTTGGTACGAGGAAAAGTATTATTATCAACATACTCTCCTCTCTGTTCGATATGTTGTCCTCACTGTGAGGTTCCATCTCTCTCAGTTTGAGTCTGAGGTTTCTTCCAATCCTCCTTGGGCTTCTGGATTTTATCCTGGGCAACTGACTTGCCTCTAGGCTGACTTTTGCCTCGGCCTCTTTGTCCCTGCTTTCGGCTCAGCTTCTCTTTAGCTTTCAAAGCCAATTGACAAGCATCTTCCACCGTTTGGATGGTCAACATGCTCATCTCATCCTGGATGTCGTATCTCAGGCCATTCATGTATCTGGCAAATTTTTCATCATCGCTTTCCCGATGACCTGCCCTGATGTTTAGCTTGTAGAATTCTTCAGTATATTCTTTTACTGACATCAGCTTCTGTCTCAGGTTCTGCATCCTCCTGAACAAAGTGATATGGTAATCTCTAGGGATGAATTTTTCTTTCATCTTTGCGATCATCCTGTCCCAGCTTTTGATCTTTTTCTTGCCCTTGCAGCGTTTGTCAGCTTGTAGTTCATCCCACCACAATGCTGCATGTCCCTTCAATCTCGTGAGAGCATGCTTGACCTTTTTGTCCTCTTCGACATCTTCGTAGTCAAAGTATGTGTCTAGAGCTCTAATCTAGTCTAGAAGCTCCTCTGCATCAAAGTTTCCCTCATAAACTGGAATGTCCATCTTTTCCCTTGCACCCATCCTTGCAATAGATTTAATCAAACATTCATTTTCTGCATCTTCGACCGCAATTTCCTCTTCATGTTCAGCCTCAATTTCACTTTCGGAATCACTGAGATCCCCAGCACTGACTGTACGCCTTTTTGTTGTTTCCATGTCTTCGAGTCTAGCTCATAGATCACGCATCTCTTTCTCCATGGTTGGATCAGTCATCTGCCTACCTCTTCTTCTCGGCATTTCCCTCTCCTCTGGATCGAGTGATTGTCTATCTCTTCTCCTTGGCAACATGATGAATCCTCCTCTTCTCTGCTACAGAAAGCAAAGAACCTTTCTACGCTCTGATACCATGAATGGTGACGCACGCTCCCTCCACAACCCGCAGGTCGGAAGGTCCACGTCAACACAGGATCTTTCTCCCTTTGCTGGCCCGAAGAACTCTAAAACATTCTTCTATTTTCCTTTCAGAAAATCTGCACCCATAGAAAATTCTCACGAGATCCCCTCTTTGCACTTAGGAGATCAGATTTCGCACCTTCACAAATCCAATGGTCAAGCATCTGTCTCTCGAATCTCTGAAACCCGACAACAGTCAACGCTGACCCTTTCTCTTTACTTTTCGAGATTTTCCTTATCGCGGTTTCGACGATCGCGATGTCGAGTGACTTGTCTCCTCGACTCCTAAATCCAAATATGCCAAAACTCTGATGCGCTCGCAAGATTTGACTTTTCAATGGTCCTTCACTCCATCGAGATTTTGGAATTCGCAATATCGCGAATCCTAATGCCAAGGGTTCAGAACTTCTCTCCACGAAATCTCGAAATGATCAACGGGCGTTGACTTCGTGACAACAATATGGCACCTGTCCGCCTCACCAAATCCTCTAGTCCCACACTGTCCTCTTAGCCTTCGGGACTTCGCATTTCATGATATCATGATTCCCAGTGCAAAGTTTACAGGACTTCCACCCATGAAATCCTGAAATAGGGATTCACTTGTGAATCCAACGGCCCTTGTGGCTTGGATCTGTGGTCCTACTCCTCCTAAGCTTAGAACCTTCGGGAATACTTGCCATATCTCCCCTACTCTTCCGCGAGATCTAACAGCTCACGGGGTTTCGCTAATCCTCCTCAGAGAATTACGACCATCCGTTCCTCCTTGATGATTTCAGCGAATGAACTAAGTGTTCCTCCACAATTTTGTCCACCTGCGGCGCAAAATTATGATGCCTCCTTAATACACCCAGTCACAACTTCACCTGGCTGTCCTTCAATGGTTTCAAAGGCCTTATCCTTCCTGAGCTTTTCCATTGCTCTCAAGTCCTCAGAAAAAACCCTTGCATGCACTCCTTGCGGTAAACTTTCAAACACCTTCAAGTGTTGAATACTTCGACTCTGCGCACACCTGCAACAGCAGTCTCTCAATACTTGCTCAAATTTGCAACTCTGAGACTTTCCTCAGCCTGCGCACTCCTTGCACGGATCATATACCCCAAATGCACTTCTGGGTGAATGAGAACAAAAGTTACCCTATCCGAACCCTTTGTCAATGCACTCCTTGTGGACAACTTCAACTACACTCCTTGCAGGAACTCTTGCTCAGATAGAGAAACAATTAAAACTCATTCCTACTTCATCTCAGACTTCAAACTCATAATATGAAATCATATATACACATATAAAGAAAATGTATAACAGGAAGTAAACATTCATGAGCATAACATTCAACATACATACACAGAGAACAAACATGATGCCATGAATATGAATCAAAGTTTTTTCTATTAATTCAAATATATGTACATGGGTGTTCTTACACAGCTCTCTGCTTCTCTCCTATGCTCTTCTTCATGCAAATGCTCATAATCTCCATACTACAATACACAATGAGGGTGTCTATATCGCGTTTCCCTCTTGCGCTCTAAAACTGTCTAATCTACACATTCAATTCTACCTACTTACATTTAATTTCATAAATGCCCCCATCTACTAAGGACGAGAGCGGATCGCTCAAGGTCCGTTTACATTATACAAGTGCGCCTTCATTAAATTATTACATTTATGTTCGACGCATTAACTTCAAGGGAAATTCAAAATGTGCACTGGGCTTGTCCAGCTATCCAGTGTCTCTGTGCTGGCTCGCTTGATGTTGGCGATGCTCCTGCATCATAGATGGAGAACACCATACCATAGTTTGGCCAAGTCATCAGTAATGTTGTACAAAGAGAAATAAAGTTCCATTTGAGTGACCCAACTTGTGGGATCTGAGCCATCAAATTTTTTCTCCTCCATGCGAGGGGGACACGGGTCCCACAGAAAGTGGTTGGGAGGAAAAGAGGTGGACTTGGAGGATTCAAGACGTTCAGGGTTATAAGGTGTGGAAGAAGAGAAAGGATCTGGGGTGGGATTAACTAAGGCGGTCAAAGTATTCATTGTGTCCTAGCATTTTTGAAAGGTCCCGATCAATTGACTGATGGATGTGGGAAGTGATTCGAGTAGAGCAAGTCGAGAGTTGATGTTACCAATAATGAACATAATGGAAGAGATATCACTACGGGTTTGGTCATGAGCTTTGTCCAAGGTGGTGAGACGTTGTTCCCAATATTGGCTATGAGTGTGGTCCATGGGGGTGGGACAAGGGGAAAATGGGACCACAGAGAAATGAGTTACTAGTGATTGGTACTACTACGATCAGTGAAAAGAGAGGAAGTCAATGGGATAGATTCCCAATAAGGGTGTTGGGGAGGGGTCGGGTCCATGAAAAAACAAAATTTAATGAAAAATGATAGGTATGACTACAATCAGGGAAAAGAGAGGAATGCAATGGGATTGGTCTCAAATAATGGTGCCAGCAAGATCCAAACCTTGTTTTTTTTACCCCTGCAGAGTTATACTCCATGCTAAATAATACTACAGTGACGAAATGGAGAAATGCTTAACAGGAAGAAATGTGTAGGAATTTCACAACCAGAATGCAGGAGGCACAATTGCACGACAATAGATCTTATCTATTTTGTTTATGTTTCCGCCCCAAGGGTTAGGGTATTTAGGATTTCTACAGACAAGGGTTTGCCCTGTGCTATAACTCTCTAATATATGTGCGAGGTCCAACAATAGTACTCGGACCAATATCTCATGACACCAACTAAGGATGCTAGATCGTGACCTTAGTTGTACTACCCGACTACCCATTGTTACACATCAAAATTAGTCACTTTAATGATGACCTATTGTCATCATGACTAGTGTCACAAGTGTCGCATTATTGGCCTTAATTGTCACAAACATCATACTTCCATTTTTCCTATGCTATGACTCTAACGACATCATAGGGACACTTAAGACACCTTCAAAGACTGGTTTAAGGAAGAGAAATCATCTGATGAGGAGTACAAAGCATTTTCCAAGAAGAAAACCACTCATAAATCATTTTTTGAAGGCAACGTCCCCTATACACTGTCAGGGAGCGCTGACACTCCCTAGCCTTCTTTGGGGGAGCGTTGCAACGCTCTGTGCACCCTTTTGGGGGAGTGCTACCTTTTCTGAGCGAGTTTTGGTTTGTTGAGATAAATCAGGGAAGAATCCCCTCAATCTCTAAAGTTTGTTGGATTCAAATATGAGGTCAAGCCACGATCTTAGGGAAGATCCACAACTGAAGGAAAGGAATCATCAACTTATCCCAAATATTTCTCAAGTGGTTGGGTCTCTCAAAGCTTATATAAGGAGGCATCCTCATGGTGAAAGCACATATGGAGATTGAGAATTATACCTAACTTATGATCTCATAAGAAGGTATGGGGATAGAGAGATTGGAGATACCAAACTTATGATCTCATGAGTGGTATTGACAGAGATGGAGACATTGTGAAGCATCTAACTTATGATCTCATAAGGGAGATATCATTGAAGCATCAACATTTTGTGTGTGGATTATTTGAGCAAGGGTCTGGACAAAGGGAGCTTGGTGAAGCTGTTGCACCTACATCCATGGTTGTAAGCACCACTTTGTTCTCATTAATATAAATATATGCTTGGCTTGTTTCCTTTAAAGTTTGTGTACGTTTTATGAACTTGTTTCTTTCATATATCCATTATGAAGCTAATCATGGTAGTGTAGGAAGTATCATTGTTATTGCTCATTGTATTATAGGACCTTCTGAAGAACTTGGAGATCAAGATCAACCTGGATCGAGCGAGGAAAAGCATCGTTAAAAAGGTATTTACCATTCTTCCTTATTCTTCTTTGATAGTTTAACTTCATGGAAAGAAAATTCAGTGTCCATAATAACACTTTTCTGTCTTGGTCATAGGGGTCTAGTATCCAAGAGGAAATCTGCTTGTCCGCAGGAGGATTATCCTATAACAAAAATTGGTGACTCCATTGGGGAAGAACTTTGATTTTTGTTTCCTTTCCTAGGTATTGTTTCAGCCTTTTCTCATTCTTTGACCTTCTCCATGATGTGTCTCTGATCCTTAGATGTGTTGTTGGCTCTTGGATTCATCTTACACATTGAATTTTTTCATTTTTCCTACGTTTTT
>JZKD02S0613633.1:128796-145599 GCA_000966675.3 Picea glauca
CTAAGGATTAATGATGTTTTGTTTGGATTTTTGACATCTATTTTCCTTGCTTTGAGTCACTCTTCTTCCCTGAGATTTGGAGTCGATCTACTGCTTTCTCACTTATCTGATTGACTGAAAGTTGTTGTACGAAAATTCAAATATATTTTTCACCATTCCATTTGATCTTTGAGGTCTTTCTCCCAAGCAATTTCTGGTTGTTCATCATCCATTATCCTTCTCCTATCTTCACTTGAATTTTCACCAATTTTCATGCATTCTGGGTGAGTTTTTGCATGGTTTTTGGCTCTTTTTCTGAGTTTCTGGGAACATCAATGCCCCCCTGTAGGCCATACTAGAGAACTAGTGCTACCCTACAATGTTTTATGGGGTGTTGCAACACTTTGTGCACCCTTCTAGGGGAGCGCTAGTCTCTTCTTTTAGAGTTTTTGCCTTCTTTTGCTCAGCCTTTTGCAGCCTATTTTGTAGAGATCTTTACCCAGAGTCTGTGGTTGGTTTGTGGAGTTGTGTGGGTTGGTTTTTTATGGTTTTTGATGCTTTTCACTCTCTTTTGTCTTGACTGGAGCTTGAAACCTCTTTCAGAAATGTGAAATTGCCTTTTCTAGCTGCCTTTTTGTCGGGACGGTTTGGAGTGGTTTCTCTTTCTCCCTATCGTTTCTTGGATTCTTCTTCACATTTTATTGTACTCTTTGAATGCTTGTTGGTGCTCAAATCCTTGATTGAGTTATTTTTAGAACACGCTTCTACTTGTTTTCTTTCAGTTCTCATTGTTTTGACTGCATTCTTTCTTTTGGGTCGTGAAACTAGGTTGCATTTGAAGTAGCAGAATTGCATGTTTTTTGACATTTTGGGAAATTGTGCATCTGAAATGATGAATGTTTTCTCCTTCTCGTAGTATAGCCTTCATCAAAATGAAAAGATTGCATATTCATCTCTTTGCATAACTTTTAAGTCAGTCAAAACAACATGTTGTCCACGCCATTTTCCTTTTGAGTAACAACAACCTTAAAAATCAAGCGCTAAACTAAAAATTGATTATACATTTTTACATTTTCTGGTAGCAAACCTACATTAGATTAGTTATAGGGATTTGGAATAGGTGTGAAAGATAACTTTCCAAAGCTACAAACAAACATAGGATCTTGTGTTAGGGAGCGGTGAAATCCAATTGCTACATTTTGTCCCGAGAAGCCCTTCTCACACAAGGGTCAAACCTAAGGTCACATTGAGACTAGCAGAGTTACTTACCTTGCTTTGTTGGTATTGGTGTAGAGATTGCACGTATTATGGGGGTCTCTTGAAGGTATACCCACAATGATGAGTGGAAGCCTTTCAAGTTGATTTTGGGCTAGATACCCTACCCTTGCGTGTGGATCGGACTGTCGATTGTTTCCCCATGCATCACTATTGTAGTTGGCAAACTTAGTGGCCTATCTCTTTAGGGTTTTTACACAAGGTGACTGTGGAGGGGCAAGTATTCATGGTACTTGGAATCAACATTGGCCAGACTCACTCGGGCTCCTTGGAGGGTATACCCACGATTATGCGTGGGAGCTTGCACCAGGGTGTAAGTCCGTTAAGCAGGTCGTCAACATAAATTTTCCACCTTCTCTATCTCAGCCCCTTCTTACTTTGTTCCCATGACGTTGGATTTCATCACCAACTAGTGTGCTTATTGTGAGAATATTTTGTTTGCTTGCTTTCTTACTAGATTTTTAGTGTGTGTTGTTTGTTCTCCTTAGTAGAGTCTAGGTTGGATCTTTATTTTTATGGCATCATTTCCTTGAATGACAAATGAAGGAACCCCTTTTCCAGGGGAACCCTTTGTTTTTCCTTCTTATGGAAATGTTGGTCCTCCTTACATCACTACTTTGAGCCTTCCAGGTCTCACCATTGGGTTATCAGTATGGTTTTTTTCCACTCCGTTGATCTCGAATGCATGTGCTTCGTATGTAAGCACACCACCCACACATCAACCTCATGTCAAGCTTTCTCCTTCTTCACCCATCATGTCTCCTTCCATTTCTTTTTCTTCACCTAGTGAAAGCTTTAAAGCAAGTATCCAAGTTGATAAGAAGAAGAAGAAACGGAAAGAGAAGAAGAAGAACCAGAAAAAGGACCAAGCCTCCAACTACATCAGATGTTGGATCCATGCAACCAACTACTATTCATAGTACTGGGAGTGTTGATGAGGTCGATAAGATTAAAACGAAGAATCTGAAACCCAAATTCCCTTGCAGTATTTTTAAGGGTCACCACTTTCTGAGGGATTTCCCTGGTATTCCCAAGATCTTAGAAGTGTGGTCCTCAACGTCATCAGCCCCTGTTGGACATGCTGATGATGCCCCGTCAACTAGTGGCGTTAAGGTTGGTAAGAAGAAGAAAACTGTCAAATTTCCTTGTATGTTATGTGAAGGTGATCGTTATTCTCACCTTTGTCCTCGTATGGACAAGGCTTCTTCTCTTTTTGAAAATATTCAACTTCCAATAGGTTATCGTAAGATTCCCCCAACCCATCGTTAGTTGATAGACTAGTCAATCTGGTTCCATCCCCGGTCAGTCTGTTTGATCAGGTGGTCAATCTAGTTTCATCCTTGGTTGAACCACTAACCCAAGTAGTTGATCCAATTCCGTCATCGATCAGCCCCACTTTTCATTTGAAAAGTGAAACCAAAGTGGTCGATATGGTTCCGCCATTGCTCGATCCCACTCCACCATTGAGGAGTGCCAAAGTGGTTTCTTTGGTTACTTCATCGATCAATCCCACTCCTCCTTTGAGGAGTGCCAAAGTGACTGATCCAGTCCCTTCCTTGGTCAGTCCCACCCTTCATCCGAAGAGTGCCAAAGTGGTTGCTCCGGTTACATCATCGATCAATTCCACTCTTCCTCTGAAGAGTGCCAAGGTGGTCGATCCATTTCCACCTATTGACCCCATTCTCCCCTTAGAGAATGAAACTCAAGTGGTCGATTTGATGTCATTATCAATCGATCCTACTCTCCCTCTAGAGAGTAAACCTGATACTGACCACGTTTTTCTCGTTGATACAGAATCTACCATGACGGGGGGAATTCCTCCTTCTCTTGCAAAAACCCCTCCAAGTAATGAGGCCATCCTTTTTTATTGGGGTGTGCTAACTGGACCTTGTCTTCACTCTCACATTCCTTTCAAAATTACAGTACAGGTTTGTGGTTGGGACATTCCTCATGCGTTGATAGATGAAGGTTTGTCCGTTAGTATTTTATCCTCTATTGCTTGGCAAGCTTTGGCTTACCCTCAACTTGTGCCAGTTACCTAGACTTTGTTCACTTTTAACAGAAGAACCGGTCACCCTTTAGGTATCCTTCCTCAGTTTCCCATAACTTTGGGAGGGAAAACTGTCTTTATTGACGTTATGGTAGTCCAGGACCCCTTGGATTTCGATTTACTCCTTGGACGAGATTATGTCTATGCCATGAAAGCTATTGTGTCCACTCTTTTTCATGTGATATCCTTCCCAGATGATGGAAGAATGGTGACTATTGATCAACTTTAGTTTGTTGGCCTTGACTTGACCATCAACCCAATGACCTCCCTAATAGGGTCTTATATGCAGACAGTATCGCCCCTGCCACGAGTCAATTATGTGGCATTGTCTCCTATGAATTCAACTTCCGATGACTTAGATCCGGTAGTTGACATGGTGATCTCTTCAGTAGGGCTATTGGAGCATGATCTCCTTACCCCTGACGAGACCCTCGACATGTGTTCCTTCCAGAGCATTCTTCTTCCATCCAATGAAGATCTCTTGGAAGCCATGACTGAGTTTTGTCCCTTGACATGGTATCCTTCCAGAGCATCATCCTCTTGGAAGCCATGATCAAGAAGAGGTCACGAGAATACTTTCTCTTCTCTATGGAAATCTCTTTAAAAAATGAAATAGAAGCCACGAGCATAGTTTTGCTTCTCTGTAGCAAGCTCGTTAAAAAATGAAACAAAAGCCATGAGCATAGTTTTGATTCTCTGTGGCAAGCTCGTTAAAAAATGAAACAAAGGCCTTGAGCATAGTTTTTGTCTTCGTAGCAAGCTCGGTAAAAAATGAAACAGAAATCTGGGGATTGAACCTAGAGCCTCGAGCATAGTTCTTTTCTTGTGTCAAGCTCGTTAAAAAATGAAACAATTACCTCTCCTGTCAGGTCGAGTCTTTCGCTAGATCTCGTAGATGTCCAATCGAGTCTTTCGTTAGGTCTTGTATTTGAACCTTCATTTCATCCACCTATATCCTTTTTCTCCATCTAGTATAGAAATTGGTGACAACCTCAAAGTCGGTGAAGCTTGGGGGGCATGTCTCCAACCTCCGATGATCATTATGGAGTTAAGCCACTAGCTTTCAATTTGGGGGAAGAGTATCGAGCTTAGTCTTGGTTCTTTCTCGCACTTGAGAATGTAAACGAGTATACTTTTATCACTTTTTTAGACTCTCATGGATACACGAAAAAGGAACCCCCTAGAGTCATCTTTAAGCTCTTTTCAGACTCTCTAAACATGAAAAGATTGTCGAGTGATCTTGCTTCCTTTCCCACTCATTAAAAGGTTTGAAAGGGCGTCTTTCGAGTGATAATTTATCTTTTTTTCGGCCTCGCGAGACTAACATTACGAAAAATGACAAAACTGGAGTCATCTTTAAGTCATTTTCAGACTCTCTAAATATGAAAAACCATCGAGTTTACCTTCTCTGGACTCGTTAAACAATCATACATTGAAGGGCCCATATGGGACCAAACCCTTACTTCTTCCAGTTCATTAAACAAAGGAAGAGGGAGTTATCGAAGGTGAGTTATATCGAGAATGTGTTACCCTCCTCGAGCTCGTTAAATTAAAAAGAGGTACTCATCTATCTGGATGGGGGGGAAATTGAAGGAAACAAGCCAAGCAGTTTTGGAGAACATTACCAGTAACTCTTACAGTCGCCCTTGAACATGACATTTTATCATTGCATGCATTTTAATCTGTTGAACCTCTACACTAAGCCAATCTTATGAGTTTCTTTACTCCTTTTGGTCACCCGATGAAAGTCACAGTATCCACTGCATTATCAAGTTTTGGTCCATGTCATGTTTCTGTTGTTGTGCCTCAGTTTTCAAGGGAAGTATCTACCTCGAGAGTCAACCATCACAAATATCTTGTTTCAATACCCGTGTCAGTCCATGTTCATTTGATCCACCAATTTACATCTGTGTCTGTTTCGTGTCGTTGATGGGGGATACATCAAGGCCCTCCTTCAACGACTCTATTCCTGTCGACCTCAACACCTTATCCAGGATCTAGACTTAGAAACCAGTTAGTACCTTGGGACCTGCATGCCTCAATGGAAGGCCTCCTCACGTCCGACAGTGGGTTTACATCATTGACCTCTGATCGAATGATTCCACGGATGTTTGACTTTAGATCATCCATTCACATTCGTTGGAATTTACTAGAGTACCTTGTGAATCATTGACACCAATGGTGATTTCCCTTGTGCTTGTTAATGATTTACCTCATTGACCGGTAATCAAGTGGTTTCTGCCATGTTCAACATCAAGACATCTATCCACATGATTAGATTTGTACTACATTGGGATCGGTAAGAAGACCCTGGGTTGAGTGATCACTCTGATATGTACTTTGCCCAGGTTACAACGGAGTTTCTTTTGAACATTGACACATATATTGTCACATAGATCCACTTTGTATTGGTCTGTGGCTATGTCTTGTCGTCTCATAGATCCATTGTGTATTCTTCGTGGCTATGATCAGTTCAAGTCATAGGATTATAGATCCACATTGTATCATCAGTGGCTATACCTTTTTGTCAATATAATTATGGATCTGCAGTGTATTTTATGGTGGCCATACCTTGAAAGTCTTTATCACTCAAGCATAGGTATGCCTGCCTTGGGTTTGAAACATGTCATAATATTTATTTGATGGTTGTGTGCAACTTCTATCAGGTTCTTTGCATCCGTACCCTTGCTTGAAAAATTCTACAAAGTACTTCAGTCATCAATTTTTGTCTTCTAACTTCGCACTTTGGGGGGCAATCTATTACACATCAAAATTACTCACTTTAATGATGACCTATTGTCGTCATGACTAGTGTCGCAAGTGTCGCATTATTGGCCTTAAGTGTCACAAACATCATACTACCATCTTGCCTATGTCGTGTCTCTAATGACATCACAGGGACACTTAAGACACCTTCAAAGACTAGTTTAAGGAAGAGAAATCATATGATGAGGAGCACAAAGCATTTTCCATGAAGAAAACCACTCAAAAATCAGTTTTTTCTCCCTTATACACTGTCAGGGAGCGCCAACACTCCCTAGCCTTCTTTGGGGGAGAATTGCAATGCTCTGTGCATCCTTTTGGGGGAGGGCTACCCTCTCTGAGTGAGTTTTGGTTTGTTGAGATAAATCAGGGAAGAATCCCCTCAATCTCTAAAGTTGGCTGGATTTAAATATGAGGTCAAGCCATGATCTTAGGGAAGATCCACAACTGAAGGAGAGGAATCCTCAACTTATCCCAAAGATATCTCAAGTGGTTCAGCCTCTCAAAGCTTATATAAGGAGGCCTACTCATGGTGAAAACAAATATGGAGATTGAGAATTATACCTAACTTATGTTCTCATAAGAAGGTATGGGGATAGAGAGATTGGAGATACCAAACTTATGATCTCATGAGTGGTATTGAAAGAGATGGAGACATTGTGAAGCATTTAACTTATGATCTCATAAGGGAGATATCATTGAAGCATCAACATTCTATGTGTGGATTATTTGAGCAAGGGTCTGGACAAAGGGAGCTTGGTGAAGTTGTTGCACCTACATCCATGGTTGTAAGCACCACTTTGTTCTCATTAATATAAATCTATGCTTGGCATGTTTCCTTTAAAGTTTGTCTACATTTCATGAACTTGTTTCTTTCATAGATCCATTATGAAGCTAATCACGGTAGTGTAGGAAGTATCATTGTTATTGCTCATTGTATTATAGGACCTTCTGAAGAACTTGGAGATCAAGTTCAGCCTAGATCGAGAGAGGACAAACATCGGTAAAAAGGTATTTACCATTCTTCCTTCTTCTTCTTTGATAGTTTAACTTCATGGAAAGGAAATTCGGTGTCCATAATAACACTTTTTTGTCTTGGTCATAGGGGTCTAGTATCCAAGAGGAAATCCGCTTGTCCACAGGAGGATTATCCTATAACACCCATGTACTAGAGAGTATCTTCTTGAGTGTTGTTGTCGGTGGCACTATAGCAGTTAGGCGGTCGATTGGTTGATCTACAGAGGGCTTCAGGATATCTATGTGAATCCATATACATGTGTTTCTTGATGTGCTACCACTCGAATGGGTACTAACAAAGGTTACAAGGGTGGCCAACAATGTGCGCTTGAGTACCACTTGTATTTCCTATGTGTATGCTTCCCTGACCGCAGATTTATGCGTTGAACGACATATCTCTGTAGCTTTAAGATGTAAGAATATGTCTCTACCTTGAAAAAAAATAACCCACAATTTACTACCAAGGAAAGTGCTCTAATACCACTTGTGAGGTACCAGATCTATTATAATAGTCGAAAACAAAAATATTGTAGAGAATAACAACGGAACAACACAATAGATGAAACCACAACACCATAATGATACCTTTATTTATAGGAAACAATGTTCACTTGTCTCTTTGAGGGGGAAACCTCCAGCAAAGCAATGCTCTATTACAATAATTCTCAATACAAAAACTTCTCATGCCCTCGACTCCTATTTATACTAAATCTATCTACCAAAAGAACATTCTAGAGGAAGATCTTCTAGAAGTAGAAGCTTCTATTAGGTCTTCTTACATTTGACTTATTCTTACTTACTACTAGGCCTTATTAATATTGGCCTTTATTACATGGAAAATATATTATTCTACTACGTGAGGGGTTAGGGAGGTTAGGTCCCTAACAGAACCACCCCTATAGGTCACATTTAAAGGATCTTGAGGCTTGATGGAGAATGAGTATAGGTCAATGAAAACGCTGCCAATTGATAGTACTTGCAAAACAAATGTTAGGCAACCTAAACCAAGACAATATATGATGAAATAAGCCCCAAGGCAAGAGGGAAATAAACAAGAATCCTTGTTGTCCCAAAATTGCATCATATAATAGTGATATATCAGCAACAAGAGAAATATAAGAGCTGCAAATTAGACCATCAAAATCAATATATGATATTTGACAAGAAAACATACAATTAGTAAACAATTTTCCAATGCTAAACCAAGATTTTGATGTCAAAAGAGGGTTGTAAAAGACTGTTATCAACAAATAATTATGACAACCCTATGACTATATCAAACTTTTTCTACAATAGCAAATTCTAACCACTAAAATCAACAAGTAAACCGTCCAAACAATAGCCCTTTATCAATAGATTAATTATCACAACTTAGAAGCAAATTTCAATGGTAGAAAAATAGAGAAACTATATGAGAAAGGGTGTTTGTTGCAATCATAATGGTTGTAGCTTAAAGTTTATTACAACAAACTATTCACTTGACCAAAAAATATTCCCTTGATGTAGAGGAGAATCTAGAGCATGTATAATTCAAATCTAACTTAATCAATTTCAAACCCTCAATTTTCATGTTTATCAATGCAACAATTAAAAATCTCCAATGTAAAGATTAATGCCTTGTTATTGGGTGAATGGAGTCTCCTCCTTGGAAGGAAAACTAACCAAAGATGAGAAAGAGGTTTTTGTTGAGAGTTAAATCCTTATAAAACCCAACAACAATCCTTCCAAATCATCTAGTTTGGAATCCAAGATGAACTAGGGTTTAACAATTCCTCTAGGGGTGTAAACCCTCTTACTTCCTATATAAAACAAACCCTAGCCAAGCCTTACAACAAGGGTGTGAACCCTGTTACTTCTTGTGGCAAGCCTTGTAGCCTTTCAATAGCAAAGAAAAATAATTTTTGGTAGAGGGTGTAAGCCCTTTTACTCCTCCTAGGGTTTTAAGATATTTTTCTTGAATTTAAACACACAAGATGACAATAAATTGCTTAAATTATTCACCAAATCCAAGAGATAGCATGCAAGAAAACCCTTACTACCAAGAATCATCCAAAAAATTGTCAAAGAAAACCACCAAGAGAAATCACTAGCCTTTATTGCTCCAATGGACAAGAGTTGCATCCATTATGACAAGAAAAAGAGAGGCCAAAATTCTCCAAGAGGGTTGAAATTGCAGTCCAAGAGTAATATTATCAAGTGATGAGTTATGAGAAAATGAAAATTACTTATCTAATATTTATATGTAGAAAACCCAAGTCATAATTTGTCCACATTACAATTAAATCTATAATTTTAGGCTAATCCCAAAAATAGAATGCTTAATTAACATAGTGATTTGTTCTTTTTTAACCACATATGCTACAAAATGACCAAAAATAACAAAATGATGGCATGTGAGCCCATAAAGCTCCTCTACAAGGTGGCACGTGTGAAATTAGGCCTCCAAAGGCCAGGACACCAAGCTATGAAGGTGCCACAACATCCCCAATTCAAGCTATAATGTGTGGCTTCAAGCCCACAACACCACCAAGTCCACGTGATAGGATCTACGGTTAGGCTCCTCGCACAAATGCTTATTGCGACATAGAACCCTAGGTGGGAGCTGCAGTCCCTCCCTTTCCCTTCTTCGTTCCCTTCCCGATTCTAGCCCTCCTTTTTCGACTCTCACCTTTCCCTTTTTGGTCCCCTCTCCCCTGTTTCGGTTTTATTTGGGTCGACATACTTTGGCAGGTCCTAGGTGGAGCCCGCATTCCCATCACATGGGCCAAGACACATGGAGGACTCTAATATGGAGGTCATGGACTACGAAGCTAGTCTTGTAGGGCCTTCTGCCTTCGCCCCCCATGACGAGTTTTTGGAAATCCTCCAGGTTCCTTATTCGGCTCTGTTGACGCACAAAAGTGCAACATAGGGTACCTGCTTGCAAATGGTTGCAATGCCTTGTTATTTAATTATATTTAATAATATACTAATAGGTGGGACCCCTTGTGTGACTTGTGTGATATGACGGAAAGACGACACATATGTTTAAGGTGCTTATGACTTGGTTGCAAGATTAGCTCTACAGTTTATTTTCTTTTAAGTCGTTATCGAAATAATTGATCAAACGATGTTATGGGCGATGTGATTAAAGGAGAAATGATGTTGTCTTTATATAACCCTCACAAGTTTTATAATGTTTCATTTAGTTCGATAAAATATCTAAAATCCATGTTTCAAGTTGTATGTGATATATGGTGTGGTGATTACCTTGATTTCATGTTACGAGAGTTGTGCGCATTGTTTGAATTGGAAGTTTAAAGGTTGGGACATGGTATCCCTAGCAAGCTTTGATATATGTCACATTGGAGTTTTAAACAAAGGTTGGCGCATTTGTTAAGTTTGAGACTTAGGGAAATGGTTTTGTATCAAGCTTGCAATTAATTGTTAGTGGGTTATGCATTGTATGGCTATCTTGCTTGTACTGGCTATAGTTAAAGGTGTAAGTGTAGATACAACATGCAATAATTGCACATCACTCTAACCTACCTCGAGGCTGACACCCTTGCCATTTCACATTTGGTATTTTTTTGGTTGCTACTGCTCCACTTTGTTCAGTTGTGGAAGAGGTATTCATACTTGGTCGATTCCCCTTGGCAATTTTACACCCAAGTATGTGGGTTATTTTTGCTCCATCCATGAAGATTTCACTCCGCTCTTTAATTAAGTCAAGAGTTGGCTCTTAAATCTGCTCACTGGCTGTGCATTTCCAAAGTTTTATAGGATTTTCGACTATGTATGGATTATTGGTGAAGTTTGGTCTCTGTGACATTGTATGTAAATTGTTCACATTAAAAATGATATAGGTATCTCTCACTGTCTGTAGCTGCTTCATCTTCATGCTTTACTTGTGGAAAAGGGTATTGTTTGGGAATTTCTCGGGCCTACCTTGCCTCTGGTTTTATTTTTGTGATTCCTCTATGTCCAACAAGAACGTTATGACTACTCGTTACCTATGGGTTATTTGGAATCTATGCCTATCATTTGATTGTATGGATTTCATGGCTATCATACTCGCACCCTTATATCAGCTCTGTAAATGCGAATGTATAAATTTATGGTGGTACTAAGTTGTTAAAGGTATATTTTGGGCCCAAACCCTCAAACTTGGTTAGCTCGCCCTCACTATTGATAATTGTATATCAAACCCTGTATTCGGAAAATAGAATGAAGGTGGCCAACCTAGAATTTAATAAAGACACTATGCGTGCTCTTTTTGGTCATGGTTTTTTTGTTGGGCGAAGTTAGAAAGAATGTTAAGCCCACTCGTTTGTTTTTAATACAATTTGTCATGAGGAAATATTTGGGTTAATGGCAACGTTGCAAAATTATTGTTAAAGGATACAACTTGCTGGGTGTCAGATTCTGTATGCAAAGAGTCTGACTGTATATGAAATATATACACATTAAATGAGTTTTGCAAACCAGAATGAAATGAAATTTGGAAACATGGTTATTTGAGGTTTCAATTGAAATAGTGTTATACACAAAGATTCCTTTTGTGGCCACTTCTTGGAACACTATAGTGACTTAAAAAAAAAACATATATACTGGTGTTAATATCGTGGACCACAGTCGGTCCTTTCCTTGACTGTTGGTTGTGATTATTGAAATGTTGTGTCTCCTCGACTTTGTTGTGCACAAGTTGTGTTATTATTGTTGAATGTTCTTAGGTAATAAATTATGAAACGATTACTGTGCAATGTAATTTCTAAGTGCAAATGAACAGCCTTGAAGTGAAAGATCAGTTCTGAATTTTGGGAACAAAGTGTTGAGTTTCAATTTCGAAACAGTAAAGGGATCTAAATTGTAATGTTGGAAATGGAATTTTTTGATACATGATAGAACAATATCCATAGAAGTCCCTTCCATTATATCATTTTTCAGAAAATACACGCCCATCATTATCCAAATTACATTTTTTTCACTTCCTGTTATGTTGTGACTCATTTTTAAGGAGAAGTATGTATGGAAATAAAATAGATGATGTGGAAGTTAATTGATTATTGATATTCCAGGATATGTTTAGATACACAGTTGATTGTTTTGTTGATTGCTTGAACAATATTCGTAAATCTTTCTCCCTCCATGATATCACTTTATGCTAAATACAATCCCTCCATACTCCCAATGACCCGATCAATTCCCTGTTCGTGTGGCAATTAATAAATGACATTTTTATGGATGGATTGCATGTGTCTTGTAGTAAATAATAGAACCAACTCTTGATTTATTTAAGTGAAGTTTCATGTTTGGATTATTAATAATTTTTCATGATTCATTGAATATTTGCTTAAGGATGAGTATTTTTTTTTAGCAAGGGACAACAAAAAGAAGAAACCTAATGCCTCACATAGTAAATATGGATTTTGATGATTGAGGTTGTTTTATATGTTGAAGACAGTATTTTTTATTTGACAATGTTTTGGAGCGCAACATTCATTTGAGAATTTTTTATTGGATAGCTTGGATGTAGTGCTTTTTGGGGACATGATTATATTACATTCTGTGGGTATTTATCATTTAAGCATATATATATGACGCGAGAATTACAAAGAGACAATTTTGAATTAAATGGTTTGAATATTTGATATGTCAGATAATTATAACATGAAATAATTGGGAGTCACAAGGGGTCCCACCTATTTAGTTATTATTTAAAGACCCTTATTTATATGTTGTTATTATTTATTCGTCTCAAACTAATTAGTTAAGTTAATTTGACTTAACTAAAGAAAGGTAGTTCAACTACCATAACTTATTGAGAGAGAATAAAAGCTCAATCAAATGAAGAGACATGGAGGAGAATAGAAGGGGAACTACAACACTAAGGTTTTCTCTCTAGTTCGTGAGATAGCTTCAATTTTCATTCATTCCTGAGTTTACTTGAAAGCCTAATCCTCTTGATGACAACATGGTCTTATTGAAGGCAACGAGATTCAAAACTGAGTCATACATTTCATCGTCTTGTTTTGAAGTTGTTTGATTTAGCCTTGATAGTATGTGTATTCTTGTTTGTTTATGAATTAATTTTCATGGCTGATAAAGAATATCTTGCAGAGTCAAGTGGCAACATTTTGTGGCAAGCTGATCCAGATCATTAGTTTCAGTTTTATTTCACTATCAGGGTCTTTTTGTATGGTGCCCATCAGAGACTTCTAAATCTGACTTTGGTCCATACCCTCGCATGGGTTTGTAAAAGAGAAATACAGTTTTGTATCTCAGAATGAAATAAAATTAGATTATTCTTCTATCTCATACATGTGTTTTCATGACTTGGTTCTTCCTTTCGCTTTTGTCTCCATGTTTACTTCATTGTAAAAATATGTATACATTCACCTAACTTTGTTTAAATTTTTATTTTTACATAGTTACAAATATAAATCATAAAATCAGCCTTGATCCTCTGTAATTGATACTTGTGGATTGAGTGGAAGTTTTGAGGCTATAAACCCCAGGTAACATTCCCAATTATCTTGTCCTAGCTAGGCAAGATCTGAAAATGCTTGAGTAAGGTTCTTTATACCTTTTCCTCAACATTTATTTGGCGATCATACTGGGGAATTTAAAAAAAAAAACTCATTAACCATGTTTCCCTGGTTTCTTGTATTTTAATAATTTGTCTTTTTTGTATTTACTTTTTATATCTTTTTCTGCTTATAAGTTTTTTTTTTTCATTTTTCCATGAATCTATCGAATCCTATCTTGCATGATCATGTATAAATCTAATTTGAGCTCATTGTCAATTGTTAGTTGTCCTCTTTTTGAGGGTAACTTATGGGAATATTCTTAGAACCATATTGATGATTTCCTTAGCTTCTATCAATCTATTGGGGTTTATGATATACATACTTATGCATATCTTTTTCCACTTTCCCTCCATGGTAAAGCAGGAGACTGGTATAGACGTATAGTATCTATTCAAATTTTCACGGGGGAATCAATTTTTGTAAAGTTTCTTATCTACTTTCCTCCTCCACCTATCTTTCATCGCTTTGGATTTCTACCTTAAAACATCCCTGATCCTCCTCGATGTGACTTTTTCTATGGTCCTCATGAACAATTAACCCATGGATTGTTCTTAAAGGATAAAATGGAATATCACACAAATCCCTCTCTCTTCATGACGAGTCTACAGGAGGACAATCATGCATCTTGTAGTGCTATATTCATAGAGGATTGTAAGGATTATTGTCCCGATATACCTACTAATCCTACTTCTGACAATGTTTTATTTGATGCCTTCCCTTTTAATGATGACCTTTTCGAAATATATCTTACTCAAGATCAAGTTGTGTTTAATGAAGTAATATTCATGGATGAATCTGACATGGAGGATTTTCTTGATTTGAATAGTACTATCCCTCATATTTCTCATGACCATGTTGAAGATGATGAAAGAGGGGAATTAAGGGGCCATATAGATTCATATGTTGACTCTCTTTCTGAAAATTCCCATAAGGATAATCAAGATTTTACATTGGAGAATTCCTTCACAAACCCATTGTTTCAGTTCAAAGAGGTTGAGGAATTTAATGACAATATGCATATCTCCCTTGCATGCATGATTTCTTTTGATGATGATAAATTTAAAGGGATTCCTATGCATTTGAATCCTTTATTTTCTCCTTCGGTGCATGGTAGTTCTTTTCCTGATCAGGAGATCGTAAATGATAACCTTATAATGCTTAAAGAGCCCATTAACTCCATCCTCTTCATCAAAAATTCTAACCATCATTCTGATATTATTGATCATGCTCGTGTTTCCAATATCAAGCTGAAATCTTGTCTTGTTGGTTGGCAGGTCCTGCAAGTTGGTAATCACTTTTTTTGGATCTTAATAGGCCCACTACCCTTGCCACACGCATTTGTTGGTTGGCAGGGTGATAGACACTCTTTATGCATCATCTTTCAATTCATTAATCATCCATACAAAATAGACCATGCATTTCTCTATGAAAAATGCCATCCTACCCGACTCCAAGGATGTTTTATCTGTCCTTTGTACATAAATAATAAATTGGGTTTTTAGTTTATTTAGTTTTGTCTTTCGCTTTTTTTGTTCTATTTAGATTGCATGATATTTTGTCGAGATAAAGTCTGGATCAATTTTTCCATGACAGTGTCCTTCTGTAAGTATTGTTGATCAATAAACAATAAAGATATACACAGTTGTCACGATTCCCTCCTTTTAGACATCACTGAAATTGCTTTTTGCTTTCAACACTGTTGTAGGATAATTGATTTTGTCTTCTTCCCTATTTCTGTTATCCCTTTCTTCCCTCCATTATGAGATTCAAAAGAGAATATAAAAAAAATTATCCTTGAAGCTTTGAAGCATTATATGTTGCATATTGATTGAATGTTATGCATACAAGAACAAACCCCCTCATACGTGCCACTTTTCAAGAGTTATTCCCAAAATCTCATCTCATTATTTCCCTCAAAAAATCTTTTTCCCCCTGTTGCATAATCATTCTAGTCAATAATTCTTCGATCTATGTTCACCGATTTGCGAAACTGAACATTCTGAGTTCTAAATCTGTTGGAAATAGATTTCCTTGTGGAGTCGCTAGTTTGTTGACGCCCAAAAGCGCAACATAGGGTACCTGCTTGCAAATGGTTGCAATGCCTTATTATTTAATTATATTTAATAATATACTAATAGGTGGGACCCCTTGTGTGACTTGTGTGATATGACAGAAAGACGACACATATGTTTTATGTGCTTATAATGTGGTTGCGAGATGAGCTCTACAATTTATTTCCTTTTAAGTCGCTATCGAAATAATTGATCAAACGATGTTTTGGGTGATGTGATTAAAAGAGAAATGATGTTGTTTTTATATAACCCTCACAAGTGTTATAATGTTGCATTTAGTTTGATAAAAGATAAAAACTCCATGTTTCAAGTTGTATGTGATATATGGTGTGGTGATTACCTTGATTTCATGTTACGAGAGTTGCGCGCATTATTTGAATTGGAAGTTTAAAGGTTGGCACATGGTATCCCTAGCAAGCTTTGATATATGTCACAATGGATTTTTAAACAAAGGTTGGCACATTTGTTAAGTTTGAGACTTAGGGAAATGGTGGTGTATTAAGCTTGCAATTAATTGTTAGTGGGTTATGCGTTGTATGGCTAGATTGCTCGTACTGGCTATGGTTAAAGGTGTAAGTGTAGATACGACGTGCAGTAATTGCATGTTGTTGTAACCTACCTCAAGGTCGCCACCCTTGCCATTTCAAATTTTGTCTTTTGTTGGTTATTGTTGCTCTACTTTGTTCAGTCGTGGAAGAGGTAATCAGACTTGGTCGATTCCCCTTGTCAATTTTACACCCAGGTATGAGGGTTCTTGCTACTCCATCCATGAATTTTTCGCTCTGCTCTTTAATTATGTCAAGAGTTGGCTCTTAAATTTGCTCACTCACTGTGCATTTCCAAAGTTTGATGGGATTTTCGACTGTGTATGGATTATTGGTGAAGTTTGGTCTCTGTGACGTTGTATGTAAACTGTTCGCATTAAAAATGATATGGGTATCTCTTACTGTTTTTAGTTGCTACTGTTAGGACCATATATTGTACCCTTTTTGCCCATATTTTTTCCATGGTTATACTCCCCATCACCTATATTTAGACTTATATTATCATTCCACTTGATCATTCCAAGGTACATAAC
>JZKD02S0613633.1:195845-217578 GCA_000966675.3 Picea glauca
AACCCAAATGTATTTATGAAAATGATATGATGAAGGTTTAATTGGGCGATGAAATGTAAGGAATAGTGAAGGGAAAGGTGGATGAAAATACGACATTTCTGAGTCCCAACAATAGTAGAATCCATAAGAACCTCATCTCAACAAAGTTCGTCAAGCAATTGGATTTTCCAATAAAACCACACCTGCAACCATACAACATTGAATGGATCTGCTAGGGATAATATCTTTGTGTCAGCCAGCAGTACCACCTTTCATACAAAATCAATCCCTTCAAGGATGAGGTATTGTGTGATGTTTCCCCACTATAAGTATGTGGTGTTTTTTTATGCTAGCCATACATGTGGAGACATCATGCTCGTTATGAGTCTCAACCCCATAGCGTCATTGTTACTCTGGGGGGTCAACCCTACAGGAAATTGTTATACATCAAATTTCCACACCTAGTTACCTCTCCCTAAGTGTCGTAAAAGTGTCATATGCACCTTTTTAAGTGTGACATACACCTCGACACCATGAAATAACATATGTCACAATCCCTAGTCAATGTGGAGGAGAAATATATTATATGAAGGTCAAAATAATATGTGCACATGAATTAATTATTAATATTCATGAAAAGGAAATTAATTTAGTGTGAGCATCCACCTCACATTTGGTTTCCTATTTTTAAAGGGAGGTTAAGGATCTCATGGATGGTTGCAATATTTCCTCCTTAAAACCATTGAGAGATATTTCCTCCCTAAAATCCTTAAGAGATATTTTCTCCCTAAATATCTTGGAGATCCCATTTTAGTGGATCTGATGAGTGATCCTATCCATGGTGGTTAAGCCTCCAAATCCTATTTAATGAAGGATTTCCATGGAGAAGAGGGAAAAATTAGAGGTATCAAACTTATGATATTGGGAGGAAGCTTTTGGATATCAAGCTTATGATCTTGGGAGCATTGTGTAAGGCTTGGATGAAGAGGACTTGGAGAGGTTGTTGCGACTTCATCTACAGATTGTAAGTGTCTTTTTAATGTTCTCATTAATATATGCTTGACCTATTTCCTTCTAGTTTATGTATCTTTACATATTCTTGTCTACTGTAGATGAATTTGTTTAATCTAGTATGCTAGAGTAGGAGTTCCTTGTGTCTCTTTGATGTACGTGGTTTGCAAGTATCAAGTTGTAATGAGTTTGGAGATCAAGCTCAAATTGGAGCAGTGAGGACAAACACCAGAAATAAGTGCATCACACCATTTATCCATCTCTCTCTTTTCAACTAGTTAAGAAAATCTCAAAGGGATGTTAGTGTCCATTTCCATCTTTTTGTCTCGGTATTAGGGGTATAGAATCCTAGGGAAGATCTACATGTCCGCATGGGGATTTTTCTGTAATAGAAATTGGTGACTCCACTAGGAAAGGACATTGACTTGTATGTCCTTGGATCATCTCTGCCTTTTTACCACTTTTAGATCATTTTTATTGTTTTTTCTAGATATATTTCCTTTCTCCCCTCTTCATTAACAATTTCACAAAATTCTGGGAATTCTGGGTGATTTTTTCTAAGTTTTAAGCCTCTATTCTGAGTTTCTGGGAAGGGTAGCGCTCCCCTAGAGTGTATATCAGAGCATTGGTATGTAATCATCGCTCCCCTGTAGTGTATATCAGAGTGCTACAACGCTCTATGCCCTTGAAAACATGAGCGTTAATTTCCTTTTTTGGTGATTTCTTCCTTTTTCTGCTCAGTTTTTCCTAGTCTATCTTGCAAAGATTTTTTCCAAGAGTCTGTACTTTGTATTGTGGCTTTGTTTGGGTTTCTTTTGTTTTGAAGAAAATCGCTATTGATTTTAGTGTATCTTTGAAATAAAAATTTTTAATTTCTTACTTTGCATTATATTGGGGGCATCTTTGCATTTTAAGTAGCAAAATTGCATGATTTTTTTACTTTTTTGGTCTTGAATCGTGTATTGGTGTACAGTCTCTTTGGCTCATTTATGATATTGATATCGATGAGTTTAATTAAATTTTGGGATATTGTGCATCTGGGAATGATAAACAGTTTCTCATTCTCGTAATATAGCTTTCATCGAAGTGAAATATTTGCATTGTTTAGAGTCAGTCAAAACATCATTTAATCCATGCCATTTTCCTCTTGAGTAACAACAGCTTAATACAATTTACACATTAATTATAATCTACCTAGAAACTTTTATTTCTAGGTCTCTTTGCAACCTACATTAGATTAGTTCTAGGGCTTTGGAACAGGTGTGAAAGATAACTTTCCAAAGCTGTAAACAAACATAGAATCTTGAGTTAGAGAGCGATGAAATCCATTTACTACATTTTGTCCTGGGAAGCCCTTCTCACGAGGTCACATTAAGACCACTAGAGTTACTAACCTTGCTTTGTTGGTCTTGGTGTAGTGGTTGCACGTATTATTGGGGGTCACTTGAGAAAACAACCATGTGCGGGCCTTTTCAAGTCGATTTTGGGCTCAGTTACCTTGCCCTTGCGAGTATATCAGACTGTCGATTGTTTCCCCAAGAATCATTGTTGTATTTGGTAACCTTAGTGGCCTTTATTTAGGGTCAATACACGAGGTGATGGTGAAGGGGAAAGTCTTCATTGTACCTGGAATCGACATTGTCCAAACTCACTTGGGATCCTTGGAGGGTAAATCCACGTTTATTGTGTGGAATCTTGCACCAAGGCATAAGTCCATTACGCAAGTCGTAAATGCAACTTTTCCACCTGCTATATCTCATCCCCTTATTATATTGTTCCCACGACGTTGGATTTCATCACCAACTAGTGCGTTCATTGTGAGAATGTTTTGTTTGTTTGTTTTCTTCCTAGATTTTTAGCGTGTGTTGTTTGTTTTCCCTAGCATACTCTAGGTTGGATCTGTGTTTAATGATGTCAGTTCCCGAAATGACCAATGAAACAACCCTTGCTCTGGGGAAACCTTTTTTTTTTCCTTCTTATGGAAACGTTGGTCCTCCTTACATCGCTACTTTGAGCCTTCCAGGTCTCACAATTGGGTTATCGGTATGGTTGTTTTCCATTTAGGTAATCATGAATGCAGCAAGTGTTTCGGTTGTAAGCACTTCCCCCCGACAACATCAACCTCATGTTGATCCTTCACCTTCTTCACCAGTAATATCTTCTTCTCCTTCTTCACTTGCAAGCTCTTCTTCTGTTTCATCTTCTTCGTCGAGTGAAATCTCTGAAGCTAGTAACCCAGTGAATAAGAAGAAGAAGAAAAGGAATATTAAGAAGGATAAAAATAAACAAGGGTCCAACCTTCCAACCGCTACCAGACATGTTGGAGAACAATTAATTACTATTAATTGTTCTTGGAGTGTTGATGATGCCAATATCACCCAAACAACCCATAAGCCCAAGTACCCTTGCAGGCTTTGTAAGGGTAACCACTTTCTGAGGGATTGCCCTGGTCTCTGCAAGGTCTTAGAAATGTGTTCTTCCACGTCATCAACCCTTGTGGGACATGTTGGTGACACCCCATCAGCTAGTGACATTAAGGTTGGTAAGAAGAAGTGAACTGTAAAATTTCCTTTCTTGTTATGCGAAGGTGATCATTACTCTCACATTTTCCCTCGTATGGACGGGGCTTATTATATTTTGGAAAATCTTCAACTTTCAACTGGTTATCATAATATTTATTCCAAATTCTCATTAGTTGATAGATTGGTCAATCTGGTTCCATCCCTTATCAGTCCAGTTGATCAGGTGGTCAATCTGGTTTCATTCTCGGTTGAACCACTAACCCAAGTAGTTGATCTAGTTCCCTCATCGATCAGCCCCACTCTTCATCTGAACAATGAAACCCAAGTAGTTGATCCATTTCCTTCATTGATAAACCCCACTCTTCATATGAAAAATGAAGCCCAAGTAGTTGATCCAATTCCATCATCGATCAACTCCACTCTTCATCTGAAGAGTGCCAAAGTGGTCAATCCAATTCCATCATCGATCGATCCCACTCCTCCCTTGAGGAGTTCCAAATTGGTTTATCTAGTTTCATCATCAATCAATCCCACTCCTCCTCTGAAGAGTGACAAATTGGTCTATCTAGTTCCACCATCGGTCCTTCCCACTCCTCCTTTGAAGAGTGAAACCAAAGGGGTCGATCTGGTTCCATCATCAGTCGATCCCACTCCTCCCTTGAAGAGTGCAACCAAAGTGGTCGATCTGGTTCTATCATCGGTCAATCCCACTCCTCATTCAAAGAGTGAGGATGTCTCTCAGGTCTACCTCGTTAATACTAATTCACCCGAACAAGGGGGCACTCTACCCATCTCGATGGCACCCCCTTCATGCAATCAAATGATTTCTATTATTTGGAATCATTTAAAAGAACCATGTCTTCCCTCGTACGTGCCTTTCCAAATGATCATGCAAGTTTGTGATAGGATTATTCGTAGCATTGTAATAGACTAAGATTCTTCTATTAGCATCTTATTCAGAATGCTTGGCAAGATTTTGGTTCCCCGCAGCTTGTGCTCGTGACTCAGAATCTGTTGACCTTTGACAGAAGAGTTAGTCAACCTTTAGGGATCCTTCCTTAGTTTCCAATTACTTTGGGAGGAAAAATGTTCTACATCGATGTGATGGTAGTTCACGACCCCTTGGACTTTAAATTGCTCCTTGTGCGAGACTATGTCTACATTATAAGATATTTTGTGTCCATTCTCTTTCGAGTGATGTGTTTCCCTCACAACAGAAACATAGTAACGATCGACCAACTTTCATTCATTGACCCTGATCTGATGGTAAACCATCCACCTTCCATGAACGATCCGTACATGGCAGTGATGTCCGTCCCACCATAGGTCAATTATGTAACGACCTGCCCCATGCGTTCAACCCCACATGAGAGGGAACCTCTCCCTTCACTTGAATTAGATCCGATAGTTGACATGGTCATATATTTGATAGGGATATTAGAGCCAGATCTCCCTACCCTTATAGAGGTTGTCAAAATGTATTCCTTCCAGAGTTTTTTTATTCCATCTAGCGAAGAACTCCTGGAAGCCATGGCTAATGTTTTTCCCTTGACATGTATTCCTTCCAGAGTATTATAGTTTTGGAAGCCTTGATCAAGGAGAGTTCATGAGCATAGTTTTCCTCTCTGTAGCAAGCTCGTTAAAAAATTAAACAAAAAATTGGGGATTGAACCTAGAGCCATGAGCATAGTTTTTATTCTCTGTGGAAAGCTCGTTAAAAAATGAAACAAAGGTCTTGAGCATAGTTATTTTCATGTTTCAAGCTCGTTAAAAAATGAAACAGTCACCTCTCCCATTGAGTTGAGTATTTCAATAGATCTCGTAGATTTTGAGTCCAGTCTTTTGCTAGATCTCGTAGATGTTGAGTCGAGTGTTTCATTAGATCTCATAGCAAAACCTGCCTTTCATCTGCCCTTATCCTTTTTCTCTATCTAGTACAGAAATTGGTGACAACCTCAAAGTCCACGAATGAAATGAAGCTTGGGGGGGAATATCTCCAGCCTTTGATTATCATTCTAGAGTTAAGCTGCTATCTTTTCAAGCTAGGGGCAGAGTACCAACCATCCATGGGTACCCCTACCTTTGGAAATTAAGTTGGGAATTTAAAAGTATAAGTTTAATTTTGTTTCAAGCTTGTGTAAAAATGAAACCAATACCGAGATTAGTCTTTGTTCTTTCTCGTGCTTGTAAATAGATGATAATGTAACTGAGTATACTTTTATCACTTTTTTAGACTCGTAAAGGTTATACGAAAAAGGAACCCCTTGGAGTCTCCTTTAAGCTCTTTTTAGACTCTCTAAACATGAAAAGTTTGTCGAGTGATCTTGCTTCCTTTCACACTCATTAAAAGGTTTGAAAGGGCGTCTTTCAAGTGGTATTTTATCACTTTTTCGGCCTCGTGAGACTAAAATTATGAAAAAGTACAGCCCTGGAGTCACCTTTAAGTTCTTTTCAGACTCTCTAAACATAAAAAACCACCGAGTTTTACTTCTCTGGACTCGCTAAACTACACATCGAAGGGCCCATATGGGGATGAACCCTTACTTCTTATATTTCATTAAACAAAGGAAGAGGAACCTACCAAAGGTGAGTTCTATCGAGCATGTGTTACCCTCCTCAAGCTCGTTAAATTAAAAAGAGGTACTCATCTATCTGGGTGGGGGGGAAATTGAAGGAAGTGGGTCAAGTTTTTGAGAATCCTTTATGGCAGTTATTGTCGCCCTTGAACGTGACACATTTTTGCGTCTCTTCTTACAGTTGGGTAATCTTCTTGTCTCTGATTCATACCAATTCCATGTGTCTCCATATTTTTTCATCCAGTCGAAGAGTGCTCTTATTTTTGTCACATTACATTCTTGGTACTCGTCGAGTCAATGCTACCAAGTCAGTTGGCGTGCCTCATCATGTTCAAGGGAAGTTCCATTTCAAACCATCCATCTGTAGTATTTCTAGTTTCCATTTTCTGTGTCATTCCATACTCATTCGATTCACCATATTACATCACTTTTCTGTGTCAGTTTCGTGTCGATGATGGGGGATACATCAAGGCCCTCCTTCGACGAGTATTTTCCTGTCGAATTCAACACATCATATGGGAATTAGACTTGGAAACCATTTAGTATCTTGGGACCTACATGCCTCAATGGCAGGCCTCCTCGCCTCCGACAATAGGTTTACATCATTGACCTCTAATCGAATGATTCCATGAATGTTCGACTGCAACTCATTTATTCACATTCGTTGAATTGTACTAGGGTACCTTGGGAGTCATTGACATCATTAGTGATTTCCCTCGCACTTGTTAACGATTTACCTCAATGAACTAATCAAGTGTTTTCTGCCATATTCGACATCAAAACATCTATTCACATGGCTAGATTTGTGCAACATCGGTATTGGGACGAAGACCTTGGGTTGAGCGTTCACTATGTTACCTGCTTTTCCCAGGCTGTGAAGGAGATCATTTGAGCATGTTGATATATATATTGTTACATGCATCCACATTGTATTGGTCTGTGGCTATGTTTTATCATCTCGTAGCTCCACTGTGTATTTATCATGGCTACGATCAATTCATGTCATGGAGGTATGGATCCACATTGTATCTTTGGTGGCCATATCCTTAGTCAATATTTTTCATGGATTCGTAGTGTATTGGTCGATGGTCATGCTTTGAGTCATCGCGTATTACGAGCATAGGTATGCCTGCCTCGAAAATGGAACATATATTAATATTGTTTGATGGTTTCTTGCATCTTCTTCTAGTTTCTCCAACTCCACGCCCTTGCATTGAAAAATTGTAAAGTGTTTCGGCCATCATTTTCTTTTATGACCCCACACTTTAGGGGGCACACTGTTACACATCAAATTTCCACACCTAGGTACCTCGCCCTAAGTGTCGAAAAAGTGTCATATGCACCTTACTAAGTGTCGCATACACATCGACACCATGAAATAAGATATGTCACAATCCCTAGTCAATGTGGAAGAGAAATATATTATATGAAGGTCAAAATACTATGTTCACATGAATTAATTATTAATATTCATGAAAATGAAATTAATTTAGTGTGAGAATCCACCTCACATTTGGTTTCTTATTTTTAAGGGGAGGTTGAGGATCTCATGGATGGTTGAAATATTTCATCCTTAAAACCCTTGAGAGATATTTCCTCCCTAAAATCCTTAAGAGATATTTTCTCCCTAAATATCTTGGAGATCCCATTTTAGTGGATCTGATGAGTGATCCTCTCCATGGTGGTTAAGCCTCCAAATCATATATAATGAAGGCTTTACATGGAGAAGAGGGGAAGATTAGAGGTATAAAACTTATGATCTTGGGAGGGGGCTTTTGGATATCAAACTTATGATCTTGGGAGCATCGTGTAAAGGCTAGACAAAGAGGACTTGGAGAGGTTGCTGCAATTGCATCTATAGATTGTAAGTGTCCTTTTAATGTTCTCATTATTATATGCTTGGCCTATTTCCTTCTAGTTTATCTATCTTTACATATGCTTGTCTACTGTAGATGAAATTGTTTAATATAGTATGCTAGAGTAGGAGTTTCTTTGTGTCTCTTTGATTTCCGTGGTTTGCAGGTATCAATTTGTGCGAACGAGTTTGGAGATCAAGCTCAAATTGGAGTAGCGAGGACAAACATCGGAAATAGGTGCATCACACCCTTTCTCCCTCCCTCTCTTTTCAATTAGTTAAGCAAATCTCAAAGGGATGTTAGTGTCCATTTGTATATTTTTGTCTCGGTATTAGGGGTCAAGAATCTGAGGGAAGATCTACCTGTCTGCAGGGGGATTTTTCTATAACAGATACCAGAGGTAGTTCTGACTATTGTGTTGAAAAAATAGTGCCACAAAGTAATCTCTCATACCGCAAATTTTATCCTCTTCACAACCTGGTCAGAAGAGAAGGAAACTACAACCACTGCAACCTCATCCCAAGACCCTTATATCCAGTATAAGCAGATCGAAAAGATTGTAGAAGAGCACAAAGAGATTCCTACTGCACCTATGGGGGTGCCTCCACACTGTCGAGTCAAACTAAGTTATGATAAATCCCTTCATGTTATTCTTGCTTCATCTTCACCAATAGAGTCCTCCCACACTCTGACAAATCATGCAACCATATTGGTTAAACAAATCCAACCCCTCCAACAACAAATTCATAACAACCTTCAATAAGCTAAGCATGACAACTTCTTCAATAAGGAAAGTAGCTCACCAAGGTTCAGATTCAACAAAATCTTCCTCCGGGACTTCACACAATGGAGACCATTGCTTCCTAAGGGGGGAGGATTTATCCAGGTGGAAATTGGTGGCCACCCATCTATTCCACTGACTCAAAACATGGGTTTCCACCTTGGCAATTTTTCTATGGTTTTTCGGGTCCTGAACTTTCGAGGTCATTTTGAGGCCCTAAACGATGTTTTTTGGACATGACAACACCCAATTTATAGATAAAGGAATCATCCGGGACAAAATAAATATGTACTTCTCAGCTAGAAATTTCTGATGAGGTATAGAACACCCCAAATAGATATCATATGCAAACGTTACACCGTTGTAAAGTTGACGTACCAACTACCCCCATCGAGGCCCGCAAACCTTTTGGTGTTTCATCTTCCGTGGTTAGGGTTTTGGATTTTCTTTATGTTAAAAAAGCTTGTAGAGACTCATTGTAAACATCATCATTTTCTTGTGAATGAGCGTTTCCATCACATCTCTTCTCATAGATAAGTTGTCGTCATTCTAACATTCTGTAATTTTACAGATTTTGTACATTCTCTCATTAATAAAAAAATGTGCATTATTGTATTTATATGTTTATTGCAATATCCATGTATATTTCATTTTTATATCTCTTCCTTCATTTCGTTCTCAAAATAATCCGGATCACCTGTGATATTTAAAGACATCAAAACACATCTCTAAAACAAAAGATCTTGATAACCACGAAAAAATCTCTTAAAATCACTAGAAAATAACTTGTGCAAAAACACTAACTTCTACAGAAAATATATCATAAAATGTAATGAGTCAAAATATGAATTTTTTTCCACGTGTACTTTATTATGTAAACTTGGATTCTAAAAATTTCAAAGTCTGAAACTTCACTGAAAAAAATTTACAACAAAAATTCCAAGATAACAGATTTCAAGATTAGTCACAAACCTTGTCTTCCATGGAATACATCTATGAAATTATAGTGAACCATAAATTGAAATTTTGATCACCTATACTATGAAATTTGTCCCTAATATCCACAAAATTTCATTGTTTGAAACTTCCTAGAAAAAAAATTATATTGAAAATTTCAAGATGACTTGTTTAAAACTGATTTCAAGATGAGTCACAAACCCTATCTTCCATAGGCTATATCTTCAAAAGTATAACGAATTAGAACCTAAATTTTTTACCAAGCATACCATGATATGTCTCTCGAGTAACCTCCAATGTTCAATTTCTGAAGCATCACAAAAAAACATTTATAGCGAAAATTCCAAGATAACTCTCTTGAAGTAGCAAAACCCTAGGAGTGATGCTCTTGATGCCAAATGTTATGAACCAAGTGCCTTGAAAATGATTAAAAGTCAATGAACACAATCCACTTCAAGGGAAAAAACTCCTGTTAAAATATATCCAATTCACAAGACAATATATGATGATATTAAGACTAGGTCTCCATGGTATATATATAGGAGACATAGGGTACCCTTATAATAAAATGGTACAATGAAATGTTATAGTCTACCTACTAATATAAAAAATAAACTAATAATGAATGCTTATTAGGGCCTTAACATAGGGGCCCAAGGACCTTAACATACCATGTGGTATTCCTAACTAGGTCTATAAATCCAATTATATTCCATGAAGTAAATTTCATTGATAACCATCTCCTTGTTATCCCTAGCACGCGACACTTGGTAAGAATTCAAAGTCACCACACTTGACAACCAATCTTTTCTTACATGTGCTTTCACCTAATTCATGACCAGACTATAGTTCCTGAGGGGAAAATATGCTTGACCGATCCTTTCTTATGTGTGCTCTCACCTATTCACAATTGTAGGTATAGGTATGTGGATTGGGAGTTTAGATGCATACAAGACGCTAGAGAGATTGTTGGAGGTAATACAAGATCGGGTGATTTATATTCTCAATCGGATAGTGGATGAAAATTCAACAAGCATATGGAAACAAGGTTGGATAAAGGATAATTTAGGGTTAGAAAGAGATTTAGCATAAGCATGGAACACGCATGTAGGCAATTTGACTAGAAGCCATGTTAGAATATGGGAAGAAGGAGTTTATACTACTTGGTCAAGAAACCTAAACTTGGGTGTGTGCATAGTGCAATGATGGTACCGTGCTATTTTTCATTCAGGGGTCGATCAACCAAAATTATGGTGGAATATATTATGAAGGATAGAGGCCCCAAATAAAAAACACATTTTCATGTGGTTGGCCATAAAAAAATAAGGCTCTAAGATGGGAGATTATGGAGAAAAGAGTTAGACAAGCCTCAAGAATTTGTATTCTCTATAGAGATAGTGAAGAAACAATAAATCACTTGTACATTCTAAGAAAATTTGGCATGAAGTGGAGGTTGTAACTAGAGTTATGGATGGATGGATAGGTGATTCAATGGAGGATTGTTTAAAATGTTGGATGACCAAAAATGAACTAAAAGAATTCCAGGCAGTGCCTTGCTTGACTATATGGGGATTTTGGTTGGCAAGGAACTCAATGGTATTAGAGGAGAGAATTATTCTACCCCTTGAATGTTACCTATAAATCAAAGCAATTACTTCAACCTATTGAAGGAATGTAAGTAAAAAAAGATAGTAATCTTGTGGGTCTGGCTATAAATAAAAGCCATGTGTGGGGATTCTTTGATCAAGAGACACAAGGCCAATAGAACTACCTAGTGTTCGGGGTGTTACATTTTTTCCGATATAATCATTATGTAAAATTTAAAGTAGGTTTAGGGATCCCGAGGATTAAATAACAATGCATATTCTTGGCCTTGAAAATCCTTCTAAAAAATTTATGGAAATGAACATCAAACGATTACAATTTTATGGAGATTCTAGTTTGGTTATTTAGTGGATGAAGGGCACTGTTAGATCTTAAACATATCCCTGAGGCCCATAGGAGTTCAACTAAAGGAGTTGGTTTCTCTATTTGAATTCATCTCATTCACACATGTTTATAGAGAGAAAAATGTAAAAGTAGATGTGTTATCAAATAAAGGACAATAGGTAGCCAAAGCGCTGGTGATTATGGAGGAAGTAAAGGATGGAATTCACACTATCTATGAAACTTGAATTTGATATGTTGTATAAGGAGAAGTTTAATGTCTCTCTTTGTCTTTACTTAACATTGTTATAGCTTTTACATTCCAGGTTCTATGTTCCTAAAGTATTAGAAATCATAAAGGGCCTATTTCCAACAGATTTTAGGCAAGGTTTAAATGCCTTGCATGGACAATATACGTATGATATTTGAATGATGATAGCGTCCACCTAGGCACCTACCTCAGCAGGTCCCGCACCTGACCTCCCGGTCTTAAGGATCGTTCTAAATTACCCTTGAGCCGAAGTGGCTCTTTTGATTCTCCCCTGGAATCCTTATTAAGAATTTGACCCACAAGTCTGTCTCGCTCGTTATAGCCCTTAGGCTTGGTCCCTTCTCCGTTCTCAACAGAAAATCACTATCGGGTTTCGGGGTTTTCAAAATCCCGATGTCGTGACCCTTTGGTTCCCGATTTCCTGATCTTCACTTTCCCGATATGCTCCCTATGCACTTTATTCCCTCCTGGCTATGCCCCAGTCATGTGGCCTGTCTTGATATGACCACATTCTTACCTTTTGTTGGGATTTGGGGTTTCGAATGCCGAAATGCACTAAACCTCTTGTCCACGGAATCCCCGATTTCCCGATGCTTGAATTTCCAATGGTTGACTTTTCCTTTCGAGAAATTTCCCGAAAGCTTCGATCTCGGCCACGCGTCCTCAAGGATGGATGGTCCTCGCCACTTCGAGATTTTCATCGTGTAAATTCCCGATGCCTCGTTATGTTGAGGTGATGTCAGCAGGGTCCCACACGGAACTCTCCTCTTTTCAGAAAATCAGAGTTCGCGATTCCGAACTACAAGTTCCCCTTGCCTCCAGGACTCACGAAATGTCGATCCTCGACTTTATTTTGATTTCTGACACACGTCCCAAGTGGATGGACGGTTCAGATTAACCCTCAGGGTTTCGCCAACTGCAAAGCCAAAACCCTTACCTATGTGAGTCTCGATGGTCAAAATGCCAATGGGCTTCTGATCTCACCCACGTGTCCCAATCGATGGATGGCTCCGATCGTTTACGGGGTTTCCAACATGGATTTTCCCGATCTCTTGCTCATAGAACTCCCGATTTTCCGAATCCTGAAACTCCGATGGAGTCTTCCCTTTCGGGACTTTTCCCAAGATCCTAGATCTTCGTCATGTGTCCCCTTAATATGGACGACCCTAATTCAACCTCGGGATTTTGAGACTTTCGATGCCCTTATGACATGATTTCTTTGTCAACTTGAAACCCCGGTCACCGAAACACCGACGGGCTCTCGATGATTGCCACCTGTCTCCTCAAGATGGACGACTCAGATTGATTCTGGGATTTTCACTATGAAAATTCCCAATCACTCATCCTCATGATTCCCGATTTTGCGAATGCCGAAATTCCGATGGCCAGGCCTCTCGTCGGAATTTTCCTTCTCCCATTCACAACGTTTAAACTTCGTGCAACTCCCGGTCAATCCAATGGCTGACAGGTATCTATGTGAAGATCTGGCGGTCCACAATCTCCTAATCTTGAACTCCGGATGCTACCATAACCTCCTCGCTTCTCTGGCAGATCTGACGGCTAGCAGGATTTCGCTAATCCTCCCCACAGATTCCTGACCATTGGTTTCTTCCCTTTGATGATTTCTATGAAGGAAAACCAAGAACTCTTCCCTGGACTTGTCCGCTTGCGCTACAACCTTTCGATGCTCCTCTACGTTTTCAAAGGCCTTACTCCTCAGGAGCTTCCCACAACTTCAACCTCAAAGAGGATCCTTGCACGCACGCCTCGAGACAACCTCCAACCACTCTCAGGTGTTATGTACTTCGACTCTGCGCACACCTGCTGCAGCAGTCCTTCGATATTTTGCTCAGGTTCACAACCCTGAGACTCTCCTTGGCCTGCGCAATTCTTGCACGGCTCCTGTGCCTAGCTGCACTCTGAGGGAATGAGAACAAGGGCTATCTCTCCTGATCTTTCAGAGACAACCTTCTAAACTCCTTGTCAACGCACTCCTTGCGGACAATTCAACTGCACTCCTTGCAGGAATCTTGCTCAGACAGAGAAACAATTGAAACTCATTCCTTCTTCCTTCCAGACTTCAAACTCAAACCATGAAATCACATACACAGCATATAAAAGCAAATGTATAACAGGAAGCAAACATTCATGAGCATATCATTCAGCATCAATACACAGGGAATAAACACAAAACCATGAATTTGAATCAACCTCTTTCTATTAATCCAAATATCAGTACATGGATGTTCTTACACAACTCTCTGCTTCTCTTCTATGCTCCAATGCTTCTAACTATGTTACAATACACAATGAGGATGTCTATATCCGTTTTCCCTCCACTCCTTCTAAAACTGTTTAATCTAATATTTAATTCTACCTATTTATTTCATCTCAACATAAATGCCTCTATCTACTTCAGACAAGAGCGGGACGCTCAAGGTCTGATTACAATACATCAGTACGCCTCTCCTTAACTATCCCATTTAAGTTTGGCGCATCCACTCTTCAAAAGTTTTAAACAATTTAACATATGCTCGAAATGTGTGGTGCTTTCCCCCACGCTCGCTTGATGTTGACGATGCTCCTGCATCATACTCCCTCGCTTGAAAATTTTCATGGGCTCCTGTCCATGAGCTCTTGCACGGTCTGTCCATGCTTCTGAATCACTGCTTCATTCTCCCAGCTGGCATCTTCAACTGGATGGACCTTCCACTTGAGCAAATATTCGAAGTATTCTTTCCTTCTGGTCTTCTTGCCAATTCTTTTATCTAGTATGCTTTCCATTTATGGCTTCTCTGCAACTGGCATATGCTTTTGCCACTGAATCTCTGACTGTTCATCACTTGTTCCTGCTTCCTCATCTTTGTATGGGTACAAATCTGAGACATTGAATATCGGAGAAATTTTGATCCCATCGAGTAATTCAATCTCATAAGCATTTGCCCCAAATTTCTTCAAGACCCTACATGGTCCGATCTTCTTCATCTTCAATTTATTATACGTTCCTCTCAGAAACCTTTCCTTTCTCAAATGTGCCAGAACTAGATCACCAACCTCAAACTGAAGTTGTCTTCTATGCTGATCTACTCTATGCTTGTACTCCTGATTTGAATTCTGTAATCGCTCCTTCACCTGGCTGTGAAGTTCCTTCATTGCTCCTGCGAAATCTTCTGCACTAGCACTCCTAGTTGCAGTCTGTTATGAATCCCTTAACTCAGAAATTCCTCTCGGCTGCATGCCATAGACAATCTGAAATGGACTCTGCCCTGTGCTTCTGTTTACTGAGTCATTATAAGCGAACTCTACCTATGGTAATACATTGTCCCACTGGTTGTGGTGTTCCGTCACCAGGCTCCTCAGCAAGTCTCCCAGACTTCTGTTCACTACTTTTGTCTGTCCATCCATCTGAGGATGATAAGCTGAACTAAAAGACAAGTTAGTTCCCAGCTTCTTCCATAAGGTCCTTCAGAAGTGCCCTATGAACTTCGTATCTCTATCTGAAACTATACTCCTTGCTAAGCCGTGAAGTCGAATGACTTCTTTGAAAAACAGGTTCGCGATGTGAGTCGCGTCACTGGTTTTCTAACATGGGATAAAGTGTGCCATCTTGGAAAATATATCCACCACCACAAATATCGAATCAAATCCTCTTTGCGTCCTTGGCAACCCCAATATGAAATCCATGCTAATTTCATCCCATGACTTCTCAGGTATGTGTAATGGTTGATAAAAACCTGCATTCTACTTCCTTCCCTTCAAATGCTAGAAAATTCTGCATCTGTCTACAAATCTCTTGACCTCTGATCGCATCCCTAGCCAAAAGTATGATTCGCTCAGCTTTGCGAATGTTTTGTCATGACCGAATTGTTCGACCAATCCTCCACTGTGTTTCTCCTTCAGCAGATTCTCCCTCATGGAGCAATTCGGAATACATAGTTGATTGCCCTTAAAAAACAATCCTTCCTGGATCATGTATTCGGCCCATTTGTTTCTATCTTTGAGAACTAGATTCTCAGCTGCTTCATACGCTTCCTTAAAGTCTTGATCATCAGTGTACATGTTCCTGAGATCATCAAAAACCAATGTTTTGACTTTGAACTCCTGCAACAGCAAACACTTCCTGCTCAAAGCGTCAACAACTTTGTTAGCAGTACCAGAAATATGTTTAATCACAAAAGTGAAATTCTGCATATATTCAACCCATTTTACATGTCTCTGATTCAACTTTTCCTGTTGAGTCACAAAATGCAGTGCATGATTATCACTGTATAAGACAAATTCTTTCGGAATCAAGTAATGCCTCCATTTCTTCAATGCCTGTATGATAGCATAGAACTTCTTATCATACGTGGAGTACTTCAATTTCGCTTCATTCAGCTTCTCACTGAAATACACTATCGACCTGTCTTCCTGACTCAAGACTGCCCCAATCGCAAATCCACTTGCATTGCATTTCACCTGAAATGTCTTCTGGAAATCCGGCAACACCAGAATTGGTTGTTTAGTGATCTTCCTCTTCAACAAATTGAAACTTTTCTCAGCCTCTTCAGTCCAGTGAAAAGATTTATGTCTTTTCTTTACTGTATCCATCATCGCTGCGCTGACTCCGCTGAAATTCCCAATGAACTTTCGATAGAAACTAGCCAACCCGTAAAAACTTCTCACCTCAAATATGTTCCTCGGTGATGGCCAATTTTTAATTACCTCCACCTTATCTGGATCCATCCTCAACTCATCTGCAGAAATAACAAACCCAAAGTAAATGAGTTATGTCTTTATGAATGAGGACTTCTTCATGTTTATCAGCAGCTTCTCTTGCTGGAATCTCTTCATCACAATGGCCAAATGCTTCAGATGTTCAACCTCCATTTTACTGAAAATCAGTATATCATCTAGATATACGATAACAAATTTTTCGATGAACTCCTTCAGGACTTCGTTCATCAACCTCATGAAGGTACTTGGCGCACTTGTTAAGCCAAATGGCATAACAAGCCATTCATACAACCCTTCATTTGTTTTGAATGCTGTCTTCCACTCATCACCTTCCCTCATGCGAATCTGGTGATATCCGCTTTTCAAATCAATCTTTGAAAAATACTTTGCTCCACTCAAGCAATCCATCAAATCATCCATCCTCGACAATGGAAATCTATACCTGATGGTTATCTTGTTAATGGCTCTTGAATCAGTGCACATCCTCCAGGCTCCGTCTTTCTTCGGACTGAGTACTGTTGGAACAGCACCCGGACTCAAGCTCTCCCTCACCAAACCTTTGTCCAACAACTCCTGGACCTGCCTTTTAACCTCTTCATTATCTTGTGGCGTCAATCTGTACACGGCTTTGTTTGGAAAACTGGCTCCTGGTATGAGATCAATATAATGGCTCACACTTTTGATCGGTGGCAACGAACGAGGTAATTCGTCCACTACTATATCGACAAACTCTTCCAGCAGTTCCTGAATTTCTCCTGGTAAATCATCTACCCTTGTGATGGTCAAAACAATCTTTGGTTTCCTGACCACAAAGAATTGCGGTTCCTCCTTCTTCTTAATCTCTGTAAGAAGTTCCTTCCCACTCATGAGAAGTACAGTGTTGCTTACTTCTAGTTTCACCTCCTTATCTTTGATTGGAAGCAACATGTGAGTTCTCCCATTCTTTTCTAGGGTGTACATGTTCATCTTCCCATCATGAATCACATTTATGTCATATTGCCATGGTCTACCCAGCAATAAATGACAAACATCCATAGGAATAACATCACATAATATCTTATCATTATATCCTCCTATCTTAAATTCAACTAAACATTGTTTAGTGACATTTACCTGATGTCCTTTTTGTAGACATGAAACTTTGTATGGACTTGGATGTTCAATTGTCTCCAGCTCCAGCTTTTCTACCATCTCGGTTGAAACGAGATTATCTGTGCTACCACTATCTATGATGACCTTGCATACCCAGTCCTTGATTTTGCAAGCAGTCCGAAAAAGTCTAGTCCTTTGGGTTGAACTCTCCACCTCCTTCTCGGGTGTCAAAAGGACTTTCCGCATCATCAGTGATCTTCCACCTTCAGCGTCTTCTGCCTCAACAACCCGCCTCTGTGCTTCGGCGATGTGAGTCTCTCCACCCTCTTTCTTTTTATCAGGACACTCATAAGACTTGTGCCCATTCTTTCCACATGTGAAGCATGTAATTACTCCACCTCTGCCTCTTCCCCTACCTCTAGTACGAGGAAAAGTATTATTATCAGCATACCCTCCTCTTTTCTCTGTATGTTGTCCTCTCTGTTCAACATATTTACCTCACTGTGAGCTTCCACCTCTCTCAGTTCTTTTGTATTTAGGCTCAGACCCGAACTTCCAGTCCTCCTTAGGCTTCTGATACTTATCCCGGGTAACTGATTTGCCTCTGGGCTAACTTCTGCCTCGGCCTCTTTGACTCTGCTTTCATCTCAGCTTCTCTTCCGCTTTTAGAGCCATCTAATAAGCATCTTCCACCATTTGGATGGTCAACATACTCATCTCATCCTGAATCTCATATCTCAGGCCATTCATATACCTGGCTACTTTTTCATCATTGCTTTCACGATGACCTGCTCTGATATTCAACCTGTAAAATTCCTCAGTATATTCCTTGACTGACATCAGTTTCTGTCTCAGGTTCTGCATTCTCCTGAACAGAGTAATCTGGTAGTCCCTGGGGATGAATTTTGCTTTCATCTTTGCAATCATCCTGTCCTAGCTCTTAATTTTCTGCTTGCCTTGGCAATGCCTGTCCACTTGTAGTTCATCCCACCACAATGCTACATGTCCTTTCAATCTAGTGACAACATGCTTGACTTTCTTGTCCTCTTTGACATCTTCGTAGTCGAAGTAAGTGTCTAGAGCTCTAATCCAGTCTAGAAGCTCTTCTACATCCAGATTTCCCTCATAAACTGGAATGTCCATTTTCGCCTTTGCACCCATTCTTGCAACAACTTTAAGAAAACGCTTATTTGCTGCATGTTCTGCTGTGATTTCTTCTTCTCCATGTCCAACATCATCTTCATTTTCGGACTCGCTGATATCTCCTACATCATCTATGCGTTTTTGTCTTATCTCCACATCCACAAGTCTGGCGCATATGTTATGCAGATCTCTTTCTACTTCTAGATTCTGCACCTTCCTACCCCTTCCTCTGAACGTCTCCCTTTCCTCCTCTGGATCAGGTGATTTTCTATCTCTCCTTCTCAGCGGCATGGTGAATCTTCCTTCTTCCTGCTACAGAAAGCAAAGAAGCTTTTCTAGGCTCTGATACCACTTGATGGCATCCACCCAGGCACCTACCTCAGCAGGTCCCGCGCCTGACCTCTCGATCTTAAGGATCATTCTAAATTACCCTCGATCCAGAGTGGCTCCTTTGATTCTCCCCTGGAATCCTTATTAAGAATTTGACCCACAGGTCTATCTCGCTCGTTACAACCCTTAGGCTTGGTCCCTTCTCCGTTCTCAACAGAAAATCACTATCGGGTTTCAGGGTTTTCAAAATCCCGATGTTGTGACCCTTTGGTTCTTGATTTCAGCTTTCTCGATATGCTCCCTTTGCACTTTAGTCCCTCTTGGCTATGCCCCAGTCATGTGACCTGTCTTGATATGACCGCAGTCTTACCTTTTGTCGGGATTCAGGGTTTCGAATGTCGAAATGCACTAAACCTCTTGTCCACAGAATCCCCGATTTCCCGATGCTTGAATTTCCAATGGTTGACTTTTCCTTTTGGGAAATTTCCCAAAAGCTTCGATCTCGACCACGCGTCCTCAAGGATGGACGGTCCTCGCCACTTCGGGATTTTCACCGTGTAAATTCCTGATGCCTCGTTATGTTGAGGTGATGTCAGCAGGGTCCCACACGGAACTCTCCTCTTTTCGGAAAATCGGAGTTCGCGATTCCGAACTGCAAGTTCCCCTTGCCTCCAGGACTCACGAAATGTCGATCCCCGACTTTCTTCTGATTTTTGACATGCATCCCAAGTATATGGACGGTTCAGATTAACCCTCGGGGTTTCACCAACTGCAAATCCAAAACCCTTACCTATGTGAGTCTCGATGGTCGAAATGTCGATGGGCTTCCGATCTCGCCCACGTGTCTCAATCGATGGACGGCTCCGATCGTTTACGGGGTTTACAACATGGATTTTCCCGATCTCTTGCTCACAGAACTCCCGATTTGCCGAATCTCGAAACTCCGATGGAGTCGTCCCTTTCAGGACTTTTCCCAAGATCTTAGATCTTCGTCACGTGTCCCCTTAATATGGACGGCCCTAATTCAACCTCGGGATTTCGAGACTTTCGATGCCCTTATGACACGATTTCTTTGTCAACTTGAAACCCCGGTCGCCGAAATGTCGATGGGCTCTCGATGATTGCCACGTGTCTCCTCAAGATGGACGACTCAGATTGATTCCGGGATTTTCACTATGAAAATTCCCGATCACTCGTCCTTGTGATTCCCGATTTCACGAATGCCGAAATTCCGATGGCCACGCCAGAATTTTCCTTCTCCCGTTCACGATGTTTAAACTTCGTGCAACTCCCGGTCAATCCAATGGCTGACGGGTATCTATGTGAAGATCCGGTGGTCCACAATCTCCTGAGCTTGAACTCTGGACGCTACCATAACCTCCTCGCTTCTCTGGCAGATCTGACGGCTAGCGAGATTTTGCTAATCCTCCCCACAGATTCCTGACTGTTGGTTTCTTCCCTTTGATGATTTCTATGAAGGAAAACCAAGAACTCTTCCCTGGACTTGTCCACTTGCGCTACAACCTTTCGATGCTCCTCTATGTTTTCAAAGGCCTTACTCCTCCTGAGCTTCTCACAACTTCAACCTCAAAGAGGATCCTTGCACGCACTCCTCGAGACGGCCTCCAACCACTCTCAGGTGTTATGTACTTCGACTTTGCGCACACCTGCTGCAGCAGTCCTTCGATATTTTTCTCAGGTTCACAACCCTGAGACTCTCCTTGGCCTGCGCACTCCTTGCACGGCTCCTGTGCCTAGCTGCACTCTGAGGGAATGAGAACAAGGGCTACCTCTCCTGAGCTTCCAAAGACAACCCTCTGAACTCCTTGTCGACTCACTCCTTGCGGACAATTCAACTGCACTCCTTGCAAGAATCTTGCTCAGATAGAGAAACAATTGAAACTCATTCCTTCTTCCTTCCAGACTTCAAACTCAGACCATGAAATCACATACACAGCATATAAAAGAAAATGTATAACAGGAAGCAAACATTCATGAGCATATCATTTAACATCAATACACAGGGAATAAACACAAAACCATGAATTTGAATCAACCTCTTTCTATTAATCCAAATATCAGTGCATGGGTGTTCTTACACAACTCTTTGCTTCTCTTCTATGCTCCAATGCTTCTAACTATGTTACAATACACAATGAGGGTGTCTATATCCGTTTTCCCTCCACTCCTTCTAAAACTGTCTAATCTAATATTTAATTCTACCTATTTATTTCATCTCAACATAAATGCCTCTATCTACTTCAGACGAGAGCGGGATGCTCAAGGTCTCATTACAATACATCAGTACGCCTCTCCTTAACTATCCCATTTAAGTTTGGCGCATCCACTCTTCAAAAGTTTTACACAATTTAAAATATGCTTGAAATGTGTGGCACTTGCCCCCATGCTCGCTTGATGTTGACGATGCTCCTGCATCAAATGACAATCTTGTTTTGAGGTATGCTAAGACCTTTAGTTGATTTTTTGAAGTTAGTTATAGATTAGTGTTTTTCGAGGGGCCTCTCCAAACCCACTATTTTTGTAAAGAACATGAACACATAAAGAATGTAATT
>JZKD02S0613633.1:239396-253884 GCA_000966675.3 Picea glauca
TTTACTTTATGATTTGGAAAGAGAAGAGGAGCTAGATGAGCCCTTAAATGCCTTAAATCCTTCATGTTATGATACAAATAGTGACATGGTTAATAATATTGATGAGTTCATACATGTTGGGAGACATAAGTGGGATGTAGTTGGTTATGATATGGACCCCATTTAAGACATTGACAATCACTTCCAAGCATTTCCTTTACAATTATCACAACAAGATACTCTTAATTTTGACCAGTGGCAACAAGGAGATGATATAATTACCAATACTTTCCAAACACCCAGGGTTGACCTATTCCCATATTTCCCTGATTATTTTTGGTCATACCTTGATGATTTTGATGAGTGCTCCTCTGAACATTTGTATTTATTCTATCAAGAAAATTTCCAACCATTCTTTTTCTCTGAGAATGAGGAAGTTAATTGCCTAAAGCAGAATTTTTGTGATAAAACCTTCCACCTCGCTTTTATTACTTTACCTATCTATGTCACTAAAGGTGTGGTTTGGAAACATTTCCATTATCCCAAATCTTATGTAGGACAGAACCTTCATTTGGATTTTAGGGGAAGATTGAGTACCTCAAGAAGAAGTTTATTATCATAGTCTTCAAGCTTGCCCTTAAGAAGTTGTTGGTCATCCTTTTGGTTCTCTCTAATCCCTTCCCAGGCTTCAAGCTGTGAAGATGTCTGAGGTAGTCGACATTCAGATTCTTTGAGTCAGTCTATTGAACCTGTGACTTTTCACGATCCCTTTCTGAGATGGATTGAGCACTCTCTTGAGAGTATGACTTGGCATGATTTCGTCCCTCCCTCCCCCCTCCATGAGCTAGACTTTATGATTTCTGGTGATATAGTACATTCTCTAACTCATGTTCTTTTTTTGCTTAACTTATCACTCTTTTGGTTTATGATGAAGCATAGAGGCAAGTATTGTGAAATATTGCTAGGGTGGTTTCACTGGTTGTTTTATTAAACCTATCTTTCAGCCAATAGGTAAGTACATGTAAGTAGGTAATCCTTTGCATTCATTGTATATACCATTTGCATTTCATGCTAGAGTAGTTTTTATTTCCATTTGTACATATGGTTGTTTTCATTTTGTACTATAAATATATGAGCCGAGGGTGATATCACCACCCCAAATGATTGCTAACAATATTATGTTGAGATCAAGCAGGTCACAGGTTATGCCATAGATGTTGAGGTTCTCATGCACTCTATAGTGAGCACACGTCCCCGAGTTGGAGCCAGATGTTATCCCCTAGCCTATGGATAACTAAGGAGATTATGTATCGAGGCTCGCAGGTCCTAGATATGGAGTACCGAGAGCCAGATCAACTTGAGCATAGCCCTGGAGGGCCCATCCTTTCATTCTTCAACGAATCCAATTTTTCAGCAATAGAAACATCCATCACATCGGCCTAGTCCTGCAATACGAATGGAGCTTCCTCCATGAGGTAATGAGTTCGGGTATCATGGTATGTGTCACTTTGATCCTAAAAACCTTTGAATATGTGCATTTAATTATTTTTTCTTCTAACGTGTACTTGGAACTTATGCCTTTCCACTTTACCATACCTGGGGGGAATGATAGGATGCCCTAGTAAGATGGTACCCATAGGATTTGAGTTTCCACTGGGGGATTCATGAAAGGACATCGTCCTCTCCCACCATACTTACCACTTTTCATCCTTTTCCCGCTCATCCATCCCATTACACTCGTCTGGGCATTGTGTTGGAAAAATATCTAAGGGTTGTACCTTACCTTGTGGGAAGAAGGGGATAAAGGCCCAGAGGGTAAAAGTACTTGGAAAAATATAAAATCCAAAAGAATGAAACCTTGAGATGCTTCACCCAGGGATCCCTGAGAAAGGAATAGAAAACTTCTAAGTAAGAAACAGAGGGACCCATAAAAATAATAAAACAAGGCCTAGTTAAAGGATAGGGGGTCTCATCACGAGCCAACCTATTAGGTCCATGGGAATGTAGCGGTATGAAACTATCGACAACTGGTCACCACATCAGGGTAGTGGCTCTTGGTGGCATAGCCAAGAGAAAGGGGGTCTCATCATGAGACAACCTTCTTATTTTCGTGAAATTCTTGTGGGTAACATTTCCACCACTGGTCACCACGCCAGAGAAGTGTCCCCTAACTAGCCTCTTGAAATAAAAAACAATAAGAAGAAAAGATTAAAGTCATGAATGGGCTTGGAAACATTGTTATGCATGTCAAGGTGCAACTCAACCTCTTAAGAGGCACCCACAAGTAAGCCATACATTTCTTTGCTATCGTTGCACCCCTTTCCTAGACATCCCTTTACCACCTCACCCACTCACTTGGCCTAGGTTTGAATTTTCCCATAAACACCCCACATCCAATGAGCATTAGTCCAATAGGACATCCTAACATTCCCTCCAAACTTGGCTTGCATATTAGCATAATGTCTTTGAGCACTTGTCCGGGTAAAGGGGGTTTTATGCACATGTTTAATAACTTGATGATTAGATGTCACTGACATTTCTATGATCCATGTGACTTATGATCCCATGGAGGGTGTATATCTTGATGTTACAGGACCACACCCAATGGATAGGTACCGGATGGACATGTACACATGGGAAGATGATTAGTTCGGACCTCCATGGGGCTGAAATCCCACCATATGGATGTTGAGACCCCAACAGGGGGCATGGAAAGATCAGAGGATTGCACCAGAGAGAGAGGAGGACGTTTCACTAGGGGAAACCTGGCAGGCTTGGACCCTGGGGAGTTGTTCCCTTTCCACCATGATGTAGGCCTTGGAAGGCCCATGACGTCACCCAGGTCACCCATGACATCATCTAGCATTTTGGGATGTTTTGGAGACAATTGTGTGCCAAGTGGCATGTGTGGCATGTTCTTGAGGCCCAAGAAGGCCTAACATTTTTGTCCAAAAGGCCAATGTTGCCCGAAATGGGCCTAACATCACCCTAAAAGGGCATGACATCATGTTAGCAACATTTTTTAGGGTTTTATTATGACATTTAATGTAAAAACTGAATATTATTTGTAACTAGCCATGTCGACCTTTTTGACCTAATTTTGGTCATTAGTATTGTATAAATAGGGGGGAAATCCCTCTTATTTATCATCACCTTTCACTCACACTTGTGAGGTATGAAATTTGAGCCCTACTTGGGGTTTTATGATTGAAATTTAGTGTGCACTTGTTGGAGGAGGCTAATCTTTGTGTTTTTTGGCATTTTCTTGGTGGAAAGTCTTTTGCTAGGGCATATGCTAGATTATTCTTAGTGAATGTAAGTGAAATTCTGAAATTCTTCTTTATTTTGAATGGTTATAGTATCTTTACTTTGCATTTTACTAAGATTATGAAATTTCTAGCTTAAAACCCTAGGATATTAAGCACATGTTTTTTTTTTTAACAGGAACAATTATGTTTTGATATTAAAATTCTCGGCATAAACGCCCATTTACAATCTTCCAGATTTGTTGGGCCAATTCCCAATGTTCCCAAAAAACCAGAATCCCCCCATCTCTAGATTTGACATAACGTCGTTTCTTGGGCTCAAAAATTACCTTTAGCGACAAGATATCCCCTAACTTAAAAACACATACAAACTGCTGAAGTAAAAAGCAGAAAAACATGAAAGCACAACTAAGGAATTGGGTCCCAATTTTCCTTATCGTTCCATAATAGAGTGCCCACAGTAAGAAGAGAAACTCTATTTGCTTTTGCATCCACCTCTTTGTTGTTGTTCCCCAGAACATGGAAGAAGCTGATCTTTTGGAAGAGGCTAGCAATCTTTTTAATTCTCACCATCAATCTAGATAGCCAGAGGTCCTTCGGATTTGAGTTTTCCACTAGAATTTTTATGAGTGTTTGGGAGTCATTGATGATCTTTGCTTCCTTGATGCGTGCCTTTTGTAAGATCTTGAGACCTTGCATCAAAGCCATCGCCTCTGCTTGGGTATTGGTGTCTTGGCCTACTCCCCACGCATACCTGTGCTCAATTTGTCCCTCTATATTCTTGATGAATCCACCTGCACCTGCATTCCCCAGATTTCCTTTTGCTGCCCCATCAGAAAACAAAGAGTAACAGTCAATTTCCTTGTTCCAATTGCTGAAGCTATTTTCTGGTATTCTAATTTGCCAGTCTTTTCCCCTTTTCGGCTGGATTTCTGCATTGGAGAAATTCATTCCCAATGATTTCCCCCACTCCACCTCATGAGGGGAGAGATTTTTATCGGTGATGGTCCTTATATGCTCCTTCAGGAAATCTTTGACGGTGGTTAAAATCTTGGTCTTGACAATATTTTCATTATGCTTTTTTTCCTGGAAGATCCTATTGTTTCGTTCCAACCAAATTTTCCAGCAGATTAGCTTTGGCAGGACTAGCCAAGCAGCCTTGAACCAAATGTTATTTGGAATCTGTCTAGGGTAATGGTGCATCCATTTCTCATGTAAATAAAAACTGGAGGATGGAAGCACTGTGTGCACAGGGCAATGGTTCAAAACTTTGCCCCAGATTTCTAAAGAGAATTTGCAATTCAACATAATATGTTGGGCATTTTCTTCATTCTCCAAACATAGGTAGCATCTAGAGGGGCCGTGGAAGCCTTTTCTCACAAGATTGTCTGCTGTAAGAACTTGATTGTGGCAGAGCAACCAATTGAATAAATCGATTTTGGGAATGCACTTCTATTTCCAGAGGCCTTCCATAGCGCTGGGCATGCAGGAGCATAGGGAATTTCTCGCAACATTTTATAACCAAGTGCCACAGAGTAAGAGCCAGTATACGTCCCCTAGCCTCTCTGGTCATGCTTCTTCTTGTGTATTGGAGCCTTCCCTTTGATCCTAGTGTGTAGGTTCAACCAAGCATTTTCGAGATTACTCGGAAAATCCGACTTCATCCAGTCCAGCCAGACTTTATCGTTCCAAATGGAGATGTCCCATAGAGAGACCAGGCCTACGTTCTTCATCCAAATACATAGGTCATGAAGCTCACGGACATCCTCTAGGGGTGCCTCATTCATTATACGATCCTCCCACAAATCAATGGATTTACCATTCCCCGGGACCCAGAAAAGATTGTCTTGTATGAGAGTTTGGGCTTGCATACAGAGTTTATGAATTTGCGATCTATTAGCAACTTGGCTAGGTTTGTCTAGACTGCATTTTCTTGGGCCTGAGAAGTATTTCTTCCAAAGGGTATGCTGAGCCCAGCTGGCCTTAGGGGCAACCTGCCTCCAAAATATTTTGGCACCCAACGCTAAATTTTGAATTCTCATATCTTTGAAATTCAGGCCTCCCTCTACAAATGGCTTGGTAACTTTATCCCAATTGACAAGGGGCAATCTATTTCTGTTCTATTTTCAACCTTTCCAGAAAAAACTTCTTACTATGCCTTCCATTTCTTTGAGAATTCCCAGAGGAGAAAGCATAAGGGAAGCTTGATAGATTGGGAGGTTGTTCAAAACTGATTTAATGAGCACCGTCTTCCCTGCAAGATTCAACCAAGAGAAGCCCCAGGCCTACAATTTATTTTTAAATTTGTCTAGAAGGGGGATCCAATCCTTACCTGAAGGTTTCTTCTGAAGAATCGATAGTCCAAGATACTTAAAGAAAGTCCAGTGCATGGAGCCGACAAAGCCCCATCATCTGGCTATGGCATTAATGTCATTTTGAGACACATTCCAACCATAGAAATGACACTTCTCAGTATTCAATTTACTGCCCGAGGCCTCACAGAACTCATCCACCACTAATTTAAATTGAGAGGCAGTGTGGACAGTAGCTGCCCCAAGGAGAAGGGATTCATCTGCAAATAAAGCATGGTTAATTTCTTTTACTCCTCTTGCAATTTGAAGGCCTAGAATATCCTGGTCAATTCTTTTTTTTTCTAGGATAAAGTTTAGGGAAAAGGCTTGGATGACATAGAGCATGGGTGAGAGCGGGCATCCTTTCCTAAGCCCTTGCGATGCTTTGAAGAAATATGCATCTCTCCCATTCACCAACGGAGCAATCCAAGGCTCAGAAATGCATGCTTTGATCCAATTTATGAAGCTAATCCCAAAACCAAACTTGTACAAAACTTTGAACAGAAAAGAGTGCCTAACCCTGTCGAAAGCATTTGCGAAGTCAAGCTTGGCTATCATACCTTTTTATTTTCTCTTCAGACTTGAGTGAAGCGCCTCTTGGACTAGGATTATATTATCCATGATTTTCTTTCCTTGAACAAAGCCCCCTTGATTCTCCAGAATGAGGTCTGAAAGAATCCCTTTCAGTTTGTTGGCGATCACCTTTGAGATGATCTTGTATGCAATGTTGCAAAGGGAAATGGGGCAAAACCTATTGAAGGAGTTTGCACCCTTTTCTTTTTGAATGAGGGCTAGGAAGGTAGAGTTCGTGCTTCCCCAAATTTTTTTACAGTCTTGGGATTTTAAAACCATTTTGCGTAGATCTTTCTTCACAATTTGCCAACAGGTTTGGATGAAATTTGTTGTAAACCCATCAGGGCCTGGAGCTTTATCAGGACTCATGGAAAACAGGGCAACCTTTATTTCTTTCCTATTGACCTTAGTCTCAAGCTTCTGATTCATTCTAGCTATGATTTTAATAGGTATTTCATTTAGGAGGTTATTACTGCATCCCTGTGCCTCTGCTTCATTAAAAAGATTTTTAAAGTGAGTGTAGGCAACCTTTTTAATGCTTAAAAAGTCCCCATAAGTATTTGTGTCATCCTTTATCTCTGAAATGGAGTTGTAACCTCTTCTAGCTTGGGCTTGCTTGTGGAAGAAAGAAGTGTTCCTATCTCCAGATTTCAACCAAAGACTTTTGTATTTTTGCCTCCAGTATTCCTCCTCCTCTCTGCAGGCATTTTGAAAATTTTGTTGTAGCTCTTCCTCTCTTTTTAGAGTATCTCTCGAAATTTCAGCCTCTTCCATGTAGTCTTGATAAGACTCAAGAGCTTCTTGGGTTTTCTTTCTTTCCTCCATAGGACTAGGAATGATTTTAACCTAGCTTTTCAAAGCTGACTTGACTCTTCTTAGCTTCTCCTCCCAAATGAAGAATGGAGACCCCATGACCGACGTCTTCCATATTTCTTCGAACTTCTTTAAAAATTCCTTTTGGTTTATCTAAAGAGGACTAAATCGAAAGGGGATAGGACCTAAATTCCTTTGGGCTGAGAGAGTCAGCTTTATATGCTTATGATATGAAATGTTGTTAGATAGAATATTCATTTTCGTGTCAAGACCAAGAAGGAGATAGGAACTTTGAAGGAGAAATCTATCTAATCTGGCAGCGATATGCCCAGGACCCACCCGTTTATTTGACCAGGTGTACTTACCTCGACAAGGATTGATATCAAAGAGATCCCAGTCGTGGATGAGGTCCTCCACCCACTCTCGAGCCGGATCTCTTACAATGTTGTCCCCTCTCTTTTCGCTTTGGCTAAGGGAGATGTTCAGGTCCCCTGCAATTATAATATTTTTCAGGACTTCCTCATCAGCTAAGGATCTCAAAGAGTCCCAACAAGATTTCTTTTCCCCTGCATTTACCAGAACATATACATTGAAAAGACTGAAAACCTCCTTCGATTCTATATGCTGAAATTTTGTGAACATCTAGTGAACATTTTTTTTCTCAGCTACCATATTGAATTTGGAAGCGTTCCAAAGAGTGCCTAGACCTCTGGATTCCCCTCTGGCTGAGACAACCTTTGTCCCACCTTTTCTCCAGTAACTTTTGTTGTTTTGATGGAAGATATTTTCCTCCAATTTTGTCTCCTGGACGAGCATTATGTCCGGGTTTTCTGTCATGATTAGGGTCTTCATCGCTTCTTATTTCATCTTACTTCCCAAACCTCTGTAATTCCAGGAGATCACTTTCATTATTTATTTTTATGAGAGTGGGGGCCCCCCTTGAAGCCCTATCCTTGGTTTCTTTCCAGCTTAGGGGTTTTAGCCAAAATTTTTTCCAAAGTTGGTTGACTTCCCTGCACTTTGTCTTTATATGTTTCTTTTTATCTCTTGTCCCTGGATGATGGCCTTCCTCTTGCTAATCTCTGGAGCGTGGTGAGAGAGTCTCCCATCTCTCCTTCCTCCTGGGATTCTTTCGAGCTTTGGCTTTCCACATCACTGGCTGTGCATTTGTCTTTGGAAATTTCAGGTTCTCTTTCCCCATGCCTTGAGTCCTTTATCATTGCATCCTCAATTGGCTCATTGTCTTCTGTTCTTGTTTTCTCCGTCTGCTCTTTCTGAGGTGGATTCCTTTCAGGGAGATCTTGAGAAACCAACTCAAGGGTTTCAAACATATTTCTTGAATCTTTTGGGTGGATGATTTTCTGGGATGCGTTATTGCCTTTGGATTGATATCCTTTTCTCTTTTCCTATCCTACCGTATTTGAGACCTTGGGGTTAGTTTTGGATCTCTTGAACTGTTTCCATCCTTCCTCTTTGCCCTTATCTTCCTCATTTTTTTTTGGACAATTTCTGGCGAAGTGACCGTATTCGTGGCACCCCCGACACTTGAACGGGAGTTGTTCATAGTCTAGGTTCTGAATATGAGACCAGCTTCCGACATTAATTTTGATATCTTCCGGAAATCCTACTTCAAGGTCCACCTCCACATAGATTTGGGTGCAGTCGTATTGGTCTTTATTGTTTTCCCTGTCAATGAACTTGCGCAACGCATCTCCTTTATGTTTCAATGAGTCCCAATTCCAACAATGTATTGGGAGGTTAGGTAGTCTGACCCAAACTGGAACTGTCGAAGGATTGTCCTCTTTTGGGTCGAAGTCCGGATTCCACTTATTTAGATACAGTCCTTGGGGTCCCATGAAGTATGGGCCATTCCTGAAGATCAACTTCTTATCCTCTTTGGAGGTGAATTCAAAGAGGAAATAACCTCTGCCCATGAAGTGAGAGGTGACATTCTGTTTGATCAACGACTTCCAATTTTTTATCACCCATGTTTCAGTGGCTTTAGGGGACGGCCACAGGCCAGTGAACTGCCTCACAAGTGCACATTCAGACATTGATAAGGCTACCTATATAGGAATATCCAGTGGGAGAGATACCTCCAGCATTTCTTCCACTCTTTTGACAAATTTCGAGCATTTCGCCTTCTTCTTCTTGGGAAAAGATTTAATCAGCGAATTGAAAGTGGCATCGTTTGGGAGTGGTAGAGGAGGATGGGGAGGAGAGGAAGCCCTAGGAGAGCCCTGATCCTCCATGGTTGCGACAACCCTAGCAACAGAGTTGCAGAGCTATGATGCGCATGTGAAAAAAATACATCCCAAAACTTCTTGTACTTTCTCCTTCAAAATTTGTGATGTTACTCCACTTGTTGTTACTCACTATCACTCTGTCGCAGCTCACTATAGCTCTGCTGCAACACTTTCTATAACTCTGCTGTAACTCACTATAACTCTGTTGAAACTCTGTTGCAACTCACTATAACTCTACTGTAACTCTGTTATAACTCTGCTACACACCCTAGCACCTCGGTGCAACTCTGCTGTAACTCTTCGGATATTAAGCACATGTTATTGTCCTTATCTCAATAGATATTCACCTACTAGATTTTGCCAGGAAGTCATTTTTCTTGAAGTCATTGCTAAGGGCCTTGCCACTGCAACACCCTAGCATTTATTGCTTCATCTTAGCCATCATTTTCTTCATCTTTGATTTAAAAAGGGAGGGAACTCTACTAAGGCCTAGGGTTACCTACACCTTAGTAGTTATTTTCCCCTAGGGTTTGGTGGTTGAAGCCTTGGCTTACCAACAATTCAACTATCAACCTCTCTTGTCTTTGTCTCTCCTATTATCATCCTTTTCTTTCAACATTTGTTGCCACTTTATTGACTCCATTCACCCTAAAATAAATTACTAGTCTAATCCCTCCCTTGAGTAATTGATCAGCTCAACCTTCAAAACCTACTCTTTGAACAACCTACTAACACTTTCTAACCCTAGAATAGCCTAACCTAGTAACATCATTGTTGTTACTAAAGTAAGCTACAACCATTAAATGTAGAATTAAAATCTCAAGAAAGCAATTGTAAAGGCTGAATTATACTTTGTCTTATGTGCTTATGTCAAATGCTAATGTTATGACTTCAACGGTTAATGGTTTTCAGTAATTGTGAAGCTATTTTCAAGATATTTTATGTGAAGTATTGCTCTATAAACATTGTTCTTATAATATTTCTATTTACTTCATCATATTTAGCAAATTTATTTTATTAAGAAAGTCCATGGTTTTATGAAGTGCTAACCAGCAAGTGCACTTGCAAATATATAGTTTTCTTGTTGCTTTGTTCCGGGCAAGTACGCTTTTGACATATTGTCTCTTCATTGGTTATTAAAACCAGACTTTTTGATCAGTGGTGACTTGTGAGAGGGCACCTTTACCTAGATACTTTGACTTTACCTTTTCAAAACTCGAGGTCCTCGGGGACGTCTCCCATGGGCCTACCACCCTAATTAGAAAGGGACATCCTATTGAGGTGACAGTGATAGGATAGTCTCTCATTACGCCAATTTGCTTTCCATTTTACCTCTTCTTCTATCAAAGTACAAATTGTGTGATAACATGTATCAAAGAAGGATGAGACATCCCAAAGGGAAACAATTGGACATATTTGGAAGGAAAAGGTATGTTTCTTACTATACTAGTCTTGGAACTGAACAAGGGTAAACTAGTCATTCAATGGGTTCTTTAGGTGGATAAATTATTTTTACTAGTGTTGGGTTTATTGGCACTATCTCTCGATATCTTAATGTAGCTACATTGGTCGTTGATGGGTATGGGACTCTAGGAAATGATAAGAAATGTCCAAAAAGTTGGAACATTGCTTAATGTGCAAATTATCAAAACATGTACCAAAAATCAAAACATGGTAAAGATCTCAAAACATGTAAACATATGCAAAAAGTCAAAACTATGGGTGGGTTACTAGGTTAGATTCTTGAGCTTTCTTAGTTGGGTTATTGAAGCAAACTCTTTAGTCAAATCAATGGACTATGCATTTTCGCTAGGCAATCTGAGCACTTTATATTGGATATGCAACTTCTACTATCAACCATGATTTCAAAAGTATGCCATTATATAATAGGCAATAAGCACTAAACAATTCATTGTTTTTTGTAGAAAGGACAATACCTTGTGAACTTTAATTTCCAAGATTACACACTATAGATAAATCGTCAAAATTTATTTTCCTATCAACTAGTCATATTGGCCGCAATTGTAACGTTGATAGTAAAAATGTTGTTTTTCTCTAATCCTCCTTGAGTTACACTATGTGTGTTTCTATGGTTTTCATTAAAAAATGATCAAAATAAGGAAAAGAAATATATAGAATAAAAACTTACTTATCGGTTTCAATTACCAACTTATGTGAATACTTCCTTGTTCAACATATAAAGGATTATGGCACCCACTGTATCATGCATGACAAATATGTTATGCAATATACATACTTCTTTATATTTTTTATAAAGTTATGTACATGTAGGTTGGGAAGATTTATAACTTACCAAACCCGAAGTAGGAACCTGAATGACCCCCTTCATTTTCATGACCCTTGAATTGATTGACCATTGGAGGAATGTTGAACTTGAGGTAAATGACCCAGGAAAGCATAGTGTTTCAATCACTAGGAAAGTCTTACCAACAACTCAATATGTGCACATAGCACTAGTTGTATTTTAGCTAACAATTTGATCTCTATATATTATAACCACATTACAAATAAGTCGAATGTAACAAGAAATGGATGCTTGACGCATAATAGTGATTTGTATATTGATCAACATTATTTGTTTCATGATATTTGGGAAGAAGAAAGGCCTAAGGGTGACAAGATTAAGAGACAAACACATCATGATAATAGGAGGATCAAGGGGCATTGGCCTTGCTATGTGGGCATGCACTTTCTTGCTTTCTCATCGGCCGACAAGAGTGGTAACCTTACCTTACTACACTATTGGCTAGAGATGCATTCATTCCACCATGTATTTTTCAATGTAAGTGGTATTTCATATTAGGGAGTTCCTTATTGCTCATTTTGGTACTCGTTGGTTAAGCTAATTCAAATTTCAAGACTCGGTCCTAAAAATTCTACAGGGGTACAATGGATGGTGTAGGTGTACAAACTTATTTTTGTGCTAGTTCTCCAAGTTAATGGAAAATCCAAAGCCTTACTAAAAATGTAATAGGTGTGAAATGGATGGTGGAGGTGTACACGCTTATTTATGTGCTCATTCTCGAAGTTAATCCAAATTCAAATAGAAAAGGGGGAATTACATTATAATCTAAAACAACATGCATGGATGCCAAAGAGATACAATCAGTTCAAAAATGCAAGTAGTCTTGCAACATAGTCTAAGAAAATAACCATTGTATCTGTTAAGATCAACAAGTATACTATCCCATGTTCCCAAAACTCAAAAATTTTCCCCTTATACAGTTTATAAAATACCCCTAGAATAAGTATACAAAAATAGAGCATTTAAACTAAGTTGCTTAGCTGGTGTGGCCATCAAACCAACAATTCTCTACTTCTGGAGTCGGAGCATTTAAGTCCAGTGGGTTTGGAGCCATGGCAGGGGAGGAAGATACTTCATACTATTCAGTTGTTGTTGGAGATGCTGCTATTTTTTGACGTTGGGCCTTCAAATCCTCAATTTTCTACCGAAGGGCATGATATTCATCTTTCAGTTGAGATATTTCCCATCTATGCCTTGCAGATTCTTTGAGTGCAATGATTAAGTGAGAGGAGAGTCCATTGAATCTAATCTTGAGAGTGAAGACCGAGTTATAGGTGTCATCCAATTCACCTTATAACTATTCTATTTGATGCATCCTTCTCCCTGATCGACGAGCGACCACTTTTGTTTGCTAAATCCATAATTCTTTGGAGGAGGAATAAGCACAGAGAGATCAACAATACCCAAAATAATATAATGAATCATAACGACATTCCCTTTGATCCTAAATTCCATCCACATATGAATTCCCAAGATGTTATTTGTTGCCCACCTTTGAAAATCACAGTGAAAGGTTACAATTGATCTTCCTATACGTTCTCCCATCCCACATTCTTGAAAATTCATACTTCAAGCAAGTTGAAAGGATTGCAGCCTTTGGGGGAATTTGTGGCGCAGTAAGAGCACTACATGTTGAGAACATGTTTGAATTAGAATGACCTAGTGGTGACTTATGTTGACTATGTTGATTTATCATGATGAAGTAATGTGTCATGTGTCGATGGGAGGATTAGGTGGTGAGATCTCAAGGTGGGGGGTGCCCCCCCCTCCTTTTTTATTTTTAATATGTTTTTGAATTAGACTTAAGGAGACAAAGAAACATGCCCTGATCTTTGAAGAGAGGAAACCTGGGGATTTCTGGGTGGACTTGAGCTCTTCCGTTTTTCTATTCATGGGATATATTCAAAATATTGTGTACCATTAACTAAGAGAGGGCCATCCTTGAATCACAATGCTTGATTGGCCAAACTATCAGCCTCCTGATTTTTTATTCTCAACACGTGAAAGAAGATGATGAAGTTAAAAGTTTGAGTTTTCATGTGAATTATGCTAATAAAGCCTCAAAGATGAATGATATTAGAGTTGGAATGAAACCTTGCATGCTTGATTATCAATTTAGAGACTCATGTCACCATAAGGTTGGGGACACTCAGTCCATTTTCCAATTTTAATTCCTGGAGGAGAGTGTATGTCTCTTCTTGATTGTTTGTAGAGATGCTTATGTTCCATGCATACAACAATTTCTTATTTCCTCCTGAGTCATAAAGCACCCCTCCTGCACCTATTGCCCCGAGAAAGCATAATGTAACTTCAATTACCAGGCCTTTTCAAATTCATCATCAACAAATACATCATGATTGTAGTGGCCATTGTTTTAAGAAGTATACATGAAATTTAATTTGATTTCTCATACAATTTAAATGGAATAAATGATTTTTACATCTTAAATTTAAATTTTGTGTTAAAAATAAACTTTAAAGTTATTATGATTAACTTTTAATTAAGTATAATGATTTTTTTTTTGTTTTAATTAAGTATATTGATTTTTTTGTTGAGAAGGTAGTTAAATAGGGGGAGAATACGTTGATTTTAATTAAAAAAAGCTATTGTGATTTTTTTTTTTATAAAATTTATAACTTATAACTAAATTATTAATAAAAATATAATAGTAAGTTCGTTAAATATAAATTTATTTAAATTTATAATATGTACTTTAAGAAATTAAATTTATTGAAATGTAAATTTTTGATTTTTCAAATTAAAAAAAAATACTTTTCAATATTTAATAAATTTAAACTTAAAATTAATTTCAATTTATATTTCTAATTTTTAGTTTTAATTTTTTTATACATGGATAAACAATTTATTTAAATTTATAATATGTATTTTAAGAAATTAAGTTTATTGAAATGTAAATTTTTAATTTTTCAAATT
>JZKD02S0613634.1:0-15872 GCA_000966675.3 Picea glauca
ATGGCATCCCTTATTGAAAAAAATATTGTAATCGGGTTAAGTTGTAAATGGGACACTGGTAATGGTTTACATCTGATGAAAGGAATGCTCTAATCTCTATTTATGATTTTATTTGAGAAGCTATATTCTGATGGGGTACATTACTCTTGCATGAAAAAACCCATATATTTCCTTGTATCAAGGAGGCTCAGATATTATTTTATATCTTGGTACCTAACTCCGCTAGTGTATGATTCCTAGTTGCATTGTTTACTGGGTTATTTCCCAGGGTAAAGGCTCTTTTGTAGGGACATGAAAAGTGTGCCCACAATGAGAGAATTGATGTGGTACAACTATGAGGGAGCCTGAATGACCTACCTAACTTGAATTTCATACACCTAGTTTTATAACATCATTAAATGATGGATCTCAATGGGAATCTACCACAAATTCACTATGTTGAACTAAATTGCATGTCAATGAAAATATCATAGTAATAGTGACCTCAATCTTATCTCCGACTTAGGTGGTTCATGGAAGGGCGCTTAAGAAATAACATAGGAATTGGTGACTCTCTCAATGGGTTATACTTGGTGGTTGGTTGATCCTAAGAAGAGAAAAATCCAACCCCTTGAAATTCTCCAATTTCAAAATAATTGACATCGAGACCCAAGATGACCTTGGCCCATAAAAAAATACATGGGAACCTCCTTGTTATCATAGAGAGGTTTGTTAAATACCATAAACCATCAATCCATCCATTTGTATCTCTATGTTAGGAATATACACTAGTCCATGCAAATATGTCTTCTTCTCTAATCAAGAGGTTGATTAGTTCTAGGGACGATGGAAAATTAAAAAATACTCTCTTTGTTTGTATTTTATACTTTCACCTCTTCCATATTAATGAAAGTTGAGTAGTACTCTCTCATATTCGTTATATATTTGTATATCTCAAATAACTAGTCATGGGCATGGACAATGGAAGTAATGATGGTTTCAAGTGAAGTGGTCAATGAAATGCAGGATGGCTCTCTTATGTTCCTAAGCTCCCCAATTAGGTTCTTATGTCGATTTAGACATTCATTAATTTTATTATATGGGTCTTGGGGGGGGTTAGGGTTTAGTTTTTCATTGAGGTTTTCCTCCATGGATATGGAATAACAATTTCAATAACAATATTTTCTTAAAAAATATGTAAATTTACAAAATTTTAAAATTACAAACATGGCATCTAAAATGAAATATACATGGAAATGGGAACTTCTCTAAAAAAAAATGATGTCTACTAATGATGTTTATCTTCGAGCCCTACTTTTCCTCACTAATTTTGGCTCAGATGATGAAGTGTTCTTGCACTGGTGGAGGGGAAAATGGCATGGTTGGTGAGAAATGAATATAAAATGATTTACCTTTTTTATGCATTTATATATAGGAATGTGCACACGTTCCTACTCCATGTGATCATAAAATTGCATGATTTTTAACATGTGTGTATTATTTTTTAAAAGATACACATTTCTCTAATAATCCAAGATGGAATAGCATTCATAGAGATTTATGGGGGGGGGTATATTTAAACATGAATTCATGTGCATTCCTAGATCATTTATGTTCCTAAAAAGGATAAGAAATATGCATTATTGTCACAATGAAAAAGGGAACAATATTCTTGTTCCCACGCTTCCATCTCTACCACTCTCTTCCTCAACTCTAACACTTGTTTCTTCTCATTCATCTATTGCATTTTTTTTACATATTACATTTTACTAGTACTCTTATGAATCCTCAAAGAACCAAACAATTTTACACCCTTATATTTGAATAGGCATCATTTTTCTAGACTTTTTTCTCTCCATTGATCCTTACTCTGGACATTTGCAATATTTGGGTTTTTTTTGTCATAATTGGAATGGAGCATGATGAAAAAAATATCATCCAAAGTGGGCATATATCATTGTACCATTTCACTCCCTCTTACTTTAGCATTTTTTACCTAGCCTCTCACCTTATAAAGAGCTGTAACCAAATCACAAAAATATTCAATGTGTAGAAGGATTAATCTCCTCTTAAACATTTCCTTTAGCTAACAATTCAAATTTCATTATTAATCATTCTCTTCCTCTTTGGATGAATTGTAATGGCATTCTCTTTCTATCACAAATATTTTTAGATCATTTCCATCATCTCCATTATTAACAACTTCATTTGTTTTTTCTTCCTAAAGAACTACCTTTGATATTTAGAACTTGCTTTCCCTCTTAAATAATATCGTTTATTGACACTCTATATTTATAATTGTTCGAAGGAAAATTTTCCCACTTTTTCTTATTTTTTATCAATATTTTCAATTATTGTTTTATTAAAAAGTTCAATCATGTTGAAATTATTCACCTACCAATAATGAGGCTGATCTGTGCAATGCTTCTATGTGTTCAAAATTTCCTTGACTAGCAACATCCTAATTGTTTATTCCTCCTTATATAAACCCATTACAATCATCACAATCAAATCTTCTGGACAAAGTTTACATCATAATCAATTTTTAGTCCCTCCCCTTTGGGATGGGGACTATTAGAAATTGATTTTCAATTTTCCTATTAACTTGGCACATAAACAAATGAGTTATGATTGTTTTAACAAAGTTTCCAAGAAAATCGTACAATTTAGGTTTTTCAGGTTGTTCGTTAACCTAAGTTTGAGTTTGATCTCTTATTTGGCCTCTTCCCAAGGTAGAGGGGTGAATATAATAGGTTATATTTTCCTTACATGGAACATTTATGTTCTGTTAGAGATGAATATAGAATTAATTTGAAAATATTAAATGTTATCCCATGTTTGTCTATCCATATATTAGCCCATGTTTATTGCATCCATTTTGTTTCCACTGTAACATATCGCTCTTGCACTCACCTGACGTGACTTATTATTTGAGGACACTTGCGTGCAAGTGATCCAGTTCATTATATGATTAACTTCTTCACTTATGGATTCTGATGAGGATATTGTGGATTATGATGTCATGTTATGTTATTATGTATAGACATGTGATATTGAATGGTTTCTCCTCAGTGTGAATGACTCTTGACCGATTGAGGATGTCGATGGAATCGATGGACCTCCTTGGACTCTATATTGAGTCAGGGAGTGGATTGTTTATGGTTTTCATATTTCTGTTATTGCATATGTAACAAATGACTAGTATATTATGATGTTGATTATGGATCGATGACATGTTTTGTTGATGGATGTAGGCTAACGATAGCTTGCTAACCATAATACATTTGGAGTAAATGGGTCACACATGAAAACCATAGATATTGCGGGAGAGGTGTGGAAGCAGCCCTGCCACAACCTACTAGCACTCCCGCTGTGGCTCAAACTATAGGTTAACGATTACCTATTTTGAGTGATCCAAGATGACATGAGGGCAGACTATGAAATTATCTCACGATGATTCTAAAGAGAACACAATAAGGTAGTTTCCTTATTCCATAGAGTCCCTTAGTCTCCCACAAGGTCACCTAACAGAGTATTGACTCCAAGGGCTTGACCTCTACCAAAATCAGTCAAAAGGTGAGTGGAACCCTTGGAGCACGCAGTGGGTCTTGAAGGGCACGTCGCATAAATGAAACATAATTAAGGCGAGTGGAACCCTTGGAGAACATAGTGCATCTTGAAGGTCATGTCGCGGTTTTAACACTGGTGAGTCAATGAACCTAGGTACCTAGAAAAAAATATCTCATTTTGTCCCGGTCAACCTTAAAATAAATGTGGTATGAGTAAAGTTTATTAATTAGAAAATTCCCTTTAAAAAATGCTAAGCCTTGTGAAATTAAAGCCTAGGTCTAAATAGGGTATGAGGGCTAAAAATTAATTAATCCATTAATAAATGGGGGATAGATAAAAATCAAATTTAGAATTTAAAGAGAATTAAATTATCCAAAAAATTAATTGTTGTCTATGTCGAAAACTTGCTAATTCCAAACTTAGAGAAAAAGGGGAAATTAAATGAAAAAGGAATGTGGAACATACAAAGAAATCTAGTCTAGAGAACTTTCCCTAAACGAACACAACTAAGATTTAAGAAGGGTGTGAGTCATTAAAGGAAATTGAGGGAATAAAGTGACAACGAGGAGGATTTTTAGGAATGATTTTAGGTGGGTGAGGGAACTTGGAAACTTAAATTAATTAATTAAATGAATTTCTAGTGCAACCAAGGGATTGAGTGACAAGTGTACATGGGAGAATTTTCATAAATTAATTTTTAATAAAACTAGTTTAAGGTGCAAATGGAAAGATCACTAAGAAGAAACCTATAAAAGAAATGGTGGGGAAGAGGAATAGGGGGGGCGCCTGGTAAGCGTAAGGTTACACTGTTGATATTTTTCTTGACTTATTTTTCTTGTAGGAGTTGTGATGCCCAACTCAATTACAGAGTGGTATCTCTACCTTGCAAGGTGAGTTGGGAGATAGATTTTTCTCTCGTTTTGGTGTGCGTGGCCCCTTTGCGGCTTAGGGGGCTCAGGGAGAAGAAGAGTACCCCTAAAGTTGGCTGGGACGTACCAGTGAGGTCTCAGCGGTTAGCAAGCAGGAGAGAGGACGATCGCCATATGCCAAAGAATGTCTTCAAGCCCAGTTTTGTTGGTGATGATCATTTTGATAAGTTAAATGGTACTAGGTTGATAACATGTGTATGGTTTAAATTTCACAATTCTAATGTCTCCTTGTTTTCGCCTTGGATCTAGTTGTAATATGGATTATTTATGTAGTTGATGTCGGTTTGTTTCACAATGGACCTAATCATAATAAGGATGATATATGTAAATTGATGTCGCTTATTTTTGAAATGGAGCAATTTGTAAAATATTGAGTTGTATGTATTTTCAGTTTAGAATCTGCTGTCACTGTTCTATATCCCTGGTTTCATTTGTCAAGCATCTAGGTATTGGAAATTAGTATAAGAATGGTTGATAATAGATGTTATGTATGAGTGATTCCCAAGATCTGGTGCACACTCATCCTTAGTGATAATGAACAGGTCTTCGGCTCACCATTTGTAGTAAATATACTTAAATTATAATAAGATTGAGGACTGTGATATGTTTAGAATGTACAATACACATCCTTTCTGTTGGAACTGAGTAATAATAACACTCTCCCTTTTTAAAGTAGGTTATCATTATTTTCGAAGAAAAAGTAAGTGAACATGAAAGAACAAACCTTATCCCTTCTAAAATTTTAGTGTTCTGTTGCACTAATGTTCTAAAAAATTATTCTTTTATATTTTCAAATCCTCAAAATATATTTTAAACTATTATTGAGTTTTAACAAAATCATATATTATCATGTCTCTTCCTACCTTGATTATTGACTCAAACATTTACGAAGATCATAGCGTCTAATGGTGGCTATCATGTAAACTTATGGCATATCTTCTCTCATGCTCGGAGTAACCGATTACACATAAACAAATGAGAATGTGGCATTCTTCAACAATGGATCGGGCATGCATTTGTTTGATTGCACTCAATGAATAGTTTCTAGGTAGCTAAACACGATTTGGTACTGATTTGATATATACTCGGTTTTTATTCGTTGTACAAAGAAGGCATTGGTGAAGCTGTAGATAGGAGAATCTATCAATAATTTTATATATAAAGAAGGAGGAATCCCTTGTCACAGGATTAGAAATATGTTGTGGCAAGAGAACAAAGTGTAACCCAATGACCTGTCACTTCCTAAAAACCAAAAGGAAAATCAAATCCTTAGCTCACCAACCATTTGGATTTTGAATGTTAGCATCCACCTTGGCTGGAAACGTCTTTGAATGTGTTTTCTCCCTTCAAAATAGATTTCCCCTTCGCTGGCTTAGCGTGCACTTGGATCCTGTTTTGGAGTAATGACAACAAACTCATGGGTGATTAATGGAGACTGCACCTTGGCAGCCCTTGGGCTATCCAATCGATGCCTGCACCCTTCCCTGGAGAAATTCCAGTAGCCTGGCTTCCACCTATGCGTTCCTCTCTTCAAACTACTCATCGTAACTTAATGCCTGCCATCATACCTTAACCCCTTCCCTAGTTGTCACTTTGACCATCGAGTATTCTACTCATGCCATCCTCATTTAATGACTTAGGTTCGAGATTCCCTTCCTAGTCCCCCTTTCTTGATACACTGCGCCTGGGTAGCTGAACAACTACCTTCTCTTATAACGGTTTTATTTATTACCTATTAAGGCACGAAAACCTTGGTTGCCCTCGATTTTTAAAAGCGTGAGTAAGCTAATATTTTTAATAACTTTGTAATGATTTTGTTATTTAATAGTAATGATGTGTAAATTATTAACAACTTTGTAAATCATTAATAATGTGTAATTTATTAATAACGTTGTAAATGATATTTGTTTTGAAAAAAGAAAATAACTCTCAAGCCTGTCATGATAGATTATGTGAGAGATTATTCACTTTTTGAATGATCCCTTATTTTGTTTCTATGTATCAAGAATGATTTTAGGAGCTATATATATCTGGCTCTTGTTTGGGTCTACGTAGGTTAGGTGGGATGGAGTGAGGTAATTATTGATTTATTTAGTTTAATGATATTTTATATTAAATGAGAGACTTATAGTTGCAGCGTGGGGTTTTAATGGATATGCTAAATTATGAGAGTGCATGATGCGTGCTCATTTGAACCTTCACTTCTTATTTTAGAATTGTATTTATATTGCATTCAAGTGGTTTCGGGATGATATTCATCTCAACCTTCATTGCCACCAGTTCATACGTAGTTTCCCTTTTGCATTTTAAACTGAAGGTGGTAACACAAGAAAAGAAAAATAACATCCTTGTAGGTAGTAAAATTTTCCTTTATCTCTATTGGTGCCGAAATATTGTGGGAGTTATATGTAGGTATCAAGGAAAATTAATAGAGAGAGTGATAGCATAAATGCTATTTTCATTTGCTGATTTGTGTAGAAATTAAGAATTTTTGGATAGGTATTGCTTATTCATGCGCCTAAGTAAAGATGTTTATGATTGTATTAAGTAGTATTATTTTGCGCACTCTTAAAAGGAGGTTGTTATATGATGGATTGTATTACAATTTGATTGCATGCACCTATTAATGTTGTGCATGGTTATTCCAATGGTTAGAATGTATAAAGAACCATGTAATTAATTGTCAAATGTCGTTTAGTTATTTACTCCTTACACATGTAATTTATTGTAAGGAATGTATGTTATTGATATTACCTCTCGCTCTCCATGTAATAGGTGTCGAATTTTATGTTGACTACACTTCGCCCTGATCGATGATGAAATGGGAATGATTGAGTGCTTTCATCTATGCCTTAATCTATTGAAATTTTACCTTGCATCCTTAATGGAGCTGTAAATTAATAATTATTACTTGCGCCTATGGATTGATGTAATATATGATTGTTTAGATCATATAATTTTACGCAAATAAATTTTTGTGTAATGGATATTGGTTTGAATTTTTTTTATTTTGCGCCTCGACTTACGTCGTCGCTCGTTGGATTAGTAATTAGGTTCTCTTGCACATTGGAATTTTTATGTTACATGTGTCAGTTTAATAGAACGCCATGCATTGGGATGATCGATGATGATGATTGAGTGACTTAACAATCAGCTACTAGCGCGCCTTTAATCATGTTGACGAATGATTGAATTATTAATTATTTCCTAGTGCGCCTAAATTGTTAATATGCAACCGATGGATCAATCGATTAGAATGTGATGTATGACTAGTTGAGTAATTAGACTGCTTGCCCACATTGAATTTTAAGGTAGTGTTGATGGTTTTAGATTTTGGTCTTTTGTGCAAAATGCAAGTATATTCTAACGAGTGATTGCACATTTGATTTGGATTCACGACACAAATAACTTCTATTTCTTTTTTCCTTGGATTTAAGGTGGTTTAAGTTGTCTTATGTGATTTATTACTCATGCGCCAATTTAGATTGATGTTTTAAATTCCTAACGCAACAGTAAGAATAAAAAAAAAATTGTGACCTGTTGGATGATGTTGTTGTCGTAACGGCGAGGATGTTACATATTGTATCAGAGTGGTTTCAACCCTACGAATGTGGATATTCATGCCTTCCACTGAATTAATCCATTGATTTATAATAAGCGTTAATTGAATTATTAACTTGTCCTTGTGGTAATCACAGTTATAGGACGTCGTATATATTTGTGACATGGTGCCAGGGGAGGAGGAACGAAGCCTCCAGTAGCACATGTGCCAGAGGGCTCCAACCCCCAAGGATAATAACAAGTCTTGAGAATGAGTGGATTGTCACACAGGATGCATTGGGTCTGACAGGGTCCTTCCATGGAAATGTCAGAGGCCTTGACTAACCTTTTGTACTAAGATAAGGCCAGGGCACCTATACTCGTGAGGGTCCATAATGCTCCCCAGCTAGTACTGGTAGCTTTCATGAAAAACTTGAGAGGGTTAAGTTCTTGAGTCCACGAGTGTTGCTGACGACTTAGCCATCGAGGCATGGCTGGAGATCCAAGTGATGTGTTTCACGCTTCACGATTTCAACCTCCAACACGAAGGTCTGCATAGGTGGTCTTCAGCTAAAGGGGAACACTCTTGTATGGAGGAAGACACTCCTACCTCAACTAAACGTCGCTATCAAAGCCGTGTTAGGGGAAAAATTCGAGGAATGGTTCCGGGAGAAGTAATTGTGAGAGGAATTCGTTGAGTTCCAACTCAATAAGTTCAACACCTTACGATAGGGTGGTCATATGGTGTCGGATTATGAGACCATATTTTTGGAGCTACTTCACTATGCCCCGCATCTGGAAACGAAGAAGATGGAGATCAACAAGTTCGTGACCTACCTTAACTCTATATTTTGTACGATAGTGAGGATATAAATGCCTTGGATGTTGCATCATGCAGTCAAGTAGGCCTCATAGATAAGGAAGAATCGATCGTGGGAGACCGGGAAGGAATCCTACAAGACCGTCTGGACTAATAACATCTGGTGCGCAGTAGCATCAGACACCGGACAGAAAAGACATCTCGGTATCAAGATAAATCTATAGGACCCTTGTTCATGACACCTTAACGATAGGTTCCTCAGAAGAGGGAACCCTACAGGAGACCACCTCATCCGCGAAAACATCACTAGAATATTTCATTTAGGCTTGTCAGTAGAACAAACCAAGATCTTAGGCTGGTGGGACAAAAACTTATATTCCGGGGCCAGGAGTACTGGACTAGAGGTGGGTGATGGACATGTGGAGAGTCACCTTACCAAGAAGATTGTCCAGTTGAAAGGGCCAGAGCGGCTGAGTCAACATGACACACTACCATGGAAGAGATGGGAAAGGCCCATATGATTCGTGACCATGGTAATAACTGCCAGGACGATCAGTAGTCCACTGTGCTCGAGGCTTCAGGTGCCATTTCCAAAAAAAAATTAGTATTTGTTAGACCTCGGTGCTAGAGAGAGATCTAATTCCAGTAGTGCATAGAAGGGATTTAGGTAAAGGCATTCGATAGGATGAGTTTAGATTTGTTGATATGTCTTTGGGTACTAGCCGGATGGTTGGAAGAAGGGGTATGAACTGTCGCTTTAACCTGGGGATAGTGGAACGAAGTCTAACCTATGTCACGAACTTAAGATATTATGACAACATGATCAATATAGACTGGTGGGAATCACATGATGCGATACTCAATGGTAAGATGAGGTGGTTGAGTTGGACGAATGATGAAGGACAGAGAAGTGTGATTGTAGGAATAAAACATGGAGTATCCCCAAGGTTCATTTATTCCCTACAACTACAAGAGATCTCCCGCAAGGATGCAAGTTATATGCATGCTTAGCACCGAACGTCAAGGGCATGGTGGAAGGATTAGAAGACCTTCCGGTAGTACGAGAGTTTGAAAACATGATTCCCAGAAGAATTACCAGGTGTGCCGCCCGAAGCCAAGATGAAATTTACCATTAACATAAAACTTGGAACTGCACTGATGGCAAGAAATCCTTATCGGATTTCGACCCCTGAGTTACAAGAGTTGAAAGTGCAACTCAAGGAGTTGTTCGACCTAGGACTTATATGTCCCAGTGTATCTCCTTGGAGTGCCCCTGTCAATTTCATAGGAAAGAAGGATGGGTCGTGGAGAGTCTTCTTGACTACCGTCGAGTATTCCTTGATGACATTTTGATATTTTCACGGATGATGGGAGATCAATACAAACTTTTACGCTTGGTATTATAGTGTTGCGAGAGAAACAAATATGGGAAGCGGTCGCAAAGCTATTGAGGATTCATTACTTAGGGAATTGATCTCCGACGAAGGCATCATTGTGGATCCAACAAAGGTAGAGGCTATTATGGAGTGGTCTACGTCGACGAATGTCCCATAAATGCGTAGCTTCATGGGTTTAGCAGGATATTATCGATGATTCTTCGAGGGTTCTTCAAAGATAGTAAATCCGATTACGAAAATGCAGAAGAAGAACAAGAGGTTTTTTTGGACCGAGAAATGCGCAGAAGAATTTTGAAGGCTCAAGGAGATGTTTACGACAACGCCAATACTGAATTTCCTTGGCATGGATGAGGAATTCTTGGTATGCTTCGATGCATCCAAGGAAGGATTATATGAAGTCTTGAGGCAAGGTAGTTGAGTGATCTCTTACATCTTGAGGAAGTTAAGGAAGCGTGAGGAGAACTACGCGATGCACGATTTGGAGTTGTTAGCCATCGTGTATGATGTGAGAGTGTGGAGACACTACATGATTGGACGCAATTTTGTACTAAAAATAGACCACTGTGGTTTATGACACCTTTTTACACAAAATGACTTGAACACATGGCAAGGGCGTTGGTCATAACTGCTTATCGATTACGATTTTGAGATTTCCTACTTAAAAGGAATAGTGAACAGAGTGGAAGACGCATTGAGTTAGAGACCACACATATATTCAATGATAGCTCTTCAAATGAATCTACGTGAAAAGATTCTAACTACAACGCGACGCTGACTAGTATAAGGAGGGTGACGAATTTTTAGAGCAAGACCCCATGTTGGTACCAAAATTGAGGGATATATTCTACACAACAACATATCTTTGAGATATAATAAATGGGTTTACTTACAACCCAATGATGAATTGAGAAGTTTTGATCTTATGCAAAGCTCATATAGCAGTGTACATGACTCATCCAAGATTCATGAAGATGAGGACCAACCTTAATCCTTTATCCTTCTAGAAGGGATAAATGAAGATATTGAAAAATGCATGGTGATATGTCTAGAAGGTCGAAAGGTGAAGGATGAACATAGACATCCAGCAAGATTGCTATGACCACATGCCATTCCAGAATCGACCTGGGTGGTCATTTTGACAGACTTCACCATTGAATTTCCACTGATGGAAATGAGGAATGACCTAATTGTCATGAAAGTTGACACTTTGACGAAGAGTTCACATTTAGTCCTTGTGCATACGATGCACTAGGCGCCTAGTATATCTAGAGTTTATATCAACAATATATCGAGACTGTTGGATGTACCAAGGATTCATATCTGATAAGGGATTCGATGTTTGCAAGACGATTTTGGACGAGTTTCCCAAGAGGCCTTGGGAACACCACTGAACTTTAGTACAAAATTTTCTTAAGATAGATAGGCTAACCAAAGAAACAAACCATTTTGGGAAGGTTGTGTTTCATATGTGTGTGTTGGAACAACATAAACGTTGGGAATGGTTATGGCCGATGGTCAAGTTTGTGTGAAAAAAAACCATCTTAGGTTCTTGATGGGAGACCGTGTCAAACTCCTTGAGTTGGGATTGAATCGAGGATGGGGTCCTAGTAGGACCATAAGTGATCCAATAATTGAAGGAAAAATTACAAATGATACAAAAAGGGATGGAAGAAGTGCAGGATTTGTAGAACGGTTTGTCGATGCGTATCATGTCAACCATAATTATGAAGGGCCTAACAACTAGACATGCCTCATTATTTGAGGCATTGCGCGATGTTTATCTTGTATCCATGTGAGAATTTAGGTCAGTGATCCTACGCATGAGATTGATTGAGTTCTTGGTGGATGTTGGGCGAGGGTACACTCACAATAGAGACAATATGCTTTCTTGACCGTCACATTCGAAAACTACGATGTCGAGATGTTGATCAGGTCAAGTCCAGTAGGACAATTATAGTCCACACTCAACTACCTAGGAGGACGCATATGATATGCATCAATAGTTTCCTTTTTGTTGATAGCTAGACATTTAGATATTTTCAGATACTTTATTTCTTCATTTGTACTGTGAAACTTTGGGACGAAGTTTAAAACAAGAGGGGGTGTATGTAAGATCCCTCTCTTGCATGCATCTGATGTGACTTATTATTTGAGTACACTTGCGTGCAAATGATCCGGTTCATTATACGATTGATTGTTTCACTTATGGATTCTGATGAGCATATTGTGGATTATGATGTCATGTTATGTTATTATGTATAAACAGGTGCTATTGACCGGTTTCTCCCGAGTGTGAAGGAATATGGACTAATTGAGGATGTCAATGCAATTGATGGACCTCCTTGGAATCAGGATCGATTTAGGGAGTGGAATGTTTATGGTTTGTGTATTTATGTTATTGCATATGTGACATATGACTGGTATATTATGATGTTGATTATGGATCGCTAACATGTTTCATTGATGGATGCAGGCTAACGATAGCTTTCTAACCAGACTCACATTTGGATTAAAGGGGTCGCACATGACAACCAAAAATATTGAGCGAGAGGTGTGGCAGCAGCCCTGCCACAACCTACTAACACTCCCGGCATGGCTCGAACTGTAGGTTAATGATTACCTAGTTCGAGAGATCCACAATGTCATGAGGGAAGACTTTGACAATTTCTCACGATGATTCTAAGGGGCGCGCAATAAGGTAGGGTCCTTATTCATTAGAGTCCCTTAGTCTCCCACAAGGTCACCTAACAGAGTATTGACTCCAAGGGCTTGCCACCGAAATAGGTCAAACGATGAATAACACCCTTGGAGCACATAGTGCGTCTTGAAGGGCATGTCACATAAATGAAACTTAATTAAGGCGAGTGACACCCTTGGAGAACGTAGTGCGTCTTGAAGGGCACGTCGTGATTTTAACACTAGTGAGTCAATGAACCTAGGTACCTAGAAAAAAATATCTCATTTTTTCCTGGTTAGCCTTCAAATAAATGTGGTATGAGTAAAGTTTATTAATTATAAAATTCCCTTTAAAAAATGCTAATCCTAGTGAAATTAAAGCCTAGGTCTAAATAAGGTATGAGGTCTAAAAATTAATTAATCCATTAATAAATGGCGGATAGAGAAAAATCAAATTTAGAATTTAAAGAGAATTAAATTATCTAAAAAATTAATTGTTGTCTATGTGAAAAACTTGCTAATTCCAAACCTAGACAAAAAGGGGAAATTAAATGAAAAAGGAATGTGGAACATAGAAAGAAATCTAGTCTAGCGAACTTTCCCTAAATGAATTCAACTAAGATTTAAGAAGGGTGTCAGTCATTAAAGGAAATTGAGGGAATAAAGTAACAACAAGGAGCGTTTTTAGGAATGATTTTAGGTATGTGAAGGAATTTGGAAATTTAAATTAATTAATTAAATGAATTTCTGGTGCAACTAAGGGATTGGGTGACAAGTGTACAAGGGAGAATATTTCCTAAATTATTTTTTAATAAAACTAATTTTAAGGTGCAAATGGAAATATCACTAAGAAGAAACCTATAAAAGAAATGGCATGGAAGAGGAATAAGGGGACATTTCGTAGGCGTAAGGTTACACTACCAATATTTTTCTTGATTGATTTTTCTTCTGGGAGTTGCAATGACCAACTCGATTAGAGAGTGGTCACTCGACCTTGACAGGTGAGCTGAGAGCTAGATTTTTCTCTGGTTTTGGTGTGCGTGGCCCCTTTGCAGCTCGAGGGGCTCAAGGGGAAGAAGATTACCCCTAGCGTTGCTTGGGAGGTACCGGTGAGGTATCAACGATTAGCAAGCGGGAGAGAGGAGGATCACCAAATGCCGAAAAAAATCTCCAAGCCCAATTTTGTCGGTGACGGTAATTCTGATAAGTTAAATGGTACTAGGTTGATAACATGTGTATGGTTTAATTTTCACAATTCTGATGTCTCCTTGTTTTCTCCTTGGATCTAGTTGTAATAAGGATTATTTATGTAGTTGATGTCATTTTATTTTGCAATGGACCTTATCGTAATAAGGATGATATATGTAAATTGATGTCGCTTATTTTCAAAATGGAGCAATTTGTAAAATATTGAGTTGTATGTATTTTCAGTTTAGAATCTGTTGTCACTGTACTATATGCCTGGCTTCATTTGGAAAGCTTTTAGGTGCTGGAAATTAGTATAAGAATGGTTTATAATAGATGTTATGTATGATCGGTTCCCAAGATCTGGTGCACACTCATCCTTGGTGATAATGAATAGGTCTTGGGCTCGCCATTTGCAGTAAATATACTTAAATTATAATAAGATTGAGGACTGTGATATGTTTAGAATGTACAGTACACATCCTTCCTGTTGGAATTGAGTAAGAATAACACTCTCCCTTTTTAAAGTAGGTTATCATTATTTTCGAAGAAAAAGTAAGAGAACATGAAATAACTGACCTTATCCCTTCTTAAATTTTAGTGTTTTTTTGCACTATTGTTCTGAAAAATTATTATTTTATATTTTCAAATCCTCAAAATCTATTTTAAACTATGATTGAGTTTTAATCAAATCATATATTATCATGTCTCTTCCTACCATGATTCTTGACTCAAACGTTTACGAATATCACAGAGTCTAATGGTGGTGATCATGTAAGCTTGTGGCATATTTGCTCTCATGCTCGGAGTAATCGATTACACAGAAACAAATGAGAATGTGGCATGCTTCGAAAATGGCTTGAGCATGCATTTGTCTGATTGCACTCAACGAATAATGTCCAGGTAGCTAAACATGATTCGATACTGATATGATATATACCTGGTTTTTATTCATTGTATAGTGAAGGTGTTGGTGAACTTGTAGATGGGAGAATCTATCAATAATTTTAATATATAAAGAAATATGAACTCCTTTTCACAGGCTTACAAATCTGTTGTGGTAAGAGAATAGAGTGTAAGCCAACGACCTGTCACTACCTGAAAACCAAAAGGAAAATCAAATCCTTAGCTCACGAACCCTTTGGATTTTGACTGTTAGCATCCACCTTGGCTATCAACGTCTTTGACTGTGTTTTCATCCTTCAGAAAAATTTTCCCCTTCGCTGCCTTAGCGTGCACTTGGATTCTATTCTCGAGTAATGACAACAACCTCTCGGGCGATTAATGGAGACTGCACACTGATATCCCTTGAGCTAGAAAATTGAATCATGTTCCCTTCCCTGGAGCAATTCCAACAACCTAACTTCCACCCGTGCACACCTCTCTTTAGCCTACTCGTTGGAACTTAATGACTGCCATCATACCTTAACCCCTTCCCTAGCTGGCACTCTAAGAAACAAGTATTCTTCTCACTTCGTCCTCATTTAATGACTTAGGTTGGGGATTCCCTTCCTACTCCCCCTTGCTTGATATTCAATGCCTAGGTAGCTGAACAACCACCTTCTCTTATAACGGTTTTAGTTATTACCTATTAAGGCACGAAGACCCTGGTTGCCTTCGATTTTTAAAAGCATGAGTAAGATGACATTTTTAATAATGTTGAAAATGATTTTGTTATTTAATAGTAATAATGTGTAAATTATTAACAACTTTGTAAATCATTAATAATGTGTAATTTATTAATAAATTTGTAAATGATATTTGTTAAGAAAAAAA
>JZKD02S0613645.1:0-15872 GCA_000966675.3 Picea glauca
CAACTATTGCACTCCTTCATCAAGGGGTTCTGGGGTTCTATTTGATCGCAGAGAGCCTGTGCATATCTGCACTACCTCTCATGAGCTTAACAAACTCCATCCTCCAAGGGACTCAAAATGACTAGGTGAGTAAACCATCGTACATGCAACTACACCTAAGGTCGATGAGCTCACAGTTCGTGACTCTAGCTTAAGACACTACAAAACTCAAGAGTTTATGAGAACAAGTCATGTCTGAACCATATAATTCCTTACTTTCCTAATTATACAACCACGCAGAAATAGAAGGGATACAATATATCCATTAAGCATTCATTCACATTCCTGAAGGCATACATAGTATAACCAATTCATACACAATTACAGCTAAATTACACAGGGCAGGAGATCGCTTATCTATTACAGGTTGCCGCCAACCAACCGACTGTGGGTGTTCATCCTTCCACCCGACCATAGGCTCAAAGGCATTCATTCTTATCACTCTGGCCACCCCTGTGCCAAGCCATGATATCACCAGGGAGTTCTCACAGTTCTCAGGAGTTATGTCTCTATCCCAACTTCTGCTTGGGTCCAGTTCTCTGCAACTCAGAGCTTTCTCTTTCGGTTATGGCCTTGGCGAGGTTTCTCAGATGCTCTTCCACATCAAGCTTGTAGCCTTTTGTTCGTGATTCCGTTGGAGCATCTCCCTTACAAGCCTACGTTCTTTCGTCCCGTGTCTCTTCTCCCTTATGTATCCCCCTTACCCTGGAAGGTTTTTCCGACCTATCATGTTCTTTCTGTTAGAAGGAAGCTCAGGTCTGCAGGTCACTGCGGTACTTCAGGCTGACAGCCCATGTTTCCATTCATGGGGGTGGTTGATTGTTCAACCACCAATCCTTTCTTCATTAACTGATTTCTTTCCTTGGGATTTGAAGGAGGTTTGTCATCCTTATCAAGGGAGNTATTTGATCGCAGAGAGCCTGTGCATATCTGCACTACCTCTCATGAGCTTAACAAACTCCATCCTCCAAGGGACTCAGAATGACTAGGTGAGTAAACCATCGTACATGCAACTACACCTAAGGTCGACGAGCTCACAGTTCGTGACTCTAGCTTAAGACACTACAAATCTCAAGAGTTTATGAGAACAAGTCATGTCTGAACCATATAATTCCTTACTTGCCTAATTATACAACCACGCAGAAATAGAAGGGATACAATATATCCATTAAGCATTCATTCACATTCCTGAAGGCATACATAGTATAACCAATTCATACACAATTACAGCTAAATTACAAAGGGCAGGAGATCGCTTATCTATTACAGGTTGTCGCCAACCAACCGACTGTGGGTGTTCATCCTTCCACCCGACCATAGGCTCAAAGGCATTCATTCTTATCACTCTGGCCACCCCTGTGCCAAGACATGATATCACCAGGGAGTTCTCACAGTTCTCAGGAGTTATGTCTCTATCCCAACTTCTTCTCGGGTCCAGTTCTCTGCAACTCAGAGCTTTCTCTTTCGGTTATGGCCTTGGCGAGGTTTCTCAGATGCTCTTCCACATCAAGCTTGCAGCCTTTTGTTCGTGATTCCGCTGGAGCATCTCCCTTACAAGCCTACGTTCTTTCGTCCCGTGTCTCTTATCCCTTATGTATCCCCCTTACCCTGGAAGGTTTTGCCGACCTATCATGTTCTTTCTGTCAGAAGGAAGCTCAGGTCTGCAGGTCACTGCGGTACTTCGGGCTGACAACCCATGTTTCCATTCATGGGGGTGGTTGATTGTTCAACCACCAATCCTTTCTTCATTAACTGATTTCTTTCCTTGGGATTTGAAGGAGGTTTGTCATCCTTATCAAGGGATATTTGGGGTTATTTGATATATGAACCCTCTTGTATAGTTTTCACATTCTTCCTCTAGTGATATCATGGCCAGTACTTTCAAGGATTCACCTCCACAGTCAGTTATTTGGAAACTCAGTCAATAATACATTTACATTTTCCTCATGCCTTAGCATGGTAATTCCTATTTTATGATTAATTACAAATTGGGGGAAACAGGGTGTTACAATTCCCTCCCCCTTAACGGAACACCGTCCTCAGTGTTCTTTCTCAAAAACACATGTCATGCCTTTCTTATTCAGCTACTTCAGAAATCTCGATCTTTCTTTCTTGATCATGTCCTTTCTCAGACCCTTAGTCTTCATCACCTACCTTCAATAATTCTTGGACAGCAAGCACGTTAATCATAGTCTGATGCAAAAATATTGCATAAAAAAAAAAAAAAAATCTGGGAAATTTTTATAATATTAGCACAATACTTATCTGTGCAGTTGGTGGATCTGTATCCACATGGATGTTTTGTTATCCAGGCTCATCGCTTTCCTTGATGTACCCATTGGGTGCATGATTCCAGTTCAATAACTCACAAGAGCTATCATGGTTTCATCTTCTTTTCCAAGGTTTTTTTTCCCGCACATGAAACTACCCACCGTGTGCATGATTCCAATAGTTTACAAGAACTATTAAGGTCTCCTCTTCCTTGCAGTCACTCACCCTCCAGGCCCAGGCTCAGGCATCCCCTTCACTGTTATACAATCCCTCGGGTGATCCATCTTTCCCTACCAAGGTTTTCTCGCACATGAATAATTTCAAAGACTTTATCAAGTCTTACAGTCGAGGCGTCCCTCAGACTTTCTCTGTCGAGGCATCCCTCCAGCTTGTGTTACCTCAACACAATGTATTTCAGGCGATCATGACTTATCACGGGGTTCTCATGGCTCAGCAGTAGTCTTTTTTCATCATCTTCAACTTTGACAACCTTTATTTGTTCCTTCTGGAAAGATCTTTTCTCCTCACCCGTGTCATAGGCATACAACATTCGTGAGACATCATTATAAATTCCAACTTTCAGAATTTTTATTGCAAATCTGTCACCCACAAATTTTTCCAGTCTCTTCTTTTATTTTTAGATATGTTCCATACGAAACCAGATTCACAAGCATGGGACTTTCTTTCCCATAACATTTTAGCTCANGACTCGTACATGAGCCCAAGCAGGCCAAGTGTTGTAACCATGCTCTAATACCAATTTGTCACACACCCACTACGGAAACCTATATTTTTCGTCTTTTCTTCGAGGGACAGAATCCCTGAATTTTTATGGGGCCTGGCGCAGACCATCCCTTCCCTTATCCTCCTCCATGCGACCACCTCAGTGAACACACACTAACACCAAATGGTTTTGTTGGAACTCGACTTTCGAGATTCCTGTTGCAAGGAACCCTTTTTCCTTCAATCCCCAAAACCCGAAAGCCTGGTATCATCTGGATCTACGGTCCAGATCGTCGACTTGATCAACGACCCAGATTAAATCCCGACATTCTACCTTTCGGGATTCTGGCAGGGTCTTCACTCCTATTTCCCCGATCTCCAGAACCCCGATGGCTCTAGATCTTCGCCACGCATCCTCTACAAATGGACAGTCCAAATTCTTTTAGGACCCAAAATGTCGATTCTCGAGTTTAGACCCTTGATTAACTGCTAGTGCCTACCTCCTCCTTCTACCACATGACCCTGCCCTGTGACCTAGGGCTCATCCACAGAGCGTGTCGGGGTTTCGTATAATGGGATTTCATGACTTGCGAAGACGAGGGGTCTTGTCCTCTGGTTTCCCAGATGTTGAAACGCCAAAAGTTATTCACACCAAATTGGCTCATCCACAGATCATGTCGGGGTTTCGTATACCGGGATTTTGTGACTTGCGAAGACGATGGGTCTTGCCCTCTTGTTTCCCGGATGCCGAAACGCCTAAATTTAATCACACTAAACCGATGGTCCAGATCACTCATGGATCAACGACCACGATCACGTCGTGATTTCGTGAATCGTGAGTTCGTGCAGTCTTACCCTTTGACCACTCCAAGTCGCGAGTCAGCGAAATGCTACCCAACTGCCACGTGTCCTGTGTTGATGGACGATTCCGAATAATTTGGGACTTTTAGGGCTTTGTCGAGTCCACTCTCCTGCCTATGCAAGGGTTAAGATCGACGATCAATAGAGCTCTGACAAATCCTTGTATCGACGGTCCTGGATCCCATCGCTACTTGCGAAGGCTGAAGGGGTCGAGGTATTAACGCCTTCGTTCCTTCCTTCAATCTAACGGTCATGACAGACCTCAGATCCTCCGAAAGGATCTCGTCTGTTCATCTAGCAAACAAAAGGGTACTCTCTTTCGGTATTTGAAACTCGCTATCCTTCCCGAGCTTCGTCAGCTATGAAGGACTTGAGAACTTTGCACTCTTTCTCCTGGACTTGACTCTTAGAAGAGTCTTCAACAAAACTATTGCACTCCTTCATCAAGGGGTTTTGGGGTTCTATTTGATCATAGAGAGCCTGTGCATATATGCACTACCTCTCATGATCTTAACAAACTCCATCCTCCAAGGGACTCAGAACGACTAGGTGAGTAAACCATCGTACATGCAACTACGCCTAAGGTCGACGAGCTCACAGTTCATGACTCTAGCTTAAGACACTACAAAACTCAAGAGTTTATGAGAACAAGTCATGTATGAACCATATAATTCCTTACTTGCCTAATTATACAACCACTTAAAAATAGAAGGGATATAGTATATCCATTAAGAATTCATTCACATTCCTAAATGCATATGTAGTATAACCAATTCATACACAGTTACAACTAAATTACACAGGGCAGGAGATCGCTTATCTATTACAGGTTTTCGCCAACCAACCGACTGTGGGTATTCATCCTTCCACCCGACCATAGGCTCAAAGGCATTCATTCTTATCACTCTAGCCACCCCCGTGCCAAACCATGATATCACCAGGGAGTTCTCAAAGTTCTCAGGAGTTATGTCTCTGTCCCAGCTTCTGCTCGGGTCTTGTTCTTTGCAACTCAGAGCTTTCTCTTTCGGTCATGGCCTCGAGGAGGTTTCTCAGATGCTCTTCCACATCAAGCTCACAACCTTCCATTCGTGATTCCACTGGAGCATCTCCCTTACAAGCTTATGCTCTTTCATCCTATGTCTCTTCTCCCTTATGTATCCCCCTTACCCTGGGAGGTTTTGTTGACCTATCATGTTCCTTCTGTTAGAAGGAAGCTCAGGTCTGCAGGTCACTGTGGTACTTCGGGCTGACAACCCATGTTTCCACTCATGGGGGTGGTTGATTGTTTAACCACCAGTCCTTTCTTCATTAAATTATTTCTTTCCTTGGGATTCGAAGGAGGTTTTTCATCCTTATCAAGGGAGATTTGGGGTTATTTGATATATGAACCCTCTTATATAGTTTTCACATTCTTCCTCTAGTGATATCATGGCCAGTACTTTCAAGGATTCATTCCCACAGTCAGTTATTTGGCAACTCAATCAATAATACATTTACATTGTCCTCATGCCTTAGCATGGTAATTCCTATTTTATCATAATTACAAATTGGGGGAAACAGGGTGTTACACTGGTGGTCAAATTGGACAGTCAGAGACAAAAGAGATTGATATATTGATTGCAGAGAATCTNGCTATAACTTATTTTCTGGGATGTTTCATACCTTGAAATTTTGTAGAGACATAGGAGAGATCTTGGTGTACACTTGGTAAAAATTTCATATGCTAGTTTGCTACACTTTTGTAGATATTCCATGTGTAAGTTAGGGTTCTTGAATGCTCTTGAAATCAGTTTCAAACAGGTCAACTTGAAACATTTTCTATAACTTATTTTCTGGGATGTTTTACAACTTGAAATTTTGTATAAATGAAGGAAATATCTCTGGGTGCATGTGGTAAAACTTCCATATGTTGGTTCACTATACTTTCATAGGTATTCTCTGTGGAAGTTAGGGTTGTTGAATTCTCTTGGAATCAGTTTCAAACAGGTCAATTTGGCATTTTCTCTATAACTTCTTTTCTGAGACTCTTCAGACTTTGAAATTTACATAATAGACTAGACATACAGAAGCACCTCAGGTAAAAAATTCAAATGTTGCTTTGGTGCACTTTCTGAGATATTCTTTGTGGAATTTAGGGTTTCAAAATGATCCTGAGATTAGTTTTAAACAAGCCAGTTTGGAATTTTCACCATAACTTCTTTTCTAGGACTCTTCAAACTGTGAAAATTTAAGAGAATGGAGGATACATACAAAAGTACATTAGGAAAAAAAATTTAGAATCAGATTTGAAAAATTGGATATTTGGCATGCTATACAAGTCCGTTCTTGAGAAGAGGCCCAAAATAACAAGATTTGGGAAAGTTACCTTTTGTAAATTCAAATTTTGGTTAGACCTGGTAAAGGTGGAAGTAGTGAGTAGACCTAGTGAAGGCAGAAGTAGTGAGTGGACCTAGTAAAGGCAAAAGAAATGAGAAAACATGTTGAAGGAAGAAATAACAAACAGACTCGGTGAATGTTGGTGTAGCTCAGAGATTGGTGTCTCTTGCTAAGTTGGTGCTTAGTGGTGCGGATTGGTGTCTACGAAGATCTGTAAGAGATTGATGTCTCTTTTTAATTTGGTGCATAGTGGTGGGATTGGTGTCTACGAATATCTATAAGAGTAGGTTGGTGCCTACCATGATTTGTACCAATGGGGATTGGTGTCTCCAGTAGCTTGGTGCCTACAAATATTTGTAACAGTAGGTTGGTTCCTACAAATAATTATAAATAGATTTTTTGTGGTTTTCTCTCGAAAGGGTTTCCACGTAAATCGTGTGTTCCATATTCTGTAGTTAATAGATCCCATATGTGATTGTTTTCTTATGGTTGATGAATGTTTGAAAAAGTAAAAAATTGTCTTATATTGATTCTTCCTCCCTCTCTATATAAGGGTGTGCTCAATAGATCTATCCTTTTGTAGTATGTTATTGTAATTTTCAAATGTATCCTATATTCCATTTATTGTTGTGTTGTTACGTATATTAGCATGTTGATTTGAGTTTTTCTTTTCATTGTAATGGAAAGATAAGTGGTCAAGGTGTTTTTGATTTATTATGGTTGTTGTTATTGATATAGTGTGGTTGTTGTTTCTTATTTAACATGTTGATCTAAGTTTGCAAAACTGATTTTTCATAGATCTGTCATCTATTTATTGTTGTCTTGATCTAATGTGGTGTCTACACTCTTGAATGTTCCATACATTGATTTGATTAAGGAATACATACACATTTTCTAAGGGTTTCAAAAGTTTCCATATTCAACTACAATGTTTAACTTCTACGAATGTAGATCTGCCATCATGAGGTAAAGTTTCAACATGGTATCAAAGTTGTGCCACTAGAATTTTCTATTCAAGTGCATGGAAAATTAAATTACATGAGAGAGAACTATAAGGAGAACACCTTATAGTGGAGGTTTTTATGGAACCCCCCCAATTTTTTTTATCCCTTATATATTTGTAGAGGAGGTGTTCAACGGAGGTGGGCAAGAAGAGGTTTTTGTGGACGTTTTAACACCGGTGCGCCTAAGTCGATTGACCACACTAGTGCTCTTACAAAAAATAATGCCCTGGTGCTTAACAATTAAAGCACACCAATAACCACTATTAATATAAAATACTAAAATATCATTTTTTATTTTATAAAAATGAAATGCATCGTGGTTCTCCTCCAATAACAAAGCACATTGGTGTGCATATAACAGATGCATCAAAACATGTTAGAACAATTGATTATTAAACAAAAAATAATAATTTAAAAACCATAAACCTTCCACGATGCACTTAGAAACCATAACAACCCCTGTGCATTAATTTAAAAAGAACACATTGATGCATATTATTGTCAAATGCACCAGTAAAGAGTAAAATAAAAAAAATTACCAAACCAAAAAAGTAAGTTATAAAAAAACAATGGGCACATTTATCATCAATGTGCTGAAATATACATAGAAAAAATGAGTGAGAATTTTATGTTTTTAAAATGTTTGTTTATAAATGAAAACCCTAATCATTATTTCATTCTTTTTCCAAAATTTAGAGGGGAGATTTTGTTCGACAACATAGGTATTCCAATAGAGGACGGACACCTTCAGTAACCACTCACATAACCAGATCAAAGATCAACACACCAATGTTTTCACGTGGTAAAACCCCTACGAGGAAACATCCACGGCCCCAAACAACGCGACCACTTGGAACAATTTATTAATGCAAAGAAAAATATTACAGAGATATTTTACAAGAGAGTTTCTCACAATCGATTATCGGCAAATGACCCTCCATGCTCTTTAAAGAGAGATAATGGACCAATCAGGTGTTAAGCCACATATCAATGGTCGTTAAGATCGAGGAGAGTATGAACCATCGGATCACTCTATGTCGGGAACATATCGTGACCGTCGGATTTCCTAACTTCAAATGCATACTAATGCATACTAAAGAAACACACTAGAAAACACACTTTTACCTAACGACACAATAGACCAAGTAGATCTTAACTAACTCCTAAGTGTCTAAATATCCTAACATCCCCCCTTTAAAACAACTTGGGATATGATTGAAGGATTTACAATAGTGACACAATATGAGAAGGAAGGAGGCATTAGAGCCTATTCCCCCCTGAATGAAAACTTCCTGAATTCCTAACATAGATCGAAGTTTGGAAAACTTCGCTTCTATAAGAGACTTTGTGAAAATGTCTGCAACTTGATATTTTGTAGGGAGAAAGAGCACTTCAATAACTTGATCATGAATGAGCTTTCTGATTAAGTGCATGTGTAGCTCGATGTGTTTTCTATGATGATGTTGAACTGGGTCTTTGGCGAGCTTGATGGCACTCTGATTGTCACACCAAAGGCTGGTCGGATGCTGGTGCTGGAATCCAAACTCTGAAAGGANGCTATAACTTATTTTCTGGGATGTTTCATACCTTGAAATTTTGTAGAGACATAGGAGAGATCTTGGTGTACACTTGGTAAAAATTTCATATGCTAGTTTGCTACACTTTTGTAGATATTCCATGTGTAAGTTAGGGTTCTTGAATGCTCTTGAAATCAGTTTCAAACAGGTCAACTTGAAACATTTTCTATAACTTATTTTCTGGGATGTTTTACAACTTGAAATTTTGTATAAATGAAGGAAATATCTCTGGGTGCATGTGGTAAAACTTCCATATGTTGGTTCACTATACTTTCATAGGTATTCTCTGTGGAAGTTAGGGTTGTTGAATTCTCTTGGAATCAGTTTCAAACAGGTCAATTTGGCATTTTCTCTATAACTTCTTTTCTGAGACTCTTCAGACTTTGAAATTTACATAATAGACTAGACATACAGAAGCACCTCAGGTAAAAAATTCAAATGTTGCTTTGGTGCACTTTCTGAGATATTCTTTGTGGAATTTAGGGTTTCAAAATGATCCTGAGATTAGTTTTAAACAAGCCAGTTTGGAATTTTCACCATAACTTCTTTTCTAGGACTCTTCAAACTGTGAAAATTTAAGAGAATGGAGGATACATACAAAAGTACATTAGGAAAAAAAATTTAGAATCAGATTTGAAAAATTGGATATTTGGCATGCTATACAAGTCCGTTCTTGAGAAGAGGCCCAAAATAACAAGATTTGGGAAAGTTACCTTTTGTAAATTCAAATTTTGGTTAGACCTGGTAAAGGTGGAAGTAGTGAGTAGACCTAGTGAAGGCAGAAGTAGTGAGTGGACCTAGTAAAGGCAAAAGAAATGAGAAAACATGTTGAAGGAAGAAATAACAAACAGACTCGGTGAATGTTGGTGTAGCTCAGAGATTGGTGTCTCTTGCTAAGTTGGTGCTTAGTGGTGCGGATTGGTGTCTACGAAGATCTGTAAGAGATTGATGTCTCTTTTTAATTTGGTGCATAGTGGTGGGATTGGTGTCTACGAATATCTATAAGAGTAGGTTGGTGCCTACCATGATTTGTACCAATGGGGATTGGTGTCTCCAGTAGCTTGGTGCCTACAAATATTTGTAACAGTAGGTTGGTTCCTACAAATAATTATAAATAGATTTTTTGTGGTTTTCTCTCGAAAGGGTTTCCACGTAAATCGTGTGTTCCATATTCTGTAGTTAATAGATCCCATATGTGATTGTTTTCTTATGGTTGATGAATGTTTGAAAAAGTAAAAAATTGTCTTATATTGATTCTTCCTCCCTCTCTATATAAGGGTGTGCTCAATAGATCTATCCTTTTGTAGTATGTTATTGTAATTTTCAAATGTATCCTATATTCCATTTATTGTTGTGTTGTTACGTATATTAGCATGTTGATTTGAGTTTTTCTTTTCATTGTAATGGAAAGATAAGTGGTCAAGGTGTTTTTGATTTATTATGGTTGTTGTTATTGATATAGTGTGGTTGTTGTTTCTTATTTAACATGTTGATCTAAGTTTGCAAAACTGATTTTTCATAGATCTGTCATCTATTTATTGTTGTCTTGATCTAATGTGGTGTCTACACTCTTGAATGTTCCATACATTGATTTGATTAAGGAATACATACACATTTTCTAAGGGTTTCAAAAGTTTCCATATTCAACTACAATGTTTAACTTCTACGAATGTAGATCTGCCATCATGAGGTAAAGTTTCAACATGGTATCAAAGTTGTGCCACTAGAATTTTCTATTCAAGTGCATGGAAAATTAAATTACATGAGAGAGAACTATAAGGAGAACACCTTATAGTGGAGGTTTTTATGGAACCCCCCCAATTTTTTTTATCCCTTATATATTTGTAGAGGAGGTGTTCAACGGAGGTGGGCAAGAAGAGGTTTTTGTGGACGTTTTAACACCGGTGCGCCTAAGTCGATTGACCACACTAGTGCTCTTACAAAAAATAATGCCCTGGTGCTTAACAATTAAAGCACACCAATAACCACTATTAATATAAAATACTAAAATATCATTTTTTATTTTATAAAAATGAAATGCATCGTGGTTCTCCTCCAATAACAAAGCACATTGGTGTGCATATAACAGATGCATCAAAACATGTTAGAACAATTGATTATTAAACAAAAAATAATAATTTAAAAACCATAAACCTTCCACGATGCACTTAGAAACCATAACAACCCCTGTGCATTAATTTAAAAAGAACACATTGATGCATATTATTGTCAAATGCACCAGTAAAGAGTAAAATAAAAAAAATTACCAAACCAAAAAAGTAAGTTATAAAAAAACAATGTGCACATTTATCATCAATGTGCTGAAATATACATAGAAAAAATGAGTGAGAATTTTATGTTTTTAAAATGTGTGTTTATAAATGAAAACCCTAATCATTATTTCATTCTTTTTCCAAAATTTAGAGGGGAGATTTTGTTCGACAACATAGGTATTCCAACAGAGGACGAACACCTTCAGTAACCACTCACATAACCAGATCAAAGATCAACAGACCAATGTTTTCACGTGGTAAAACCCCTACGAGGAAACATCCACGTCCCCAAACAACGCGACCACTTGGAACAATTTATTAATGCAAAGAAAAAGATTACAGAGATATTTTACAAGAGAGTTTCTCACAATCGATTATCGACAAATGACCCTCCATGCTCTTTAAATAGAGATAATGGACCAATCAGGTGTTAAGCCACATATCAATGGTCGTTAAGATCGAGGAGAGTATGAACCGTTGGATCACTCTATGTCGGGAACATATCGTGACCATCGGATTTCCTAACTTCAAATGCATACTAATGCATACTAAAGAAACACACTAGAAAACACACTTTTACCTAATGACACAATAGACCAAGTAGATCTTAACTAACTCCTAAGTGTCTAAATATCCTAACATCNCCCCCTTTAAAACAACTTGGGATATGATTGAAGGATTTACAATAGTGACACAATATGAGAAGGAAGGAGGCATTAGAGCCTATTCCCCCCTGAATGAAAACTTCCTGAATTCCTAACATAGATCGAAGTTTGGAAAACTTCGCTTCTATAAGAGACTTTGTGAAAATGTCTGCAACTTGATATTTTGTAGGGAGAAAGAGCACTTCAATAACTTGATCATGAATGAGCTTTCTGATTAAGTGCATGTGTAGCTCAATGTGTTTACTATGCTGATGTTGAACTGGGTCTTTGGCGAGCTTGATGGCACTCTGATTGTCACACCAAAGGCTGGTCGGATGCTGGTGCTGGAATCCAAACTCTGAAAGGATCTGTCGAAGCCATAGGGATTCCTGACTTGCATTTACCGCTGCTCGATACTCTTCTTCTACTGAAGAAAGTGCAATAGCCTGTTGTTTCTTACAGGCCCAAGCGAAAAATCCTGAGCTAAGGCTGAAAACATAACATGCAATAGACTTCTGATCATCAGGGTCACCAACCCAATCTGAATCAGTGAAACCAACAAATAAAGGAGTCCCCCTTGAACTGTAATGTATCCCAAACTGAACTGTACCATGAACATAGTGAAGTATCCTTTTAGCTGCTTTCCAATGGCTTTCATGGGGCATTTTCATATACCGGGCAATAAGACCAACATCAAGGGAAAGATCAGGACAGGTATGAGTCAAGTATAAGAGGCTACTAGCTAACTGATGGTACAGGGTGGCATCAATTTCAGGAGAAGTATAGGTGGCAGTAAGCTTGACTCTAGACTAGAAGGGAGAAGGGTTTGGTTTACAATCGTCCATGTGAAAGNAAAAATCCTAAGTCTGTCATTTCAAATTTCGTCTTAAGGATGGTTTTCACATGGTTTAAAAGTTTTGAGACACTACCAGTAAGGATAAGGTCATCAACATAAAGGACTAGTATTATGAGATGGCTTCCTACTTTCTTGGTATAGACATTAGGATCAGAATGACATCTAGAGAATCCAATGGCAATAAGAAGGATGTCCATTTTGGCATACCAAGCTCGGGGAGATTGCTTGAGACCATAAAGAGATTTCTTGAGGTGACAAACAAGGATAGAGTCATTCTGGACATAGTGAGGAGGTTGTTCCATGTAGATTTCTTCTTGCAAATCTTCGTGCAAGAAGGTGGATTTAACATCCATCTGATGGACCTCCCATTTATGTGAGGCAATAAGGGCAAGAACAAGGCGGATGGGATTCATTTTTTCTACAGGGGAAAAGGTTTCATTATAGTCAATTCCTTCAACTTAGGAAAATCCTTTGGCAACTAACCAAGCCTTGTGTCTTTCAACACTTCCATTTGATGCATACTTAGTTATGTAGACCCATTTGCATCTAACAAGTTTTCTTCCTTTTGGAAGAGGTACAAGATCCCAAGTATCATTTGCCATTAAAGAACAATACTCTTCATTTATTGTTGTATCCCAATCTGGATGACCTGAAGCTTCTGCAAATGTCTCTAGATCATGATTTTCTGAAACTTGATTCAAAAGAGAAGCGGCTCGCTGGAATTGTGAACGTGTCCGAAGTTGATCTGAAGGATCACTGACAAGATCACCAGTTGCTTCTCGTGTTGAATGGACCCATCTCAGAAGCGGTGGAGATGGTGTTGGTTCAGGTTCAAAGGACTCATCTAGAGGAGGGTGAGCAGGCAGAGGTAGATTTTCATCCTCACTTGCATCATCTGAAGAAGAAACTAGATCATAAGAAGGCACAAATGATGAAGATGGCTCGCAGGCCGAAGAAGGCACAACCGTCGAATTAGGCTCGCAGGCCAAGATATTTTCATCAAATTTAACATCTCTTCTAAGAATAATTTTATTACAATGTGGTTGAAGAAGTCTATAACCTTTGACATCTTCAGAATAACCANTCCTAAGTCTGTCATTTCAAATTTCGTCTTAAGGATGGTTTTCACATGGTTTAAAAGTTTTGAGACACTACCAGTAAGGATAAGGTCATCAACATAAAGGACTAGTATTATGTGATGGCTTCCTACTTTCTTGGTATAGACATTAGGATCAGAATGACATCTAGAGAATCCAGTGGCAATAAGAAAGATGTCCATTTTGGCATACCAAGCTCAGGGAGCTTGCTTGAGACCATAAAGAGATTTCTTGAGGTGACAAACAAGGCTAGAGTCATTCTGGACATAGTGAGGAGGTTGTTCCATGTAGATTTCTTCTTGCAAATCTTCGTGCAAGAAGGTGGATTTAACATCCATCTGATGGACCTCCCATTTAAGTGAGGCAATAAGGGCAAGAACAAGGCGGATGGAATTCATTTTTTCTACAGGGGAAAAGGTTTCATTATAGTCAATTCCTTCAACTTAGGAAAATCCTTTGGCAACTAACCGAGCCTTGTGTCTTTCAACACTTCCATTTGATGCATACTTAGTTCTGTAGACCCATTTGCATCTAACAAGTTTTCTTCCTTTTGGAAGAGGTACAAGATCCCAAGTATCATTTGCCATTAAAGAACAATACTCTTCATTTATTGTTGTATCCCAATCTGGATGACCTGAAGCTTCTGCAAATGTCTCTAGATCATGATTTTCTGAAACTTGATTCAAAAGAGAAGCGGCTCGCTGGAATTGTGAACGTGTCCGAAGTTGATCTGAAGGATCACTGACAAGATCACCAGTTGCTTCTCGTGTTGAATGGACCCATCTCAGAAGCGGTGGAGATGGTGTTGGTTCAGGTTCAAAGGACTCATCTAGAGGAGGGTGAGCAGGCAGAGGTAGATTTTCATCCTCACTTGCATCATCTGAAGAAGAAACTAGATCATAAGAAGGCACAAATGATGAAGATGGCTCGCAGGCCGAAGAAGGCACAACCGTCGAATTAGGCTCGCAGGCCAAGATATTTTCATCAAATTTAACATCTCTTCTAAGAATAATTTTATTACAATGTGGTTGAAGAAGTCTATAACCTTTGACATCTTCAGAATAACCAACAAACATACACTTCTCACTTTTAGGCTAAAATTCTTTCCTTTTCTCATCAGGAATGTGAGCCCATGCTATACTGCCAAATACATGGAAGTGACTTACATCTGGTTTAATTTTAGTCTAAGCTTCTTTCGGTGTTTTATTTTTAAGAGCCTTTGTGGGAGTGCGATTTACTATGTAATTTGCACAGTTGATGGCTTCTTCCCAAGACTTTAGATTTAATACCTTAGATTGGATCATACAATTAGCCATTTCTTTTAATGTGCGGTTCTTTCTCTCAGCAACACCATTTTGTTGTGGTGTATATGGAACAATGGGTTGCATTTGGATTCCCTGTGTAGTGCAGTAATTTGTAAAATTATTGTTCACATATTCACCTCTATTATCTGTTCGTAACCTTTGAATTTGATGTCCAAATTTCTTTTCTACAAGGGCCTTGTAGGCCAAAAACTTTTCAAAAACTTCACTCTTAAGTTTTAAGAAGTAAACCCAAGTACGTATGGAAAAGTCATCAATGAAAGTTAAGAAATACTTGCACCCAGAAAAAGAAGGAGAAGAAAGTGGACCACACAAATCACTGTGAACAAGCTGCAAAGGACCCGAGGCGTGCTAAGAGGCACGTTTTTCAAAACTATCCCGATGATGTTTGCCGAGAACACAACCGACACAAACACCATCTATTCATGAAACAAGAGGAATACCGGTCACCATCTGTGGATTACATAGTTGCTGCAATGAGCGATAGTTTAGATGACCAAACCGCTCATGCCAAAGTTTGCTCAAGTCATCGCTATGAGCAATAAAAACTGATGAAAAAGATGATGACCCAAATTTGTCAAAATTGTACAACCTGGTAATATCATCAACAATTCCAGCTGCAAGAACATGATTAGGATCTTTTAGATCCTTGATTACAACTTGGTGAGGTGAAAACTCTACGGTTTTACTTTCACCTGAATTAGTGATTTGATATACTAATAGAAGGTTACAAGAAAGAATTGGAACACATAATACATCATTGAAATGGCCATTTTCTACTTGTACCGTTCCAGATCCTTGAACACTAAGAGATCTATCATCACCAACA
>JZKD02S0613700.1:0-15872 GCA_000966675.3 Picea glauca
TTATGCCTATCACAAGTTAACTTAGCTTGTTGACCATCATGGTATGAGTGGATGCCACATCAGCCCCCCATTACTCAAATGTATGGGGCTAGCCATGTGTGGAATTTCAAGAAGATTCTGGAAGGTTCAAACCTGATCACTAATTGAGGGTTGAGGAAGTCAAAACCCTAACCCTAGATGACTATTGGGCTATGTTATATACTGGGCCGCTAGGAGGAGAAAGGGGTTCCATTATTTTGTATTGTAGTTGTTCCATAGTTGAGCAAAGCATCCAAGGAGTGGTATTTTGAGAGCATAACAAAGGAGGTAGGAGATTCTAGAGTAGTTGTTCAGGCCATTGTTTCAAAGGAAACTCCATAGTGAATGCCTCTTTCTTTATACTTGCTTTCCATAACTAAAGAAAAAAAGAGCAAAGCATAGGCCTCACCTTCTAGTTGGGTTTTATTCTGTATTTGATTTCCCAGGATATATCTTTTGTTCAATTGTGTGGATGGTGTGTATATTTTTTCCTATTCTTTCATTTCTGTATTCAGTTATTTTCCATAAATCTAAGCAATAAGCTAGTAATAACTAATCTGGGATCTAAGAAAAAAAATTGCATAATCTAAGATTTAAGAATAGTTTAAGATTTGTTGTGACGAACTGTTCTAGTGGAATATCTATGGCAATTTACAGATCATACAAGGAGACTAAAGCTCAATTTTTGTGGGCATTTTCCTACCATTCTCTAATGCGGTGCCATGCAATAAATAAATAACCCTGGCCAAGAACAGTCTCTAGCAAAAATTTACTTGTCATATATATGTAAAAGATGAGGAAGGTACATTATTGACACCATTTACTGAATTTGACTGTGCAATTAGGTAAAATGTTTGTACAACTAGGATCGAACTTGCTCATCATTGTTTTGTTTTAAAAATTCAATTGGAAGAATAAAACTTTGATGGTTGGAGAAATAGTGGAACATCAATGCAACATGAACATGATTAAAGGGAGAAAAAACAAATTTCCCAAAGTAACTATTCCGAGTAACCATGGTTTTGTGTTTTGGAAACTTGAATAAGAGATTAGAAATCAACAACTACATAAAATAAATAAATAAAACGAAAGGTCATCAGGGTTAAAAGTTTCAAACCCATTTTATCAAAGGGTGGTGCTTAAGAAACTAATGCAAAATACGAAAGGTGGATGATGAGAAAGGTTTCCACTGCCCAATGTTTGAACAATAAGTTGGGGGCACTTGCCATTAGGAGATATGTTTTTTAATCATCCGGAAACCTCTTGTCTGCGAATCCAAGTATGTTACCTTGTTGTATCAACACCAAGTTGCTATGGTAAATAAAACTTTGAGGGCAAAGAAACTAAGAATAAAAAGATATTATGGTAATGAAGGTTGAGACATGAAATCCCTGATAATTACATGATTTCTTGAAAAATATTAAGTGGTTTACTAATGCTTACTTTAGAAGCATTGGAATGGACTAGAGAGAATAAAATTACTTGAAGACTTGGTGTTATTGTTGATGTTTTGTAGCATCGGGGAGGTATTCTGACATTGGCCTTGGTGTCAGGCATGTGGGAATCTTTGTTGGCACTCATACTTCATTTTTACTTTGTGAAAACCCCTTTTATATAGAGCTGGGGCTTGGAATTGTTATTGTTGGGGCTTTGCACCCACTTGAGGAATAAAAAATTCTAATTTAATGTTGAGTTTAGTAGGGGCTTCTAAGCTCACTTTTAGACTCCTATAAAAGAAGAGGCAACGTGAAGAGGCACCACACATCTTATTTTGTCATCATGTGTTTGGCATGACTGAGTGAGCACTCTTGCCAAAGGGGATTGAGGAGGAAAAATTTAACGAGGATCTTCACTTTGGCAAATCTGGTCTAGGGTTTCTAGTCTTTCTTTTCTTCTTCATCTTTGAACCAAAGAGGAGTCGCCACACGTGAGTCCGCATGTGTGAGAGAGAGGAAAAGAAGACAATGACACGTGTGAAAAATGGCAGGTCGTACAACACATTAATTGCTGACCATACATCGCAGTTCACACATGTGAGGAGGGGCGTACAGCTGCAACAAGACAACCGCACGTGCAGATTGCAAGGCTGACGTAGACAGTCGTACCGGGTGACATCAACTAGGGATTCTACAGATTTGTAAGTTGGAAGATTTTTCCAGAATTTGCTGAAGTTGTAATTTTGCTGTGAGGATTGTTTTTGTCCTCAAGATCCTAAATCTGAAAAATATTTCCGAGTAATTTTTGTCTCTCATGTGTATGGATGATTTCTCTTTGATCTTTGTGCTTCCGCTATAATTTTTCTGTCATAATTTCAATGTAAAATTATTCAATGATAACAACCTTAGTTTACTGTTTGAGGTCACTCGGAAGTAATTTTCAAATCTTAAATTGAATGCATTGAATGCTAAAAAATTGACAGTTATGTGTTAAAGGTAAAAACAAATCCACACTCAAGTAACAAATAGATACGAAAGAAAAAAATGACCCAGGATTGAACAACTATGTTGTTGGTGGTATAGGGAAAGGACATGATTTTTATGGAATAAAATGACGAATCGCTAAAAGGGAATTTTGTGAATCTTAAAATTCATAGTAGCAATGTGCTATGAAACATAAAAAAGGGTATAACCAAAAAAGGGTTAAAACCAGTTCAAGAGAAAATATTGACAAAGGAATGATATATAGTATTTTATCCCCCTTGTTTTCCCCTCTGCAATTTCCTGCTACTCTGTAATTTCTCGTCAAATAACTTTCGGGAACCATTGGATCTAGAGCTACCATTAAAAGTTAGGATGACAGACAAAAGCAATGATCATCAAATTACAAGCCTTACTAGAGGTAATGGTTGATAAAAAAAAAATTGTAAAAAGAATGAACCCTTTTCTAGGGTTGATTAATCTTTTTTGGAAGAGCTGAATTCATAGACATAGATTTTCAAAGGAAAGTCCAAGATTTTTGCATTGGAATTGAGGAAAAGTTATGGTAATGACTTGTGACAAAGTGCCAAGCACCATTGTGTGGAATTTTGATAACTAATCAACAATGTAGATCCATCTTAACTCGGAATCTATTAAGCAAAGAGAAGGATCAAAAAGAAATTGATATGCATATCTTTCAATGCTTACAAGATCCTGAGTTAAGATACATCTATGCTTGTGTGTGTGCATGCATTAATGCTTGGTATTTTTTTGGCTTTTTATTTGTTTTACATTTTGATATATGAGCACTGATGTTACATATCTCATCCATACTAAGATGTTATTGTTTTAAATTTTTAAGTAATATCTTCAACAGACTTATGACACATGTCACATCAACCTTAGACACAAATGTTACACATATCACTGCAATGCAATGTAGAATAGTATGAAAATTTTCTCAGTGCGATGACAATTTGTCAAAAAGAGGAAACCGATGCATTCATTTTAAATTCAGAATAGTATGAAAACTTGCATTTTAAATTCAAACTAGTATGAAAACAATGAGGAAACAAATGCATTTTAAGTTCAAACTAGTAAGTCATTACCTAAAATGCTTGAGATGATCTCAGTTAGCCAAGGAAGTGTTGAGAAACGACATCCTTCTTTTTCTTTATTTAAAATCTATGGTTAATCAACTGCATCGATAGCTTTAGAGTGCATGCAAGATGGTGTTCCTTGCCACCATAGAGAGGCTAATGAAGACTTCCAAGTGTCCAAAAAGGTTAATGACAACATTGAGAATCATTCTCTTCACAAAGAAAATGACGGCGACTTATTTACGACAAGTAATTCAGCATATTCCAGAAGCTAATTCCCATTAATCCAAGGTGCCTCCCATAAACACCTGGAATCTTTACAACTCTGATAAAGAGGCTTGGTCCTCATCAGCTTCCATATAAGATGCATAGGATTCAATAATTGCCTCGTATACTCCGACTCCTTTTAAATATTCAGCTTCATTTAAGAACTGCATACATTACATACATAATGTCTTTTCAGTTTACTAATTCGGATTCTAAATTTATATACGAAATAATCAACAGACAAACTTCATCAGAAAACATGATAAGGTAGTTTGACTTGAACCTCATTGTGATCATGAAGCAAAATGGGAGTATTTGCCATAGGTGAGAACCCAAATGCAGGAATTCCAAGTTCTCGCACATAGCGAGCATCTGTTGCAGCTGGGAAAATCTCTGGTTTATGAAGCTTTCCTCCGGCTTTCAAGATGGCCACTTCTAGCAATGTCCACCATGGATTAGAATTGTTTGCAACTGTCACAAGCGGAAGCCCCAGCTTGTTTTGGGTATGTTCCTTTTGCTTGAACTGATCCAAAAAGAACATATGAATCATTAGAAAGATATGATTAACCAATCCCTTTTCATAAGGTGTAATCTCAATGTAAAGCATACCAGATTCTGCCGCATTTTCAAATATTTTATACTTCATTTCCTTTACGGCAAACACAGACAGTACTAAAGGTCAGTGTGATTATATGTTTGATCGTGAATTATTGAATCTAATAACCACATTACTAAAACAGGTGAGCAGTAGATATGCATAACCCTGGAAGGGAATAATAAATAGATCTTGCTTACAGGGCCCCAACACTGTACCACAATACCTGAACACTCATGAATTATTGAATCTAATAACCACATTACTAAAACAGGTCAGCCGTAGATATGCATAACCCTGTAAGGGGATAATAAATAGACCTTGCCTACAGGCCCCCAACACTGTACCACAATACCTGAACTGCATGTAGCCTTAAATAAGGAGAGTTTGCAATTCAACAGAATGTAAATAATATCGCCCAGAGACACTGTGGAGAACAGAAGTCCTTCCTCTGTCCATACTAATGTAAAGGAAGAATTTACTTCAGCTAGAGGAAAAACTGACAGATAGCATGAAAATAAAACAATAGAGAGTGGATCATGGTCATTCACAACCCAAAGATACTATAATAGACTAAACACTTTGCAGACATGCCACTATTCTGATTGTAAAAATGAGGGAAAAACAATCACACCAAGAAATACTATATAAGTATAATCTAACACTTGAATTTATGCAGTGCTATTAATACACAAGTAAGGAAAAGACTGCATTCAAGAGAGGTTTCAAAAAGTGCATTTACTGTGAACTTTGCTGCCAAATGCAACTTAAACACGAGTAAGAATAGTTGAGGCATCCATATTACAACACCACCGAGGAAGGAATAATTGGTTAGAAATGAAAAACACAACCAGAATCCATAGACAAGTGGATGAACCTCTGCCGAAAGAAACGTTTATTGCTTTAAGCACTCTTTCCATTATGGTATTGAACTTTTTATACTACAAAAACTTTGGTGGCATTCAAAGCCATTAATTTTTAATCGAAGCAGTTATTATTTGAATTTTAAGGGCAGGAGATCTTTATAATGCCAATTAGGAGGTATTTTTTGGCAATTACTGCGCCATTATAGGCACATAAGGCCAACTGGCTAGAGGTGTGCCACTTTGTAACTGACTTTTTTATTGTAAATTTATTTGCACCATATTAATAAACTGATAAGTATACAAATACATCTGGCAACGATATGCAACATAGCCTAACAAACTAAGTTTCCAAGGCCTGAAGTAAGCGTGCATTGAGCTTTAAGAAAAAGGAAGATCAAAAGTATGAAGGCATTATTGGTCTCTAATTTTCAAACCTCAAATGCCATATTGCGTGACACAGGTGCCCATTCTTATGCAATTCTTCTTCATTCTTAGTAAACTGATGAGTATACAAACACATTTGGCAATAATATGCAACACAGCCTAACAAACTAAGTTTCCAAGGCCTGAAGTAAGCATGCATTGAGCTTGAAGAAAAAGGAAGATCAAAGTATGAAGGCATTATTGATCTCTTATTTTCAAACCTCAAATGTCATATTGCGTGACACAGGTGCCCATTCCTATGCAATTCTTCTCTCAAGCGATGCAATTCTTCTTCATTCTTAGTAAACTGATGAGTATACAAACATATCTGGAAACAATATGCAACATGGCCTAACAAACTAAGTTTCCAAGGCCTGAAGTAAGCATACATTGAGCTTGAAGAAAAAGGAAGATCAAAAGGATGAAGGCATTACTGGTCTCTTATTTTCAAACCTCAAATGTCATATTCCGTGACACAGGTGCCCATTCTTCTGCAATTCTTCTTTCAAGCGATTCAGCATTGGTACCTGGTGAAACACGTATGTCAAAACCCGCCTCAGCCTCAGAAGGTTGAAGATTCATAACAAAACCCTGCAATACAATACGATCTGCTTCAGTAGAATTTGACAAGAGGTACAATGAGATCAGACAATGACATTTACCACAAGATACCATACAATTTTATAGGACTTGACTAAGATTGATGCAAAGCAAATTCTAGAAATTATAATATACTTATCCAGAAATTAGTTATGGAAGATGAACTAAAATACATAGCAGAGCTTAAGACAAATCAAAATGAAATTCTATTGATGTCCACTTATGACCATGTGTCACTCACAAGGGGAGTACAAAAGGAAACTCTGTTCTACTTAACTAAAAGGAGGAAAACTTAAGGCAAGTAAAATTTAGTAGAAATAATTACAATATATAATGGTGTTGTAAAAAAGCCCCAACAAAGGAAAAAGGAAGTTCCAATGAAGCAAACCTTGAAATGGAAATTATAGGAGTGTTGAACAATTCCAATCCTGATATTGCAGGCATTTGAAAAAACTGTCCACTGCTAATCTTGTCCAAAGTAGTGTCAATTGTAATATCAAATATATCATCATTAAGAACGTATCCAAGGATTTCATTTGGAGAAAAGCTTGGCCTGTTGGAACTTTGTTAGGAAATCCTGGATGGTAACAACTTGTTGCCTGAAGAGACTAAGGAAACATTCCTATAATTCTAGGTCAAAGATACCTGAAGATATGGAAAAGGTGGCGATGCGGCCACAATCATAGTCTATGACATGCAAATTATCCACCCATGCAGAAAACTAGATGTTCAAGTTAATTATCGACCAGCCTGAGACAAAGGGCAATATCTGGTAAATATGTAGCTATCATTCTAAAGGCCCGCTGCCATTAAGGGGTGCACTACACTAGTGCTCCTGGAAAATGGCTAGAAAAAGGAGGTGATCTTTATACTAGATCTTGAAGGGCTCCTAATAAGTAGCATTCGAGGATAACCAATTCTCAAATGAACAAAGCCAAACACCTTTTGTCCCAGAATTTGAAAAGTGGTGAATAACCCCACAACATCCATAAGAAGACAAAAATTATCTACCCCTAATGTCATAGTAAACCAGCCACCCTCAACCTCCTTTTTATGATCAGAGTCTACAAATTTGCTCCTTTTGAGGGAATATGTTTCTCTTTCTCCACTCTCGACCAAGATGAGCATGCCCCAAGTTGGACAAGGAGGAATCTGAGAACATGTGACTAATGATACCAAAGATAATTTGGACAGATGATAACACCATTAAATATATGAAGAAACTACTTGGAACAGCTGGCTAGCTTCAGGGTAAGAAGCTATTGGGGATGTTAGATTTTACCTGTTGCTCTGTAGGTATTCTCCTTCAGCATTGGCACTTTCAGCGTATCCACTACAGCCATGAAACCATTGAGCAGAATGTGTTTTCTGTTGGAATAAAGGCACAGTAGAGAAGCCTCTAAGGAGGCGCACTAGTTTAGTAATCATCACTGGTGTGTGGTGCATGCCTTGGCCCTTTTGCATGCAAGGCACAGTTCCCAGATCAGGGAGGCACATGCATAGTCCAGATTTAGAAGGGCACAGACTCCAGTAGAATTAAGAACTTAAGGCACATTGCTTGTGGGGGTGGCTATTCCCGGAAGGTGCAGATCTCTAGATTAGGTAGGTGCATGCATGATGAATATTCTCATGCATGTGCATGTCCTATATCTTCTTCAGTGGGCACTCTATCCTAGAAACGCACACTTCTTGATGGTGCATGCTTTACAGTTAGATTTTAGCTCTTAAAGGGAGGCACACCATTGAAGGTGACCACATTCAATGTATTTTCCTTTTGTCTCTTACGCTATAAAAGAGTCTTAGGGTGTGATACCTCTCAATCCCTCACCTTTTGAGATAAAGTCCCAAGTTCAAGTGGGGCCTTGGAGGAACTAAGAAGAACGTCAATGTCACCTCATAAACCCTCTTCACACTTTAGGCCAGCTCTCCTCCAGCTCAAGGGGGGCTTCCCTAGACTAGGATTACTATAGCTTATGCAATAAACTTCAAAGCGAACATGAAGAGGTAGCTCTAGCAAAATGAATCGATAAAGCTTAAGAAATGAAATGGATGAGTGGACCGGAGACTAGTGTCTTGTCAATTGGGAAAATGGGGTCAAATCAAGGCTCAATGGGAGGCTATCCTAATGAGGAATAACATCCATTGAGGCTGAAACATACAAGCTACAACGGCCATTTCCTTGTTGTCCCAAACTGCAGAAATATATCTAAGGAAATTACTAGTGCAAATAAACTCCAATAATTTTGAAGATTATGATTACTTAGAATGAAATGTATGTGCATTTAAGCAAGCATAGTGAAATAGCGCATCCATAAACAACATCCCAAGGATAACATTAAAAAAAAATAAGGAATAGTATTACCCAATTCGTGCTCCATAAACATTGGTCCAGATAATTCCAACAATAAGAGAAAGCATTATGATCTACAAGACATCCGCATCCACAAAGCATTTCATTAATCCTGCAAAAAATATCCAATAGGCATTCAACTAAGCTCCAAAGGATTTCTCCCACAATCCACCCTACATCAAATGGAGAGAGCAAACCCTTATATAGGTTTTAGCTCTATCTCCTCAACAATAAAAAAGTATTTGTTATCTTAAGATCTATTAGTTCTCCAAAGAATAACAATAAAATATCCTTCTCAACAACTTCCTTACTAGAAGTAGCAATGAGTTGTTGAGATCCATATTCTTCTCCAACAAGAAACAATAAAATACCCAGGGAAAACAATACAATAATGCTCTCATGTAAACAATTCCATGAGACAAGTCAACAATAATAAAGTAATGAAATTGGTTATGCCATGTAACAACCTCCAACAAGATAAGCTCATGCAAAGTGCCACTTGTCCTCCACATGTGCAGAATGTTAGCTTCGAGATGAACAATCTTTGACCAACGAAAATATGCTTCGTTCCATGTGTCTAGCATTCATGTGGAGAATTCCTCAAGATAATGCACCATAACCACCTTCAAAATAGTACATATGCCAAGTGTACAAGTCTCATGATGAGGGCACTCTCCAAGAAGCCCTTTTCCCAAGAATAAATATAAAATATCTTCTACAAGAAGTATGCTCTTTGAATATGTGCTTCATTAACCACTTTGACTAGACCATAAAAAATAGAATACTCCTTCATCAAGTGCGCCCTAGGAGAGAGTGCCTTGGGATCACATTGAAACCATCACCACACATTAAATATTCTATGTAATGAATCACCCTTGAAGAAAGTGGGTGGTGCACTCTAGAAGAATGTGCAATGATAACCCCTTTGACCAAGCCCACNTAGAAATGAAAAACACAACCAGAATCCATAGACAAGTGGATGAACCTCTGCCGAAAGAAACGTTTATTGCTTTAAGCACTCTTTCCATTATGGTATTGAACTTTTTATACTACAACAACTTTGGTGGCATTCAAAGCCATTAATTTTTAATCGAAGTAGTTATTATTTGAATTTTAAGGGCAGGAGATCTTTATAATGCCAATTAGGAGGTATTTTTTGGCAATCACTGCGCCATTATAGGCACATAAGGCCAACTGGCTAGAGGTGTGCCACTTTGTAACTGACTTTTTATTGTAAATTTATTTGCACCATATTAATAAACTGATAAGTATACAAATACATCTGGCAACGATATGCAAACATAGCCTAACAAACTAAGTTCCCAAGGCCTGAAGTAAGCGTGCATTGAGCTTTAAGAAAAAGGAAGATCAAAAGTATGAAGGCATTATTGGTCTCTTATTTTCAAACCTCAAATGTCATATTGCGTGACACAGGTGCCCATTCTTATGCAATTCTTCTTTCAAGTGATGCAATTCTTCTTCATTCTTAGTAAACTGATGAGTATACAAACACATTTGGCAATAATATGCAACATAGCCTAACAAACTAAGTTTCCAAGGCCTGAAGTAAGCATGCATTGAGCTTGAAGAAAAAGGAAGATCAAAGTATGAAGGCATTATTGGTCTCTTATTTTCAAACCTCAAATGTCATATTGCGTGACACAGGTGCCCATTCTTATGCAATTCTTCTCTCAAGCGATGCAATTCTTCTTCATTCTTAGTAAACTGATGAGTATACAAACATATCTGGAAACAATATGCAACATAGCCTAACAAACTAAGTTTCCAAGGGCTGAAGTAAGCATACATTGAGCTTGAAGAAAAAGGAAGATCAAAAGTATGAAGGCATTATTGGTCTCTTATTTTCAAACCTCAAATGTCATATTCCGTGACACAGGTGCCCATTCTTCTGCAATTCTTCTTTCAAGCGATTCAGCATTGGTACCTGGTGAAACACGTATGTCAAAACCCGCCTCAGCCTCAGAAGGTTGAAGATTCATAACAAAACCCTGCAATACAATACGATCTGCTTCAGTAGAATTTGACAAGAGGTACAATGAGATCAGACAATGACATTTACCACAAGATACCATACAATTTTATAGGACTTGACTAAGATTGATGCAAAGCAAATTCTAGAAATTATAATATACTTATCCAGAAATTAGTTATGGAAGATGAACTAAAATACATAGCAGAGCTTAAGACAAATCAAAATGAAATTCTATTGATGTCCACTTATGACCATGTGTCACTCACAAGGGGAGTACAAAAGGAAACTCTGTTCTACTTAACTAAAAGGAGGAAAACTTAAGGCAAGTAAAATTTAGTAGAAATAATTACAATATATAATGGTGTTGTAAAAAAGCCCCAACAAAGGAAAAAGGAAGTTCCAATGAAGCAAACCTTGAAATGGAAATTATAGGAGTGTTGAACAATTCCAATCCTGATATTGCAGGCATTTGAAAAAACTGTCCACTGCTAATCTTGTCCAAAGTAGTGTCAATTGTAATATCAAATATATCATCATTAAGAACGTATCCAAGGATTTCATTTGGAGAAAAGCTTGGCCTGTTGGAACTTTGTTAGGAAATCCTGGATGGTAACAACTTGTTGCCTGAAGAGACTAAGGAAACATTCCTATAATTCTAGGTCAAAGATACCTGAAGATATGGAAAAGGTGGCGATGCGGCCACAATCATAGTCTATGACATGCAAATTATCCACCCATGCAGAAAACTAGATGTTCAAGTTAATTATCGACCAGCCTGAGACAAAGGGCAATATCTGGTAAATATGTAGCTATCATTCTAAAGGCCCGCTGCCATTAAGGGGTGCACTACACTAGTGCTCCTGGAAAATGGCTAGAAAAAGGAGGTGATCTTTATACTAGATCTTGAAGGGCTCCTAATAAGTAGCATTCGAGGATAACCAATTCTCAAATGAACAAAGCCAAACACCTTTTGTCCCAGAATTTGAAAAGTGGTGAATAACCCCACAACATCCATAAGAAGACAAAAATTATCTACCCCTAATGTCATAGTAAACCAGCCACCCTCAACCTCCTTTTTATGATCAGAGTCTACAAATTTGCTCCTTTTGAGGGAATATGTTTCTCTTTCTCCACTCTCGACCAAGATGAGCATGCCCCAAGTTGGACAAGGAGGAATCTGAGAACATGTGACTAATGATACCAAAGATAATTTGGACAGATGATAACACCATTAAATATATGAAGAAACTACTTGGAACAGCTGGCTAGCTTCAGGGTAAGAAGCTATTGGGGATGTTAGATTTTACCTGTTGCTCTGTAGGTATTCTCCTTCAGCATTGGCACTTTCAGCGTATCCACTACAGCCATGAAACCATTGAGCAGAATGTGTTTTCTGTTGGAATAAAGGCACAGTAGAGAAGCCTCTAAGGAGGCGCACTAGTTTAGTAATCATCACTGGTGTGTGGTGCATGCCTTGGCCCTTTTGCATGCAAGGCACAGTTCCCAGATCAGGGAGGCACATGCATAGTCCAGATTTAGAAGGGCACAGACTCCAGTAGAATTAAGAACTTAAGGCACATTGCTTGTGGGGGTGGCTATTCCCGGAAGGTGCAGATCTCTAGATTAGGTAGGTGCATGCATGATGAATATTCTCATGCATGTGCATGTCCTATATCTTCTTCAGTGGGCACTCTATCCTAGAAACGCACACTTCTTGATGGTGCATGCTTTACAGTTAGATTTTAGCTCTTAAAGGGAGGCACACCATTGAAGGTGACCACATTCAATGTATTTTCCTTTTGTCTCTTACGCTATAAAAGAGTCTTAGGGTGTGATACCTCTCAATCCCTCACCTTTTGAGATAAAGTCCCAAGTTCAAGTGGGGCCTTGGAGGAACTAAGAAGAACGTCAATGTCACCTCATAAACCCTCTTCACACTTTAGGCCAGCTCTCCTCCAGCTCAAGGGGGGCTTCCCTAGACTAGGATTACTATAGCTTATGCAATAAACTTCAAAGCGAACATGAAGAGGTAGCTCTAGCAAAATGAATCGATAAAGCTTAAGAAATGAAATGGATGAGTGGACCGGAGACTAGTGTCTTGTCAATTGGGAAAATGGGGTCAAATCAAGGCTCAATGGGAGGCTATCCTAATGAGGAATAACATCCATTGAGGCTGAAACATACAAGCTACAACGGCCATTTCCTTGTTGTCCCAAACTGCAGAAATATATCTAAGGAAATTACTAGTGCAAATAAACTCCAATAATTTTGAAGATTATGATTACTTAGAATGAAATGTATGTGCATTTAAGCAAGCATAGTGAAATAGCGCATCCATAAACAACATCCCAAGGATAACATTAAAAAAAAATAAGGAATAGTATTACCCAATTCGTGCTCCATAAACATTGGTCCAGATAATTCCAACAATAAGAGAAAGCATTATGATCTACAAGACATCCGCATCCACAAAGCATTTCATTAATCCTGCAAAAAATATCCAATAGGCATTCAACTAAGCTCCAAAGGATTTCTCCCACAATCCACCCTACATCAAATGGAGAGAGCAAACCCTTATATAGGTTTTAGCTCTATCTCCTCAACAATAAAAAAGTATTTGTTATCTTAAGATCTATTAGTTCTCCAAAGAATAACAATAAAATATCCTTCTCAACAACTTCCTTACTAGAAGTAGCAATGAGTTGTTGAGATCCATATTCTTCTCCAACAAGAAACAATAAAATACCCAGGGAAAACAATACAATAATGCTCTCATGTAAACAATTCCATGAGACAAGTCAACAATAATAAAGTAATGAAATTGGTTATGCCATGTAACAACCTCCAACAAGATAAGCTCATGCAAAGTGCCACTTGTCCTCCACATGTGCAGAATGTTAGCTTCGAGATGAACAATCTTTGACCAACGAAAATATGCTTCGTTCCATGTGTCTAGCATTCATGTGGAGAATTCCTCAAGATAATGCACCATAACCACCTTCAAAATAGTACATATGCCAAGTGTACAAGTCTCATGATGAGGGCACTCTCCAAGAAGCCCTTTTCCCAAGAATAAATATAAAATATCTTCTACAAGAAGTATGCTCTTTGAATATGTGCTTCATTAACCACTTTGACTAGACCATAAAAAATAGAATACTCCTTCATCAAGTGCGCCCTAGGAGAGAGTGCCTTGGGATCACATTGAAACCATCACCACACATTAAATATTCTATGTAATGAATCACCCTTGAAGAAAGTGGGTGGTGCACTCTAGAAGAATGTGCAATGATAACCCCTTTGACCAAGCCCACCTCATGAAGAATCCATCAAAAGGACCTCCAAGAAGTGGACGAATTAGTTACTAGCCACGTTAGTTTCACAAGGTGTGAACAAGCTTATTCAAAGATGCAAGTGGAGGGATAAATGCATGAAGTGATGTGGTAAAAAACCCTAGGGTGCATGCATAACGAACCCATCAGTGAACGTGCAAGACTCAACAACCTTCTTAACATGTGTGCCAGAGGGTAAAGATGTGACATGGTCAAAAAAGTAGGTTGGCACGGGTGAACAAGGATAATATTAGGCCAAATTAATTCGCAAAAGGAGGCAACAATTAAATTTTATTTTTCGAGTGGGTTGCCTCAATATGTGTGCCAAAGTGGGAGCGCTACCCTCAAGTGTGTACCACATAGACATAAAGTTGCATTCTTGTTAACCCCTGGATTTTCACCCTTGAAAATACTGAGGGTTAAGAGCTAGCATGGTCTATATTTGGTTGGCATTCAAACAATTGTCCCAAACTGAGAATTTGTGCGAGCCAATGGTTGGTTCCCATGCAAGGCAAGTACAGAACCGGTGTAGTGGTGGTTTTTGCTTTAGAGACAGAGTTAGCACATTTTTCTATGGATTAGAGAGAGATTGCTATTTTTATAAGGGTGCCTACTTTTTAGGAGACTGTTAGCGATAATTCTTGTCTTGGGCTCGAGAGCATCCAGGTCTGCAGGTTGCATGAAGAACGCCCAAGCGTAGCACATAAAGCCCCATTTCAGGCTAAATATCAAGTGAGCGGGCGAAATTATGTTGTCAACGGCCCAGATTCATCCATAGGAGCAGATCGACGGTCGGCGGGAAATCGCGGTTAGCGGAGTTGCGCTGGGATTAGCGTGATGGGTAGCGTCTATATACATTCATGAAGGATCTCGACCGTCCATCCAAAAGGACACGTGGTGCGCGATCATGTCATGTCGGCATTCGGGGATTCGAGGGGTAAGAGCTCCTCGTCATTTTACATCTCGAAACCCCGAACCTCGAAATGCCGATAAGTGCCCTTCAAAGCCGAGCCCACGGTCCTAGCGCTAGGTCACATCAAGCGAGCCCGATAATGGAGGCAACCCTCTTCTAACCTCAAATGCCGTCTCGACCATTCCTCTGGAGGACACGCGGCGTACATCCGTGCTTTCGCGGTTTGGTCAATCAGGATTTTGAGAAGCATTGCATCGTGAACCCCCGGTGCCAGAAATCCAGAAAGAATCGGGACCATCCATCTGAAGGACACACGGCACAAGATCTGAGCCACAGGTGGGGCCTTTCGGGATTTTCATAGTGAAAGCGCCGAAGTCATCTCAGCCGTCCATCCATCGATGAAACTCGAGCGCATTAGACTTAAAGGGGGCATGGATCTACGCGCTCAGATCTACAGTCAGGAGCAGATTCCGGAGGCCCCCTGCCATTCTACCTATAAGCAGAGGGGGGGGTCCGGAATTGAGCGCGCAGCTCTCTAATGACCAGGATCGGGGTGCCTAAATCAACGGCTGAGGCTTCATTCCAGACCCCCCTTGCCTTTCTGCCTTTAATTAGGGGGGGGGGGGTCCGGAATCAGGCGCGCATCTCTCGAGCGGCCAGGATTAGAGCGCCCAGATCAACAGCTCTCAAGCATTTCCGGCCCCCCTTTGCCATCCTACCTTTAATTAAAGGGGGGGGGCAGAATGGTGGGGCATTGACGAAGGGCCCCATTCCTGTCGTGTCACCTTTTGTACCGTTCTCCCCCCCCTGCTGTCTGTTCTCCACCTGACCGTGCGACAAGGCTCGTTCCCTTTAGCCCCTCCTCGTCCTCCGACATTTGTTCATCTCCCCTCTCTCTGTCCACAGGGTCCCTCGCAGCAGTCCAGCGAAGCAACATCCAAAGAGAGACCGTCCAGCTGATCCAGGTGGCACCATTAAGAGACCTCCACGTCCCAGAA
>JZKD02S0613711.1:0-15872 GCA_000966675.3 Picea glauca
GACCTCTTCAGTGATTTTAATTAACTTATAGCTCAAAATAGTCAAAATCATGGAAATCGTCGGAATGCAACGAAACCAAAGCCAACCTGTGCAGAATGGCTCATAATGATGGAATGTGATCATAAATGCAAGATGGACCCCACAATGCCTCTCAAATACCCCTGTACTCACTCTACCATCCATTTGGCTACTCTGGTCATCATAAATCTCTGCCCTGTGATGATGTCCCAAAGTGGGGACATTACATATGAAAATGATAGGACTGTTCACAATGTACAACAAGTTGAAACCGTTGTAGACATGGGAAAAATGTACTCAGAATTTATGCATCCCTGGACAACAAGCAGGCCTAGTTTCAATGTCACATGGTTGAAGTAGAAGGTAATATTAACAACCAATATATTGTTATTTTAATTTATTCAAGAGATATTCATAGTCATCTAGTTCAAAAATTGGTAGAAAGGTTTCAATTACCAAAAAACAAACTTGGAAAACCATGGTTGGTACAGATAGCTACAGGAGAAAAAAGAAAAAATAATGAAATAGTTAAAGCATGTACGATGAATATGAATGGACTTGATACCAAACAAGACCCGAATATCATAACTTTGGTCTCTTATGACTACCTCATTGGTATGGATTGGTTGGACAAATACCATGTTGTCTTGGATTGTTACAATAAATATTTTACTTGCTCGGATGCGGAAGGAAACTTGAGAACATTACAAGGTATCCCAAGAGTCCTAACTATTAGAGAAGTTTCAGGTCTACAACTGAAGAAGAATTTCAGAAATGGATATCAAATTTTTGCATCACATATGGAGGAAGCTCCTAAGGACAAGGTACCAAACATTGGAGACTATGTGGTCCTAAAAGAATATGTATATGTGTTTGAAGAAATTTCCAGGTTATCACCCAAGAGGGATATTGATTTTACAATTAATATAATGCCTGGAGCAGCCCCTGTATCCAAAGCTCCTTACATGATGAGAATATCCTAGTTGAAGGAGCTACAAATGTAGCTAGAGGAACTTTTGAAGAAAGGGTATATACATCCAAGCGTGTCTCCTTGGGGAGAACCAGTATTATTTGTGCAGAAGAAGGATGTACCTTGAGGCTTTGCATTGATTTCAAATAGATAAACAAAGTAACTGTAAAGAAAAAATACCCTTTGCCAAGTATAGAGGACCTCTTTGATCAGTTGAGAGATGCAAAGGTATTTTCCAAGATTGATCTTATATCTTGATATCACCAAGTGAGAATTAAATAATAAGACATTAACAAGATTGCTTTCAAAATAAGGTATCCCCACTATGAGTTCACAGTGGTGCCATTTGGATTATCAAGTACAAAATTTTTTTTCATGTGTTTAATGAATGGTATTTTTAGAGAATACTTGGATAAGTTTTTCATTATCTTCCTGGATGAAATTCTTGTTTATTCCAAATACAAATAAGTGCATGAACAACACTTGAGGATGGTGCTACAAGTATTGAGAGAGAAACAACTTTACTCTCATCAAATTTATGCCAAGTTTAGTAAATTCTCTTTCTACAAGAGGAAGATTCATTGCTTAGGCCATATCATATCATAGGAAGGTATAGAAGTAGATCCAAAGAAGATAAAATCCATCGAAGGATGTCCAACACCAAGAAATGTCTCTAATGTGAGGTCCTTCATGGGACTTGCAAGTTATTATAGGAGATTCATTTAGGGGTTTTCAATAATAGCACATCCAATCACATATCTACAAAAGAAGGGTGTGAAATTTGAATGAACACGTGAGTGTGAAAGAATCTTTCAACACTTGAAAATATTACTAACAAGTGCAGCTATTCTGAAAATTATTGATCCTAAAGATTTTATTGTGTGCATTGACACATGAAAAGAAGGGCGTGGTGGAGTTCTTAGTCAAAATTTTCATGTAGTGTGATATGAATCAAGGAATATGAAAGAACATGAGATATTGTATGCCACTCACGATTTGGATTTGGAAGCTATTTATCACGCCTTAAATATGTGGAGTAACTACCTCATGGGAAACCGGTTTGAGATAATAAAAGATCACATGGGTCTAAAATATTTGTTCAGATAGCTAACCCCGAATGCCAAGCAAAGTGAATGGTTAGAATTCCATAGTGAATACGACTTTGATATTAAGAAATTCAAAGGTAAAGAGAACAAGGTGGATGATGCACTCAACACAAGAGTACATGAAATACAAGCTACAACCATTAGCATGTGCAAATATGATTTGAAAAATAGAATTTTAGATGCTACAAAATCAGATTAGATGTATCTAAAACTAAAAAGAAAATTACAAGAAGGTAAAATGCAGAAGAAAATGGGGAACTATGAACTAAGGGAAGATGAAATCCTTTTGTTCAAGAGAATAATTTATGTGCCAGATGATCAGAATCTAAAAAAATTATTGTTAACATAAATTCATAAATAAGCTTATGTTGGGCACCCATGCTACTAGAAGACCATAGTAGTTATTAAAAATAAATACTTTTGGCCAGGTATGAAAAAGGAGGTTGCATATTCTATCTATAGGTGTCTTGAATGTCAAAAGTTCAAAGTTGATCATAGACACCCAATTGGTTTTTAACATCTTCTACCCATTCCCAAGTGGAAATGGGAAGTGGTAACCATAGAATTCATTACTAAACTACCCAGGACTACCAAACAACATGATTCAATTATGGTAGTTGTGGAAAACTTACCAAAGCTACCCATTTTATTCCTATAAAGTTAACTCAGAACGAGACCAACATGGTTGATATCTATTTGAAAGAGGTAGCCAGACTTCATGGTATACCAAAAACAATTGTGTCTAACAAAGATCCCAAATTCACATCAAATTTCTGGAAGGGGTTATTTAAAGGATTTGGGACATATTTAAATTGTAGCACAACTAGTCACCCTAAGTTAGATGGGAAAACAAAGAGAGTCAACCAGGTGATTGAAGACACATCGAGGATGAATGCCATGGATAAACCATAAAAATGGGAAGAGTACTTACATCTGGTTGAATTTTCTTATAACAATGGATACCGAGCATCTTTAAAGATGAGTACATTTGAGGCACTATACAGAAGAAGATGCAACACACCTGTAAGTTGGGACAATATAGTTGATAGGACAACAATTGGGAAATATTTTCTTAGGGACATGAAGGATAAAACGATGAAGATTAAACAAAACTTGAAGGTTGCCCACGACAGGCGGAAACGTTATGATGATAAACATAGAACTTCCAGATAATTTTCATTGGGTGATCATGTATTTTTGAATGTAAAAGAAAAGTGAAGTTCCCTAAGGTTGGGGAAGTTCTCAAAGTTAGAAACATGATACTGTGGGCCATTCAAAATTATAGAAAGGATTGGTCTTGTAGCTTATATGCTTGCATTAACCACATCCATTCACATTCATAATGTTTTTCATGTGTCCTTACTTAAAAGGTATGTACCTGATACTAATCATGTCATTGATTGGAATATGATTGAAGTAGAGCCAGAGGTTGAATTCCAAGTACAACCAGTAATCATTTTGGACCGGAAAACCAAGCATCTCTGGAATCAAGTGATAAATCTGGTAAAGGCCCAATGGACCTGGTACGGTCCTAAAGAAGCAACCTAGGATCATGACGATGCTATGTGGGCAGAGTACCCACATCTTTTTGTAAACTTTTTAACTTATTGATTCTCTCTCTCTCTCTCTCTCTCTGTGTACTACATTGAGGAAAGTGCATAACTAAGGGGGAGGGGAATTCAATACCTCTAGGACAAACCCCATTTGAAATGTAATTACAGTTGTGCATATAGGATGATGAGCCAAGAAATTTTGGGCCAGTGAGCCTATTTTGTATTATGTCATTTCACTTTAAATTAATGGAAAAATATCACTGCTACAAACCATCGTGACAAGAAGAGCTTGGGGGGATAAAATCCACTAGATGGGAAAGGGGGTTAAGAGTCCAAGAGGAGAGATAATACACATGGGATTAAACTATAAGGAAATATTAATAAAATATTTTTAACAAGAAAACAAGGCATAACATGATTTTATCCCAAGTCTTTGGAAATGGAAATGAATCACCAAGTTGTTCAAAAGGGAGCTTGGGAAGTGGCAAGTGGCACTCCATGAAAATTCAAACAAAATAGAAAACCTTAGTTCATTTTCCCATTCCATTTTTCACTCATTTTCCATCTGGTTGTTTTTTAGGGGTTCTCCATCATTCACACACGTTACTGTTGTTGTTGTTGGTGCTTGCTGCCATTTTTTGTTTTTGTTGGAAATTAATCTAAAGAAGAGGGTTTTCAAACCCATGTGATTTCTCTCCAAGTGAGAGAAGTAATATTGAAGAAACATGTTTTCAAGCCCATCGTATTCTCTCCAGATGAGGGAATTGTCAAGAATTTAATTCCCAAGGTGTCAATATACGACTACAGGGATCTGAGACTTCCTATAAAGCTTATTGTTGAAGCCCTGAAAAGGAAGTGGGGAAGCCAAAGGACTATTGAATAGAGAAGGGGCACACTTCTTGGGTGGGATAGCCATGTGGGGAATGAGATATTGTAGGTTGGCTGTGAAAATTGACACATGAACTAGAATATTAGTGATGTTGAGAGACCCTACATGGATAGGAATTCCTTGCCCAAGTGGAGTTTAATACCCAGCACAAGGGTGACCTATTTTTAGTTTGTGGGAAATAGAGTCTAAGTTTGGGAGGAAATTTAGAGGTATGCATGCAGTTGGTGGCTCATTTATACTAGATAAGTGTCCACTATGTTGTTGTTTAATTTACTGTTTGAATAAGAATGTATGTAATTCTATGTTGGATATTACCGTGCAATTATTATGAGTTTTGTCATGAATAATTGTTAATATTAACTTGCTTAAGTATATTCTCTGTTAGAATTTCTCAGGAGTTGTAATTAATTGATTCTGCTATGGGTTTTTACAATTGTAATTATCCTTGATCATTTCGGCAACTACACTTGTCTAGCATTGTATTGTTGTAGCTATAATACCTAGAAAATGTAAATTACATGTTACGTATATTTTCACTTATTGTAGTATATTGAAGAAATCTTAATCGTTGATCTTGGCACAACAAGTCAATCATGGACATTGATTGGAGTATTTCATGCTCGATATATTTCCATGAATCCTAGTTATTTTTTACCATGGGATTCATCGAAGATGTATCGGGAGATCCTGGTCATTGATCAAGGTGCTCGGGTATGAGGACTTGTTGAGGATTCAGGTTGTTGTCAACCGTTGGATCCATCAGAGTGTGGTATAGAAGAGATCTATTTAATCCCTAAATTGTGTCACATTACCCCTTAATTGGGGCATATTACATTAGTATTTTTATTTTATTTATGTCGTCTTGGGTCCATTAGTTGTAATTGTACCTCCTAGCCTCCTATATATACCAAGGAGACCTTTTTGTTTGGAATAATATTGTATTTGTGAATCCATATGATGTATAAGGAGTTTTCCCCCTTGAATAGGCTTATTATCTAAATTTATCTCTTTTTCAAGGAGTTGAGTACTTATTCTGAGGATTTTATGCTAATTTGATATTTGGTTCTTAACATTTGGTATCAGAGCAAGACAATCCTTGGGACTAGCTTCTTCTAAACAAGTCTTCTTGGAATTTTAGATAAAAATTTGTTTTGGGAAGGTTTCTGGATATGTAATTCATATGTTTTATAGGAGACGTATATAGATAACTTAGGTTCAAATTTTAGATCTTGGTTCGTTATATTTTTGGAGATACATTATGTTCAAGTTACGGTTTTTGACTAGTCCTGAAACTAGTATCAAATAGGCCTTCTTGGAATTTCCTCTCCTAATTTTGTTCAGATTGGTTTAAGGTTCTAAAATTTTTACAATACGAAGGAAGAATAGTGAATTATATTTTGTACAAATTTCATCTCTTTATTCGCTTTACTCTAAAATTTATTCTCTGAGGAAATTAGGGTTTTTGGTTGGTCCATATTTCAGTCTAAAATAGGTGTTCTTGGGAAACCTGTTATATCTGAAGATACAAACCTCCAAATTGAGTGAAACCTATTCCATTGGTTAGGGAATGAAACTAAGTTTTACTGGTACAAATTTCAAGTTCTTAAGTGAAAACAATGACACGTGGCAGGTAATACAAATTCACTTTCCTGAAAGGAAAAAAAATCAACACATCTTGGGAAGTTATCATAAAATTCTCTTGGAGAATCCAATCTTGGTCTAACCTGTGAGGTTGGAAATAAGACACATCAAGATACCTCAAGCCAAAATTTTAGACTCAGAAGAGCCAAAATTGTAGAGCTACAACAAAAGAAAGGTTGGCTAGCAAAATAGTCTCCAAATCAGGGTTTTAAAAGGTGAGTTTGTTTTTTTGAAATTTGCATATCTTTTGACTAGAAGATCCAATTGGGGTGATTCAAAAAGTCAAATAAAGTGGGATAAAAGGAGTATCACATAAAATTGGGATAATATTAGGTAATTTTAGGTACAAAAATATTTCATTGTCTCTAAACGTAGGAGCTATCATTACTTGTCAGTGCTACAACCCGGGGACAGTGTGGTTCTTCCATGTACCTAGAGTATATCGAAAGGCCCGTTTTTAATGGTTACACATTAGACAACAATAATATGTATTTTATATCCCATGTACTTGGCATAGATCGGGAGACCCCCTATAATCCTAATACCAACCGAGTAAACCATTTGATTGTCTTGTTTCTATAGTACACCGAGAAAAACACTCGAGGAGATAACTGTCTAGTACCTAGGTAGTTGAATAGTATGGATGAGGGCATGGTCAAGCATCCTTAGTTAGTTCCCTGATATATTAGGCCGAGTAATATTGTTGGAACCTGCATGTATATCAAAGAGCTATAGCACCTGACACTCCCCTGTCTGTGAAGACCTCTACCTAATCCAATTAGGAATTCCTACCTTGCAGTGATACTTGACCAACATGCCGCAAAAAAAGGGAACTTATACACCAAATAAGACCTCATATAGTCCTACTTGGACTCTTGATGAAGGTGAAGAAATAAACAAGGACATATATGATTTAAAAAATAAGGAAGTAACAAAATATGAACCACAAAGGATGATGGATTCAAGTGAAGCTAAGCTAGAAGTGGTGATGGATACTAAGATTGATGGCTCAAAAGGGGAGATCATGGAAGGGTTGAAAACGTTGCTAATAGAGAGGCCACATGAAAGTGACAATGTATCCCATGAAATTAATGATGAGAACACAAGGAATATGAATCAAGACTGGAGAAACTCCATCTTTGGGTTGAATACCAAACACTTTCCTAATATCGATACGAGGATTTCTTATGGAAAGGATCCAATCACATGGATACTCCAGATGGAGAAGTTATTTGATCTACATGATGTGCCACACACACAAAATTTATGAATTGTGTCCTTATATTTAGAACCTAATTATTTTGTGTGGTATAAATGGCTTTGTTCTCGCAAATCACTTGTCAATTGGACAATTTTCAAGGAAGAAATGATATCACACTATGAGGATACAAGGAACAATACCTTCTTCATCCAATTGATAAATATCAAGAAAAAGTGTTTAGTTGTGGAGCGCATTGAGAACTTCCAAGCATTGAATATAAAAGGAAAATATATTCCAGATGAGCACTTGATTGATATCTTCATAGGAACTTTAAAGGATAAAATTCAACATAAGGTTCACCTTTGGGAACCTAAATCATTGGAGAATGCATTCAAGGTGGCGAGAAATGTTGAAAGTAAAAATATGGCCATGGCTACTAGAAGGACCACCCCTAACATCTATTGAGAGAATAATGTTCCTTCTTCTAAACCACTTGAACCTCCAAGGTTGACACCTCAAAAATTGGAGTAAATAAAAGAAAAAGGTTTATGATTTAATGGTGATAACAAGTACAATAAGGGACATAAGTGTGGTAAGAAGAAATTATTCTACATAGATTGTGAAGAGGAATAAGAACAAGAACAAAAACATGAACCATCTCAAGATGAATGTGTAGAAGAGATTTTTTCTGAAGAGATGACTCTCACTATATCATGTCATGCATTGGCTAGAATTAGCACTCCTCAAACCCTCAAGATCGAAGGATATATAAAAAAATAAAAAGGTAATAGTGCTAATTGATTATGGAAGTACTCATAATTTCATTCACAGTAAATTATCCAAATCTCTCAATTGCTTTATATATCCAATGCCAGAGTTTCAAGTAATGATTGAAAATGGAGGAACTATCAATTGCTCAGGAAAATTCCATAAGATAATTCTTACTATGGGTGAATATGTAATGAATATTCCAATGATTTCTATACCCATGGGTGGTGTTGATTTCGTACTAGGGGTCCAATGATTACAATCATTGGGAATAATGGCTTTTAATTTTCAATAACTTTTCATGGAATTTTCATTGGAAGGAAAGGAATTTGAGTAAAGGGGTATCATAGGGAAACCCAATAAGGTGGTAAGCTCTAATGGAATGAAAAAATTATTGAAAAAGAGGCATTAGGGTGTATTTGTACAATTATACTCACTATATGTTCAAACATCTATGTCATATATTTCCCTAGATCTCCAAGGGATCATTGATAAGAAATCCAAAGTATTTGAAGATATTCCTAGAGGTATTCCACCCACTCGTGATCATGATTATGCTATTCACTTAATTCCTAGGATTGTTCCTCCTAACATCACGCCTTACAGATACCCTTATTCCCAAAAGAGTATGGTTGAAGAAATGTTAGAAGATGACATTATTAGACCTAACCAAAGTTCTTATTTTGCACTAGTGGTAATGGTACTCAAGAAAGAGGGCTCATGGTGTATGTGTCCATATTATAGATAGATCAACAAGATCACCATTAAAGATAAGTTTCCCATTCCTGTCATTGATGAATTGTTAGATGAACTACATGGATCAATCTACTTCACAAAGTTGGATCTTCGTTTAGAGTACCATCATATTAGAATGCGGGAAGAAGATATCCCAAAAACAACATTCAATACTCATGAAGGCCATTATGAATTTTTGGTCATGCCTTTTGGCCTTACGAATGCACCTTCCACATTCCAAGGGTTGATGAATTCCATTTCAAGGCCCCTCTGAAATATTGTGTTAGTATTTTTTATGATATACTAATCTATAGCAAGTCTTAGGAAGATCATCTTTGACATGTTGACAGGGTGCTACAACTACTAAAGAAGAAACAACTATATGACAAACCGTCCAAATGTTTCTTTGGGGTGAAGGAGGTAGAGTATTTAGGTCATATTGTATCTCATGAAGGTTTCAAGGTAGACCCTAACATGATTAAACCATGATGGACTAGTTGATTCCCAAAACATTGAATAATCTTAGAGGATTTTTAGGTTTGACAGGTTACTTCCACAAGTTTGTTCGAAACTATGGAATAACAACAACACCTTTAACAACATTAACTAATAAGGATGCATTTTCATGGACTCCAAAGGAAACTCAAAATTTTGAACAACTTAAAGAGGAAATTTGCAAATATCTTTTCTTGACCACACCATACTTCAGAAAAACCTTTATTGTGGAATGTGATGCCTCAGGAAATGGCATTGGTGTTGTTATAATGCAAGAAGGAATGCCCCTTTCTTTTGAAAATTTTCCACTCAAGGGAAAGGACTTACACAAACCCATTTATGATAAGGAAATAATGGTAATACTACATGCATTGAAGCAATCATGCCCTTACCTAATAGGTAGTCACTTCAAGGTCAAAACAGATCATGACAATATTAAATACTTCTTCGAACAAAGAATATCTTCAAAAGAGAAACAAAAATGGGTGACCAAGATGTTGGGTTATGAATTTTAAATCATCTACAAAAAAAGGAAGAAAAATGTTGTGGAATATGCACTCTCAAGAAAGGATGAAGATGTTAAGGCATTTCTCTATGTTATCTCTATCATCCAACATTATTGGATAACATAAGCAAGGGATGAATGGAAGAATGATGAAGAAGTGTGGACACTCATTCAAAGGTTTCACCATGATTCCATTGCATCCAATACATTTACATGGAAACATTATTCACTATGGTACAAAGATTGCTTATATTTATGTAAGAAATACCAACTCAAACAAAAGGTACTTTTGGAATTGCACACCTCTCTAGTAGGAGGGCACTCAGGATTTTTGAAAACCTATCACAGGGTCAAGAGGGAATGTTTTTGGGATCGAATTAAAATAGATGTTCAAAGGTTTGTGGTAGAATGTTTGATTTTCCAACAAAATAATGTGGAAACAATTAAGACCCCGGGTATTTTAAAACCATTATCCATTCCAAGTCAACACTGTGAGGAGATTTCCATGGATTTCATCATAGGGTTACCAAAGTCTGAAGGAAAGACTATCATCATGGTAACTGTTGATATACTTACCAAGTACACACACTTTTGTGCACTCTCTCATCCTTTCAAATCCAGTATAGTTGCTACTACATTCATGGAGTTAGTTCAAAAGCTACATGGAAACCCAAAGATTATTGCAAGTGACAGAGATCCCATTGTTGGATCATGTTGTCATTAATTTCAAATGATTGATGTCAAGGAATTGATTTTTGACAAATGATTGATTGATTGGTTCCAAAGGATTGATTGATTGATGTCAAAGGAACAATGTCTTGTCATAGTAATATGTATTGTTCTTGATGTGAATGGATTGATGTCAAATGGAATCATAGGCATATGATTTCATGCATAGATGAAGATGGATCAATGAGTTTTCATTGATATATGATGCAGATATGAAGATGGATCAATGAGTTGTCATTGATAGATGAAGATGGATCAATGAGTTTTCATTGATATATGATGCATAGATGAAGATGGATCGATGTGGTTTCATTGATATATAATGCATAGTTGGATTGATGTAAAAATGACTCATTATTGTCTTGATAAGGAGTAAAAATGGATGAACTCCAAAGTGGTCCCCTTATGGTGAAATCCCTCACGGGAAGATTCTTTGCGGTTGAGTTATCCTAGAAGTATGGTTAGATAACCCATGCTTAAATATGGAATAATGAGATGAAGATCAATGAATTTGTCATTGAAACTATCCTAGATGGATAGTTCTTGTCATTTCATTTCCGATGGTATGTGGAATGTCACATAACTCCTCACGATATGAGAGTTATGGCCTTACGAAGTTGAAGAACCCTCACATGTTGGCTTGAAGCCCCAAAAGGTCAAAGAAGTCAAAGTACTTACAAAGAAGGAGGATTATTTAAATAATAAAGTGAAGTGACAAAATCAAAGAGGATTATTTAAATAATAAAGTGAAGTGACAAAATCAAGGAAGAATATTTAAATAATAAAGTAAATGGAGAACTTTCTAATTATGGAAAGTGGTTAACCCTAAAAAGAGGAAAATGGGTTAAGTGGTCAAGTGGCTATTAGATACATGGACAAGTGGAAAATTGGGAAACGTTGGACAAAGTGACCTAGAAGAGGCTTCTAAGGAATCTACTTGGAAAGTATAAATAAGAGGAAAGGGTCTCTTTTGAAAACATCTCTTGAGAATATCTTGAAGATATATTCTGAGAGAGAGTGTGGCTGGAGGATCTCATGGACGCATCAAAGTTTCCGTAAGTTTGAGATCTTGACGGTGAAAGTTTCAGAAGTTCAGAAACCCTAGTTTATGAAGGAGTACACAAGAAATAGTGTACCAGAGAGCATACATACGTGGGCTGCAGTGAGCCTGAGCACGTATATACGTGGCTTGAAGGAAGATAGAGCGCATACAGTTGATGGAAGTCATGAAGACTTGAGTGTGAGTTGGTACCAAGTTCTTGACGACTGAAGCAAGTTTTAGATCATCATTCTATGGGATCAGATCTGCCATAGAAACTATGGTATGGTTACATAGTTGTCTTGATGGATACTCTTGCATATCGTATGGTGAATGCTTGAAGCATTCCTGGTATGGTTGTCATGATCTGGTTTGTGTTAGTTTATGGAGTGAGCAACACTCTTATGTTTTCGTACTGATATGACTGCCATAGTATACTTGTTGCTTATGCATGATTGAGTAGCATTCATATTTTATGKTTGAGGAGCATGAGCAAGTTGTTGGAGAGTATGCATGTGTTGTGATTGATTATGATTCATATTGGACAGTGAAATATAGAAGTGACTGTGGTTGAAGGCTGCAGAGGATCTAAGTTTGTCATAAAGAGAAAACCCTAAGAAACCCATAATTCATGCACAGGTTGTAGTACAAATAGGTCGTGTACATACGTGAGCTATATTATTGGTAGGGCATGTACATACGTGTGTTGGACTACTGATAGGTCGCGTACCTGTTGACATATTAGAATCTATTGAGGATTGATGCCTCTTCTCAGTTGGTGTTGAGTTGTGTAAGCTGAGTATTTCATTTTAGATTTGTTTCTCTTATGGAGATGTAACTATATTTAGTTGTTTTTGATAACCCAAGGATTGTAGTTTGTAATAAAAAGAAAATTGTACATACATCCTTTGTTCTTTGTGTTCCTTGTGATGATGAATTATTGATGACATATGTTGTTGGTATATGTTGTTGATGTATGTTCACATCTAATTGGTTATAAATGACAACAATAAGTAATGAGTAAATGGTGATTGCTAACTAAGGAGTTTTGTGAAGGGGAGTTTGAAAAAATCCCCACACTCATTCACTCCCCCCCCCCATTCTAAGTGTGGTCAGTGTGTCCAACAATTGGTATCATAGAAGGCCTTCACTGTAAGCCTTAACAAGCTTGGAGGAGATCCATGGACACACAAATGGATGATGAAGTTCCAATCCTTGATGAGGAAATTATTCTACATGGAGAATAGAAATTAAAGTGCACTTGAAGGAAATAGGAGAGGGTATTTGGAATAAAAATATTGGTGGATTAGTTCTGTTGAAGAACAATTCAAAGTTTGCGGCTCAAAGGCAAGAAAAGAAGAATGATGTATTGGCTCTCAAGACCATTCTTAGTGGACTCTCAAGTTCTATCAAAGAGAGCATGGGACAATGCACTACTGCCAAGGATCTATGGCTAAAGCTAGAAGAGACATACCAAAGCAAGGAGGAATATCTTGAAAACAACTCCATCAAGAACTTTGAAGGTAAAGAATCTCTAAAAATCCCTGATTGCAATATTTCAAAATGTGATGATGTTGAATATTTCTCTACAATTGAAGAAGAAAACCTAGAGATAGTATGTGTAGAGTTAGAAAATGGTTATCCCATGGAAAAGGTAGAAGAAGAACTATCAAAGCTTAAAAGGAAAGTTGAATGGGGTCTATATGAATACAACTATGACCATTTCTACATAGAATATAGCTATCTCTCTGATAACACTACAAATTTTCTTAGAAAGAATCAAAGGCATATCTTGAAGTTAATGGAAATTATCAAGGAACAAGAAGAAAGTAAAAAGAATATATTAGAAGAAAAAGAAGAAGAGATCAAAATACTAAAGAATGAAATAGAAGAAAATAAGAAGGTAGATGATGAGATTAGAAAAAGTCTTGAAGTTAATATCCATCTCAAGACCAAAATTGAAGAAGCCAAAAGGATAGAGGAATTAATAAAGAATAAAGTAAATGAAAAGGAAGAGTCATGTCATAAGTTGGAAGTTGAAGTTGTTGATCTTAGAAATAAAGTATAGAAGTCAAATAAATTCTTGAATAGCTCAACAATCTTGAATGAGATCTTGGATAGTCAAAAATCACCTAATGATAAATCAGGTCTTGGATACAACAAAGAAGCTACACATGTTGAAGCAAGCACCTCAAATAAGCATGAGGTAAGTCCCTCACTCTCAAAGGATGGAAATAATGTTGTAAATCAACCATCTACACAAGGAAAGGAATGTTTCAAAAGAAAAAAGCAAGGAAGACACTAAGACGCCATCTTTACACCTAAAAGAAAAGAGACACGTTCAAGATGGACACCAAAGCAAAGGTATGAAAATGTTTTTCATGGTCACTGTTACTAATGTAATGAATATGGTCACAAATCTTTGGAGTGGATATTATATGCAAGGAGAGATAATGAAATATTTCATAACACCTTAATCTGTTGGAGATTTAATCAAGTGGGACACATTGCTGCTCATTTCCACATCATGAGATGCTACAACTGTAGTGGATTTGGTCACAAATCCCAGGATTGTTGGAACACAAGAAGAAATTCCATGATGAGGAATTCATATAGCATGACTAGAAGAAGGTATGAAGTTAGGAAGGAATACATTTTTGAAAAGATTGAAGATCATAGCTCAAGTTATGAGAAGCAGGGACACCTTCAGAAATGGGTAAAGAATACTGAATAACTAGAGTAGAATGGCATCCTTAAAGGAAACTCAAGTTTGTCATCTTCATAAGAATATGTGGGTTACAATAGTAATAGTCATGTATATATGCAAGATGACCTATGAATAAGTCGCGTACATACACTATCTGTATGTACAAAAGGCCTCGTATCTATGGTAAATCCTTGGGGAAAATACTATGCATAAAGTTGCAGCATGGTATAATGGTATAACTTTGTGTTGTAGGGGCTGACATGGGTTGTTGCAGGGTCTGGCATTGTTTGCTGTAGGTTTTCGTGATTACATATTGGCATACATTATTGATGTATGTATGGTGGTGAAATATGGTTGAGTATTGAAAGACTATCTTGGATGCATGGTACTAACCCTAGAGTGTGGATTGAGACATTTTTTTTCTATTGAAGAACAATGTTGGTTGTGACAATGAAGTTATGGCACTTTCTTATGAGATCTATCATGATGATGCTAGCTAGAAATTTCATTGATATATTGAGGCACACTTCTAGTACATGTATTATTGGATGCTTAGTATTTTTTGTAGTGAATGGAGGTTGATGTTGATCTGTTGGGGTACATGGCTAGTACATATTTCAGTTTCATTGATATATCTTATGATGTATTGTTGGAAGAATATTTGTTGGATATATTGGTGCATGCATTTGGTATGAGGATGGGCTACATAGTGGGACATGTAGTTGATGGGTTGATGAGTTGATCATATTGTAAATTATTTATGAGTCATAGCTTGATCTATAGTTGGTGAATAATTGGTACACTTCTGGTACATTGTTAGAGGCACCTACTAGAAGTATGATTGGCACATATTTTATGGTGGATATGGCATACATGTATGAGGACACATCTTGATTGTAATTCATCTTGTTGTGGTATTGGTGCATGGTTGATGCACTTTCTTGGTACAGGTGGTGATACATGTTTAGTACATGTTGATACACTCATGGATGGTATCTGTATGTGGATGATACTACTTGGATAAAGTACACCATTGGTATTACTTGTCTAGTGTATAATTTGGGACATGATATATGGGATTATATAGTTGAGACACAAGATTGATTGAGATGATAGTTGTGGCACTTTATTCATGATAGAATCATATGACACTTGTTTGTGGCACATGGTTGACACGTTGGTAGAGGCATATGGTTGATACACTCCATTGATGATATCTTATATCATATTATATGGTATTGATGGACATGGTTGATGTACATAGGTGTTGTGCATGGTTGGCACATTGTATGGTGTTGGTGTACATGGTTGATGTACATGGGTGCTGTGCATGGTTGACACACAATTTGGTACATGATGTACTTGGTTGATGTTTTGTTCATGATTCTCTATTTCATTGTTGACATATCTTTTGATTCATGATGTATGGTATGGCATGGGTTTGATGCGTGGAAAGGTACAAGGATCATCATAGAAAGAGTGGTTGATCTGTGTTCCAGTTGAGCAGTAGCATTTG